>ML780584.1:438511-512041 GCA_009831015.1 Picea engelmannii
GGAATGGTAAACTGTGAGGTTGGGAAACCTGGGTAGTGAAGGGTACACTACAAATTGGTATCAGAGCAATTGGTACACTACATTTTGACTCCAGGAGAGTTCAATGTCTTGGAGTTATTAAGGACCTGGTTGTTACCTTGTTTCAACTGCCCATGAAGAGTGTGGTCATGGATATTGTAGTAGATGATGTTCCCCCCAAGTTCGGTATGCTACTATCAAGATCTTGGATAAAAAGACTGGGGGGAACCTTGCAAATGGACCTCACATATGCTACTATCCCAGTGTTTGGAGGAGAGCATAGAAGACTATACAGGGAAGCTCAATTGGCCTATATAATTAGTGATGAAGCCAACCCTACCAACCATCCCATCTTTGCCTTAGAAACTGATTTAGGATCCAGTGTGCTTCAACTCACCCATGCTCCCGAGCCTCCTCTCAGACTCAGAAAGTAGCCCACCATTTCCCCTAAGCTTCCTCCCTCCATCACCCCTGTCTAGAAAATGTTCTTTGATGGAGCCTCTTCCAGGGAAGGTGCTGGAGCTGGAGTAGTTTTTGTGTCACCTACTCAGGAGACCATATCTCTGTCATACAAATTAGAATTTGAGGCTACCAACAATGTGGCAGAGTATGAAG
Organism: Picea engelmannii; assembly: GCA_009831015.1. Lineage (NCBI taxonomy): Eukaryota > Viridiplantae > Streptophyta > Pinopsida > Pinales > Pinaceae > Picea > Picea engelmannii. The sequence continues at coordinate 439,145 of ML780584.1, forward strand.
CACTTGTTCTGGGGTTAAGAGCTACGAGAGAAATGGGAATACAGGAGGTAGCAGTGTTCGGAGATGTAGAGTTGGTGGTCCAGCAGATCAGAAACGCTTATCAAGCTAAGCATCCTTGACTCAGAAGCTACAGAAATGAGGTGTAGTACCTAGTTGACAGTTTCTTCTCAACATTCAACATTTCTTTCATCCCAAGAGAAAAAAACACAGTGGCAGATTCTTTGGCTTCATCAGCAAGCATTTTCAAGGTACCCCTGCCGCCCAAACTGAGGTATGATGTAGAAGTAAAATATAGGGCTTCCATACCTGACAATGTCAAGCATTGGAAGGTGTTTGAGGATGATCTCAAGATCAAGATATTCTTGGAGACTATCGAAGAATTTTCAGAGATGCATATCGACCAAGATTCTGTCTCTGAGGAAGAGTTTGATGGGGGTGAGTTGCTGAGTAAAATAGAAAATCACAATATTATTCAATTAACTGGCAATCACATCTCGAGGGGACTAGTCCCATTGGAGAGATTGTTCGATGGGAATGATGTGGCAATAAAGGGATGAGTTTCAGGTGATGATGCTGACACAGCTGAGTGCAACATTGGCACACCAGAAGGGCCTAAGTTTGTCAAACTATCAACGAGTTTGAACAAGGAGCAGAGGATTGAGTATACCAAGTTGCTGAGAGAGTTTGCTGATGTGTTTGCATGGACCTACAAAGACCTTAAGACTTATGACACATCTGTCATTGAGCACAAGATCCCACTGAAAGAAGAAGCTAAACCATTCAGGCAAAAGCTGAGGCAGATAAATCCCATGTTGCTACCCGTCATGGAGAAAGAAGTGAAGAAATTATTAGATGCCTGAATCATTGTCCCATTGAGGTATTTTGAGTGGGTGGCCAATCTGGTTCCAGTAAGAAAGAAAAGTGGGGAAATCAGACTCTGTGTTGATTTCAAGAATTTGAATAGAAGCTCAAAGAAAGACAATTATCCCCTACCCAACATGGAACACATATTGCAGAAGGTCACTGGTGCATCTAGGATATCCATGATTGATGGTTTCTCCGGTTACAATCAGATATCAGTCATGCCTGGGGACAGAGAAAAGATAGCTTTCACCACTCCTTGGGGTACATTCATGTATGCCAAAATTCCTTTTGGATTGATGAATGCTGGAGCAACGTTTCAGCGAGCTATGGATATAGCATTCATAGGGGAGAAGGATCAGTTTGTGGTAATCTATCTGGATGATATCACAGTCTTCTCCAGGACAGACAAGGAGCACTGCTGCCACTTGAGAAAGGTCTTCATGAAGTGTCGGAGGTATGGCTTATCCTTAAACCCCAAGAAATCCTTGTTTGCTATGAAGGAGGGGAAGCTGCTAGGCCATATAGTATCAGCAGAGGGAGTAAGGATTGACCCTAGTAGGGTGGAACCAATTCAGATCCTGTCACTTCCCAGATCTAAAAAAGAGGTTCAGGCATTTTTGGGGAAGATAAATTTTTTGAGGAGATTCGTCTCAAATTTTGCCGAGCTGGTGAAACACATCACAACCATGCTCAGGAAGGGAAATGAAGTAAAGTGGACTGCTGAACCTAGGGAATCTTTTACTCAAATAAAGAAGGCATTGACTGAGGTGCTTGTGCTGATCAGTCCTGATTATTCTAAAGATTTCATGATATTTTCTTTTGCTTCCTATGATACAGTAGCAGCAGTCTTGTTGCAGAAAAACAATCAAGGGCAAGAGCAACCTATTTCCTTCTACAGCAAGGCATTAAGAGATGCAGAACTCCGATACGAGGCCATGGAAAAGTAGGCCTGTGCCCTGGTGAAAGCTCTCAAAGCTTTCAGAGTCTATGTCTTGCACTCAAAGATCATTGCATATGTTCTTTCGGCCTCTGTGAAGGACATTCTTATATAGCCCGACGTAGACGGGAGAAGAGGAAAGTGGATCGCCAGGATTCTAGAATTTGATCTAGAAATTAAGCCCACCAAGTTGATAAAGGGACAAGGTTTGGCCAAGTTGTTGGCTGAATCTAATTGCAAAGCCTTGGGTATTAACTTCGTCAATGAGCAAGCTAAGTCATCCAACAAGCGTTCTCTGGGTGCCTTACCACTAGCAGCCTGCGACTGGTACAAGGATATCTTGTATTTTCTGCAAGAACTAAAGCCTCCTGATGGATTGGGAAAAAGCAAGGCAAGAGCTCTAAAGCTCAAGGCGGTCAAATATTGCCTCATTGACCAAACCCTGTATTGGAAAGACCCCTTAGGGTTATTATTAAGATGCCTGGATCCGCAAGAGGCCCAGAAGGTTATGTTTGATTTCCATAGTGGGCTCTGCAGAGGCCAACATTTCTGGAAGACCACAGCCCATAAGATCCTCCGAGCTGGGTATTACTGGCCCACTTTATTCCCAGATGTCTGCAGAGAAATCAGAGCTTGCATCAAATGCCAGAAGTTCTTGGGAAAGCAGTAGCTCAAATCTCTGCCATTAAAGCCTGTAGTAGTCTCAGCACCTTCCAATAGTGGGGATTGGACTTCATCGGAAAAATTCATCCTCCCTCAAGTGGCCAACACAAATGGATTCTGACTGCAACGGACTATTTCACCAAGTGGATAGAAGCGGTCCCCACCAGAAGCACTTCCCACAAAGTGATTATCAATTTCTTAGAAGACATCGTAGCCCAATTTGGTTGCCCCAGTAGAATTGTCACTGAAAACGCCGCTCCCTTTAGGTCTGAGACTCTGGTCAAGTTCTGTGAGCAGTTTGAGATTTCACTGATTCACTCTACACCCTATTATCCTCAAGGAAATGGGCTGGCAGAGTCTTCCAATAAAATCCTGATCAAGCTCATTAAGAAATTACTGGAAGACAATAAAAGGGCCTGGGACTTGAAGCTCAAATTTGCTCTGTGGGCCGACCGAGTGAAAACCAAAAGATCCTTGGGCATCTCCCCTTACCAGCTTGTTTATGGAACTGAGGCCGTTTTCCCTACTTAGCTCGCATTATCTGTGGCAAAGCTCCTCCAGGACCTTGAGGGAGAGCCTGACCATATGGTCAGAAGGATTCATCAGATGGTGGAAGTGCAGTAGATTAGAGAGCAGGTCATGAACAGGGCCTACCATCATCAACAAAAGATTAAGCAGGCTTTCGACAGAAAGAGAAGAAAGAAATAATTCGAGCAGGGTGATCTGGTGCTCAAATGGGATGTGCCCAGGCAGGACAGAGGCAAGCACAGTATGTTCGATGCCCTCTGGTTTGGGCCTTTCAATATCCTTGTTGTATTCTCAAACAATACTTACAAATTGCAGGATCTCGAAGGTGAAGAAGTTTTTGGTGGCCCAGTAAATGGGCACTTCTTGAAAAAATGTTTTTTGTGAGCCGCAGACGGTTCCTCTGTTTGTAAATATTGCCTTTTAGTTCTTTGTTTAGTTTCTTTTTGTATGTTTTCAGCCTAATAAGTGACTCCATATCCCAACAGAAAGGCGTCTGGAACTGTAGAAGGAGTTATTAGAGCATCGTAGGGATGACTCTATCCCCCATGGAGTCTGATGTTAGCGATAATTCTTGTCACGGGCTCTAGAGCATTCAGATCTGCAAGTTGCACGAAATGCTCAAGCGCAGCATGGGAGAATTCCTGTTTTTTTTCAAAGAACAAGTCAAGCGAGCAGGCAAAATGTCGTCGGCAACATCCAAAGTCTATTGTGCAAAGCAGATCAGCGGTCAGTGGGTAATTATAGTTATCCGAGTCGCGCCAAGAATAGCGCAGATGTTGTTAAAGAGGTGAACAGTGTCGGCTGTCGGATCGGAAGAAGAGAAGATCTGGACTATTGGTTCGGGATCGTGCATCGGAGTCTCGCAAGAAAATACCCAAGTAATTGGCTGCGAGGATCATGATTTTGCGAGGTCGCGAGATTTCGACCGTTGAAGGACAGGTGGCAGAAGCCCTCGGGATCTCACTGCAAGAAGTCCCGAGGTATTGGCATTAGGATTCGCGAGTTGCAAAGTGTCAAGGTTCATGTGAACGTGTGATAGAGCATAATGGGACCTCGTGGTCGATGGGTAGACACACGTTCACCTGAGATAAAGTCAACATTATGTTGAATTCTCGCATCTCAGGGACTCGCGAAATAGGAGGGTGAAAGATCGATGGTTCAACCGACGAGGTTGTGAAGTTGCGAGGATCCGGGCCCACAGTATTGCCGAGAAGATCTCAGCTGTCCATTCGAAGTGGACACCTGGTGTGCGATTAAGCTTCTCGCCTTCTCGCCCATTGCGGTTTCAACGCGCAAAAAACAGTTCCATCATGTCCCGATACGCGAAGTAGTGAGAGCATTCAGGACCTGGGGCCCACCGTAGCATCGAAGGAGTTTAGAACCGTCATATTTGAAGGGCGTGTGGCACCAGATTGAGCTGTCTTGGCATATCGCTCATCGCGATTTCGAGGAGAGAGGAGCAGCCCCTACCTACTCGCGAACGTCGAAAAGCGTCATGGGAATAGGTGCATGGTCACAGCCCGTGAGCACTTGGAAAGGGGGGCGAGTTGCGAAAAGGACGCTGAAGCGTCAAATTCAGTTACAGAGGGGATCATCACGGTCTCCAAGCGCCACCAGATTCGATCTCCATACTATTTCTTGCTCGGAGTAAATGAAGGTAAGGAGGGGTAGTTGAAACCTCTCCTCAGTCATTATGTGCGAAGTATGGAAGGCTTGGCAAATGGTCTGCTCGAGAGGGTCCTATGTACCCCTTTTTCCAGAAAATCCATATCGAGTTCTCGATCAGTCGGAGGAGGCCTGCACATGTTAGCTCAGCATTTACTGGCCCAGCTACTTCCCCTGCAGGAGCCATGCGCAGTTGGGGAAGCGTCTGACAGAGAAAGCCCATCCAATTTTGGTTGAAGGGACACCAAGCTCCAAATGATCGCCCGTGCCTTTGTGAGGCAATTTTCTTTGAGTATATAAACTCAGTCTTTGTAATTTGTAAAGGATCGATGGTTGAGCAGAGCTCCCGGTTGTAAAGTCTTAATGAAGCACTGTTATTTTGGTTATGTATGGAATTTTGAGACTTCTTGCCTTATGAATGCCAGTTTCTTTCATGTCTTCATTTACACTGTGTTAGAGCAACTCGAAATTGGAGGATCCAGTTGAGCTGTAGCTATTATAGGATGATGTTGTAATGGATCACTGTAATAGTTGCGCGGTCTCTAATCAGTTCTTGTGATTTTCCCAGCACTGAGTGACTTGGAATTGGAGGATCCAGTCAAGTCTCCTTTCAGTTTCTTGAGACCCTGAACCAAGCGGATCTTGCATTCAGAGTCTTTCTTCTGCAAATCACTGCAAGCCTGTTGCCCAGAGCTGTTTGTTCATTTTCTCCTAAGTCTTCCACCTGCTCATCTTTAAATCAACCCACTGGCTGAAGTTAGGATTCCAGAACTCCTTTATTCTTTATGTACCAGACCCAGTCCTTGAGTTAGAGTGATACCTCCTCGAGCCATTATCTCCATTTGATCACCCCTTATAAAAAAATCATGACATAAAACTGATGGGTGTCAGGCTCTGCTCCTACAAGTAATCCAGGAGTGACTTCCGATGCTAACAGACTTGTTAAAGGATATTAGTCTTGAGAAGGTTCAACAGTATACTAAGGAACTTGTTTTCATTCTTTGATTATGCTTAAGGCCCTATGACCCATACATGGCTCATAAAATCTCTTAATGGCATCATACCCAACTTGAATACCAAAGACACTCTAGAGAGGTGTGTTTCCATGTTGTTTTCCATGGTACATGATTTTCAGAAGTTCTGTTCAAGACCTAAAGTCCTTGTTTTCCTCCCATGATGTTGATTAGATATTTAGACACATTTCTAGTAATAAAAACCTATTTATAGTACTTGTTTCCCTCTAGTAATCTAAATATACTCTACAATGGTCTTGTATGGTGGTTCAATGATGCATTCTTGGAACTTGAGCTTGAGAAGCTATGTTTAGGGCCTAAGGTTATTGTTTCCCTCCCACAACCATGATTAAGAACCTAAGGATGTCATTTCCCCGCCTTGATTGTGATCAATGACTTGAGGTTGTTGTTTCCCTTGTCTGACTATGGTCAAGGCCCCGACAACTATCAATAGTATGTAAAACATCATAGTGGTGCACATATCCAACTACTAGTCCAAAGACCACCAAGTGAGGGTTCATGTCATTGTTTCGAGGTATTTTTCATGGCGCTTGAGATCAAGAATATATAAATGAGGCTTAAGGCCCTTTTTTCCTTCCTTGAGCAAGTTCAAGCCTCAAGGCCCATTACCAATGCATAGAACATGTTCATGGATTTCATATCCCACTTGAAAACCTATAAAGAAATCATGTGTTATTTTCAGAATTAGTTCAAGGATCTCAATCCTACAAAGATTCAACAATATCTAAAGGCACTTGTTTTTCTTCTAGTTTGACCACAATCAATGCTCCATAATCCATCTATGGTCTAAAAAACCTCTTAATGGTTTCCATATCCAACTCTAGTGCCAAACACCCCCTCACCATCATCCATGTTTTCATTTGTAGGTGTTCTTAATGGAAATCAAGCTTGTGAAGCTATGTTTATGGCCTAACACTTGATTGTTTTCCTCCCCTAATCATGGTGCTTGAGCTTGAGAAGGTTCATTTAGGTCTTAATATCCTTCTCCAGCCCCCGACCCCAAACCATGTTTGGGCCGTTAGACTCATTTGCACTACACAAATCCTACTCTTGGTGCATGTATCCCATTTTGATGCTAAAGAACCTAAACAATGGACCTAAGAGGCAATATTGACATGGGGCCAAGGAACATTATTATTTAGGGCCTAATTTATTATGATCTAATCATGGTGCTCATATCCTTCTAGTAGACTATATGTTGTGAGGGAAATCTCCTTAGGGACTAGAAAATAGGGTTATACTTTGCATGCAAATATGACCAAGAGAAAATCTACTTTCTACCTTCGTCCGTAGACTTAAATCCCATTTCTTTTTAGTAAATACATGGCTAGATTAACCTACCTTGTTCCGGGTGTTTGATGTCGATCCTCTTTCACACTTGATCACTTGTTCACAGTTCTCCTTCCAAAGATGACCTGCATACAAGACAAGCAACAACTACACATGCATCTTACCTATAGACTAATGGGTTATAGATTCAAACATGTACTTAACAAACTATGAATAACTCATGAATTGGGATGGGAAAAGCATTTTATTTATTACTTTTGAATGAATCAAATTACAAAAAATTGAGACCGGCCACCACTCTGCAAACCTGATCCCGGGCTCCTCTTCAAATGTCCTCCAACTTCTTTGCTTTGTATCTCTTCTGTCACAAGGATGGATAAAGGGTTGGGATAATGGGAATATGAAAATGGGCAGAGTTTCTTTGCTATTTTTTCCTTTTCAAAATGGGACTCCTACCCCTTCTTTTATAGGCTATAAGGAGCTAGGTATTTGGACGAACCCTCATCCATGCATGGCCGGGAGTTTCAGTTAACTCACCCAAAGCTGTGTGTTTCGTTGACAACTTTCCTTTTCTCGTGCTTTTGTTGGTCCACACGGGCTGTTTTAGGTCAGCTAGCATGTACACGTGTGCAGTAATGGAGTAGGGCGCCTGGGCCATTATAAAAGATGTTTTTTAAAGAGTTGTTCAACAGTGCTTTGGCAAAGAAGGGATATGAGATGGCCTGATGCCAGGTAAGCATGCATGGTGCAATTTAGGGTTATAACAGATGCCCCCTAATGTGTGAGGTCAAAAGAGCATCTAATGGATGAAATACATTACCAATATTTACTGATATGCCGAACGATTGAGCCCAAGGATCAGGAAGCGAGAGGCATCATCCGCAAAATAAAAAATGTCTCATCGAGGTGGGCATACCCATGATCGGGATAAAATAGAATCATGGCTACCAATCAAATACACTGTAGATCCATGTCATATAACTATATAAAGAGTAGTCGCAAACAATACATAGCAGAGCTACATCTCGAAATAAAAAAGATATACATATAGAGTATCCATCTTCTAGAATCTGATACGGCCTGATGGCTGGAGATGAGGTCTTCAGAGCTCGAGAAACTACTTCAAAATCTTCATAACGCGGGTAGGAGTGTAATATGAGTGTACGAATGCACTACCTAGAGGCCTTCGACGACTCGTTGGTCATGGACTTGATGATCAGACTGAAGGCTTCATTGATTTCGAACAAGGACTTGATTGGACATTCATGATGGCAGGGTATGAGGGTAAGAGACAAATTGTAGAGGGGCTGACTCAGGCTTGGTGACAAAATTCCCTTGGACAATAGCACGAAAAATGATGAGACTCAGGCAACATGGCATTAATCATAAGTCTACGAAGAAGGAGGCAACGCAAACTCTCCATATGTTTGGAAGGATAACCAAACGGCGGGGGACACAACTCTATATAGCGAGAAAATATTCCTAAGGTCGTACTACATCCCATAGTTTGATGAACAAACAAACAGATGTGCTTTGTCCAGGGTGACTCATTATGCTGCCAATAAAGAAAATACTTTTCCCTTCCTCTTTTTGGAGTATATTTGATTTTTTTGTCTTTTTCAATAATTTTGGGAAAAAGAATAAAGGAATGTTACATTACAATGGAGGAACGAGTGTTGCAAACATACAAGTTCAAGGCATAAGGACAAGACTAATGTTCTAGTATAATGATACTCGGGAAAAATCCTCCAGGGGCCAAGGGTGTCAAGACACAAAAGAAAAATGTTACAAGGCTGGCGTATAAGGTATGCAAATGTGGTTAACAAAACACACAATGGTAACGTCCTTCGATGTAAGTTTAACGAGCCCAGAGAAGGTAAGCTCGATGGTTTTTCATATTTAGAGAGTCTGAAAAAACATAAAAGGAGACTCCATTGGGGTACCTTTTTCGAAGAGAGTCTAGTCGATTCGAAAAAGGGGTAAACTATCATCGACAAGATGTCTATTCAAAACCATTTTAACAAGTGTGATAAGGACAAGATCACTCGACCATTTTTTCATTTTTATGGAGTCTGAAAAAAGCTTAACTATGGACTCCGTCAGGAATGTTCTTCTAGACCATTTTAACGAGTGTGAAAGAATAAGGTTACTCAACAATCTTTTCAATTTTAGGGAGTCTGAAAGGAGCTTAACTATGGACTCCGTGTGGGATCCTTCTTCGTAAGTTTAGTCCCTCAGGCCCCAAAAAGGGATAAAATTATACCTGAGAGTACTCTTCTATAGAGATGAAGTTCCATAGAGTATACCTTTGTTCGTACAATTGACTGTTCGGACCAAAAAAGGAGTAAACTACCGCCAGACAGACGTGACTTCAAATTTCAGTTTAACGAGCGTGAAGGGCCACAAGATCACTCGACAATATTTTCATATTTAGAGGGTCTGAAAAGGGCTTAAAAGAAGACCCGTAGAGGTTACTTTTCTCAGTTAATCTGGACGAGATCGAAAAGCATAAATGCAGTCTCACCAGATGTTGCTTTCGAATCTCAAAGAGAGCTTGAAAAACAACAAAGTTAGCTCATGATTGACTCTTTGTGGGTCGATGCCTAGCATCTCCTCGGGGGAGCAGTATGCTCCGACGAAAACATTGTCTATGATGCCAGGGGTTCTAGAGATATTGATAGGTATTGTTTCAAAAATGGTTTCCATATTACCCTCAGCATAGATATCGTGTGTAGCTAAGGGATTAATAGGACAAGACCTATCTCCAGTCATAGTCAAGGTGAATTCTCCGGCCTCGATTCTACTTAACTCTGGGAGGAAGTATGATCTATGATGAATATCATCCCAGGGTTTGTCCAGACTAGTCATTGCTTCAATTATTGCTTCATCAGAGGGAAAGACTAAGTCTAATGAATCGATGTGAGCGAGAGAACCCTGAGCCCAAATAGGCTCTAGAAGTGGATCAAAATCTTGTGTAGGAGCTGGATCAGTGTGGGCTGAAGTTTGCTGGACTAAAGAGTACACTATTTCATCTGCGGACAAGGGCATGGACATGCCCGAGTGCCCTATCCCATCCATCGTGGCCGATGGGGAAGGAAGTGTCCACGGATCATCGAAGTAAGTTGTGCAGAACGACGAAACTTGAAAAATCTCAACCTTATGGTCATTGGATATAAACTTGATATCGCCTTGAGGGGGTGGGTAATCAAAGGTACCCATCAAGGATGGGCATAAACCAACCCCTACGTTGACGACACCTGGTTGAGGATTATCAATCATTGGGACCGTGGATGCCCCCAAAGCAGGGTCAGGTCTAGAGAAGGACAATTGATCGATGGTCACTATTCGACCTTCATGTGGAAACAACAAGACCCGAAAAAATATAGCAACCACAGCTTGCATGGCATAATTCCAACTCCTTCCTAACAAGAGGTTATAGTCGAGGGGAGCATCGACTACCTCTACTTCGACACACATGGTCTTCCCTCCTAACTGCACGAGGAAAGAAGGAACGATACCATGTGGTCGGAATGAACGACCATCGAAAGCAGTGAGGAGAGTAGGTGACGAAGACAAAACGAGCTGGCCAATGGCCTTCCAACATGCCAACGACATGACGCATGTCGAGGCACCCTCATCAACCACCATGCAAAAGATATTCCGAGTAAAATTTTTTGTGGGATAAGCCACTACTATCTGAAACGAGACATGGTAAGGCAGACGAAGTTTTAGGTCAGTTGTATCCAGCATGATTGTACCTGGATTACAAGTCTAGGTACATCCTAAATTGGTTAACAAGGCTTTCCTCTAGGAAGGGCAGCTTTGGAGGACCTCCAAAGCGGACATCGCACAAGGGGTTTGTGATAAATCTTCCACCACAGAATAGTTCTGGGCGGTCCTTGAATTTGGGTTGTGAGAAGATTTTTTGAACACGCCTTTAGGGATGTGTGTCATTGTTTTTCCCAACGTCTTCTCAATTTGTAGAGAAAGAGATGGGAGTTCGGCTTCTTTTCCCTTCTCGAAAGTGTTGGGTTTACTATAGTCATGCGGTCCAGTCGATATGAAAGTATCACCCTTCATCATATATACATTCGTGGATGTGGGATTGTTCGAAGGTAGAGAGGGTCCTTGACTACCCCCTTCCGCGCTTGTAGAGGCTTGGGTCATGTTTTGCCCATGTTGAAATGGATTGGTTAACATAGCAGGTTGTTGCTGCATCACAAACTTTTGGGCCTCTACAAGTCAGGGACATAGGTGGCTTGGGTGGTTTGCTGCGCACAGGTTGCACGGATACCTCGCTTTCCATTTCTCAATGTTGTCCCTGCCAACATTATCGGTAGGCTTTTTATCCCCCTTACCCTTCTTTCATTGTTTTTTCTTTCCTTCAGGCTGCTGGGTGGCCTTTGGATTAGTCGATTGCACTGTGTGTACCTCCAACGTTTTGGTAGGGGGAGCAGCCAAAGTAGTAGTTTGGTTGGTCGCTGTGTGTTGTATAGATAATTATTGCAACTGATTCGTCAATTGTTTAGTGGGATTTGTTTGTGCTGAACCAACAATACCATCGGCATGTGGTCCAACTCTCTGTCTAGTTTTATCAAGGATTGAGCGTAGCGCATCTGGCAAGATGTTGTATAATAAACCGAACTGAGAATATATGAGCTCAAATTGTTGAGCCCTCATGATGGCGTCATCTTCGGAGAATACTCCCGACGTTGTGATGTATTTGGATAACTGCGAGACCAAAGACTTAAGGAACCACTCAAGTAGAAATGTTGGTGGGACTGGCACCTTAATTAAACTCTTCCGACGTCTCCATTCTTGGATGTGATTAGAGATATCATCCGTTGTTGTCTATTCGAAATTGGCAAGCATCTCTGTGCCAGTGTCGTATCTCACAGGTAACTAGAAATGGTTTAGGAAAGCCATCGCCAGTTCGTCGAAGGAAGAGTATCTTGACTGATCAAGCTCAATGTACCATTTTGCGACACTCCCAATGAGAGTACGTTGAAACAATTGCAACTGTACAGAATCGTATTTTAACGAGTTAGACGAGCACCAAATATGGAAGGTAGTCACATGATCTCTTGGATCTTTGTTAGGTTTGGCTTGAAGCTTTGGGATGTTCGAAGGCAACTTCTTCGGCAGAGGAGGCCAACGTGGATCGTGACAGATAGGGTCCTTCAACAACCTTGTCAAATATAGAAAGTGCAAAGTTTCCAGGAAAGGTAGTTTGGGTTGTTGGTGATAACCTGGGAAAAAGGGGCCTGGAGTTTGACTGGCACCAGGTTGCCAGGAAAAGTTCGGCTGCTGGCCTGGATTCTGGTAGAAACCTTGGCCCTGGCTAGCATAAGGATTTTGCGTATGTGGAGACATCATCAGTTGATTTTCAAAATAGGACATAGATGGTTGGGCATGCATTACATTCGAAGGACTTTGGGAAGGGTTTCCCCATGTCGGTCCCATGGGGATAGGCATAGCAGTTTGTCCGGGGTTCCATTGATTGTGGAAAGAATTACCCTAGATCGGCATTTTGGATGAGGGAACGGATCCCTGCCAAGAATTCCAAGGCCCTGATGCGGAAGAAGTTCCTAGGTTTGCCCCCTGTGTAGGAATAGTGCCCTGCATAGGAATAGATTGTCCAAAACTGGGATTGCCCCCAGTCAGGAAAGAGACTGACGAGAAGGTGTTGTTACCAAACATTCTGATCAAAGAAAATGGTGTCAAACCTACCGACATATTATGCGAAGGTGGTCCTTGAATCCCCGTTCGAAATAAACTATGGTGTGTAGGTTTCCCGACGGATTGCTGATGCGAGCCACCGAGTGGAGGGGACGAAGGAGGTATATGACCTCCTTCATAAGGGATATCATTAAAAGGAGTAGGAGTGCCCCCCATGTGACCTTGCAGAGGAGCGCTAGAGCTCCCTGCCCCCAAACCTAAAGTCTGTAAAGTGGAGTAGGAAAGTACAGGACTTGTACCCAAACTAGGCATCTTGTATGAGAACGGAGGGCCTGTCGCACTTGGTGTGAAAGGGGTTGTGGCCGCCACCAAAGACGGGATCAGACCACTGTGCGATGTAGAGGCGGTCAAGACCATCGTGGCTCGGATTGGTGACGGTGGGTTAGGAGGTGAAAACTCTCTTGTGGTGACAACCATAGTGGGAATTGAAGAATTCCCAGAAGGAGTAACAACATTTGTTTCCATTGCTGTGTGCGACACTGTCTGGCGCTTGTAAAATTGAATTAGTATGATGAAAGGTGCCAAGAAATCAGTGGTTGGGGTTTCAACCAAGACAAGAGAATTCGCTCCAAGGTCCAAAACGGTCGATTCCTCCGGATGTTGGTCGGGCACAATTTCTTGTGACCCGGTCGCTTCAAAAGACCCTTGTTGGTCTAGCTTTCGCCTTAATCGTGGCGTGGGTGGCTCCAGTGTAATCGACGACAGGACAAGAAGCCTTCGTGACCAACGGAGCTCATGATCCTCCTCTGTGTGAGAATATCAAAGACACTCTAGGGTAGTCTAAATGTTCAAAAGTAACACACACTAAAAAAAGTCCCTATAAGATAAGACAGGCAAACACTAAACTAATTGGAAGAACAGTTACAACAACCAACACTAGAGAAACTTACCGGTGCAAGTGAAACTCGAAAATGGAAGCACCCTCTAGGTATACTCTACAAAGCATGGCCCGATGTCTATCCTAGGTACCGCGGTACACCCCCGCAGTCACCTGTGTATGTCCCTAAAAAGATAGGCAACTAGGTTTCTACCGCGTGAACAGTCACCAGGCGGGTACAACCGAAAGTCGGGTAGACCACAATGAGCAGAGTATCGAGCCTGAAACCTATCAAGGGTATCGAAAGAAAGTGGTCCAAAAGACAACTGAGGACCTCGAATGGATTCGAGACCCACGAAGCCCCGTGGCAAATGCAATCGATGGAATCCCAAAACAAGCCCTCTATATGTGTTCTCCATTATGATTGGTCCAGCCTTGGAGGGGTTATCTCCGCTACCTTTCCGAATGCGACCTTGTGTTTATCCCCTGTGTTAGAGGGGGGTCCCAGATAACTTTCATGATACTGGACTTAGACACTCCCTGACTTAGACTCCAATGTTTGGTTGTAATGGCCTTGAAGAGTTTCCTCTCCAACCTAATCCAGGGCCCTAATCCTGAACTAGTTGGTTAACCCTACAAACATAAAAGTCTAATAAATTTTAGATTTAGCATTAATTTTATGGATTTGTCTTATGTCAATGGGTATGAAAGTGAAATTGATGATGTGTAAAAGATGAAAGAGAAATGAATAAAAAACTAGAAACAAAAACTTTCACTTAATGCGAAATTTCAACAACTTTTCAAATTTTTTTTTTTTTTTTTTTTTAATTTTCTAATATTTTGGACAACAAACTCAAAAGGAATTTCAATTGACTATGAGATACTTATGATCTAAGTAAAATTCAAAAACTTATGAAATAAAAGACTTTTCCCTGGCTAATAATGCAGAATCACACTCTTCAACCAAACAAGAAAATGAAAGAGATTTATTTATTTATTTAAATGCTGATAAAGCAAAAAGGAAAAATACCAACAAGTAAAAAACCAAGAAAAACAATTCTGGCCTAAATCACAGATCGAAAAGAATCACTTCAAGAAATCACACACTAGCAACTTAAAAAATGTCTCTTACACTTGTCTAAAAACCCTAAAAAGAATTCTTTTTAATGACAACTTTTTTTTTTTTTTCAATGAAAAAGAAAGATATAGCTAAGATCAATCCTAAGCTACTGACTGCTAAGATAGAGATTCAAAAACCTGAGAGGTATAAATCTCATCAAGGGAAAGAATGACTGCCTTACCCTCAACAAAAACTATCCTGCACAGGCACGCTACTGATAATCCAACAACCAGTGTGTGAACGCGAGCTGTATAGAGCCAGAAGGTGTGTACACATGGGATGACCTTATATAGGCCGTGTGTATCTCTAAACTCTGAGAAAAATTAGAAACAGACAATCCAAACTAGGAAGAGACCACTGATATTGATAACCAGGATCTCCTGAAGGCTTTAAACACTCTCTTTAACAGAAAAAAGAAAACAACGAAAGGAAAAATCGTAAAGAAAACCAATCTGAGATAAGACTGCAAACAACTAAGACTCAAACCTAATTCCAGAAAACCCCTGAGAATTTCTGATTCTGATAGGGAAGAGGATGATTTCCTCAAAAAAAAATTTGACTCTACATGCTACTGCTACTTCTTCAGCTAGCGTTCACACACGGGCTGTAAGAGAGTAGGGTGCGGATACACGTGTGCAGACCTTATGCAGGCCGCGTGTACCTCTGTGGGACTAAAAAAAAACACAGTCAAACAATCAACAGAGACAGCTGGTATGGGAAACTAGACTCTCTGCTAGCTCAGACTTTACAAAAATAAAAAAAACAGGCAAGAAAACGAGTCTTTTAAAACTACCCAAAAAATAAAATTCCAGAAACCCTAGAGACTTCCCCAGTATGGTCGCCAATTCTGTTGTGAGGGAAATCTCCTTACAGACTAGAAAATAGGGTTATACTTTGCATATAGATATGACCAAGAGAAAATCTACTTTCTACCTTCATCCCCAAACTTAAATCCCATTTCTTTTTAGTAAATACATGGCCAGATCAACCTACCTTGTTCTGGGCGTTTGATGCCGATCCTCTTTCGCACTTAATCACTTGTTCACAGTTCTCCTTCCAAAGTTGACCTGCATATAAGACAATCAACAACTACACATGCATCTTACCTATAGACTAACGGGTTAGAGATTCAAACATGTACTTAACAAACTATGAATAACCCATGAATTGGGATGGGAAAAGCATTTTCTTTATTACTTTTGAATGAATCAACTTACAAAAAATTGAGACCGGCCACCTCTCCGCGAGCTTGATCCTGGGCTCCTCTTCAACTATCCTCCAACTTCTTTGCTTTGTATCTCTTCTGGCACAAGGATGGCTAAAGGGTTGGGATAATGGGAATATGCAAATGGGCAGAGTTTCTTTGCTATATTTTTCCCTTTCCAAATGGGACTCCTACCCCTTCTTTTATAGGCTAGAAGGAGCTAGGTATTTGGACGAACCCTCGGCCATGCATGACCGAGAGTTTCAATTAACTCACCCAAATTTTTGTGTTCCATCGACAAATTTCCTTTTATCGTTCTTTTGTTGTTCCATGCAGGCTGTTTTAGGTCAGCTAGTGTGTACACGCATGCAGTAATGGAGTAGGGCGAGTGGGCCCTTATAAAAGAGGTTTTTTAAAGAGTTGTTCAACAGTGCTTTGGAAAAGAAGGGATCTGAGATGGCCTGATGCTAGGTAAGCATGTATGGTGCAATTTAGGGTTATAACACTATATATTCCCTACAAAGGTCCCATATGGTGGTTTGAGGTCACATTCATGGAACTATATCCTGGGAAGCTTTATGGGTTGTAGGTGTTTTTCATGGAGATAGTGATTTGGATTGGATCACCATATATGTTTTCATATATCTTGGAACTTTGTGGGTGGAAAAATGTAAAGAAATTGGTTTGAAAGGCCATTTCAGCGATAGGTTCTGGTTTGGAAAATTGGATTTGAAACATTTGTGAGACATTTCTAGGCAACAAATGGAATTTATTGGTCAAAAAAATCCCCAAATCACCCACAAAGAGGTTCTAAGAATTGAGACCTTTCTAATGGTGCAAGAATCACTTCAATCAGAGTTAATATGCAAAAGTTATACCTCTCACAAGTTGACCTACCCTTTTGACCTACCTTGTTGGCCACCATGGTATGAGTGGATGCCACATAAATCATATATTTCAATGGTAAGTGCCAACCAATAAAAAAAATTGATTAGTTTTTGATGAGTGAGTTTTGTTGGTTGTTGAGACTTCTTGGGTCCCTGTCCTGAGTGTTGAGTGCTTATAGAGTGATAAGAAGCTGCATTTTTTGTGGATCTTTTGAGCGAACTCATTTCTTGCCTTTGCATTTTGGTCTAGGTAGTCATTTCTTGGTGTCATGTTTGGATTATCTCTTTGTTCTTACAGTAGGGTCTTCCCGAGAGGTTGTTAGTCTTTCTTTTCATTTTCATTTCATTATATTGAAAAAAACAAAAAAAAATGTTGATTTTTTACATTTTACTTAGAGTATTTTCACTTTTGGCTGCTTTACATTAGTTTTTTCATATTAGGAAAGATTACAATTCATTGAAATTGTAGATATTGCATATTGAAAATAACATTTAGAAGCATACCATCTATTTGAAAATCAAGACTAGTACTTAACAGTGTTTTTATGTTTGCTTCCTTTTTATATATGTTGAGTCATAATACCATCAGTTTTATGATTGCACCTCTTAAGTAAGAAGAAGACATTAAAATTAAAACTAAATAATTAAAATTGATTAGAAACTATTTTATTTTTTAGTGTACACAAACAAGTGTAGAACCTAGTGCCTTGGAATAAGATTTTGTGAGTAAACTTCTCCAAGGCTATAAAACTCAACATATGTGTCTGACTAGGGAGTGGTGAAACCCATTTTGTAATTGGTGTCCTTGAGAGGCTTCACTCACACCAGAGTTAAGAAAAAGGTCACACAAAGTTGGTTTCATAGAAAAACCTCTAATACCTTCCTAGAATGAGAGATATTTATGGGGTTCTATTCGTATTTGGGGGTTTCGCTAGTGCCTTTACCTCCTTGAGAGGTGGTGCTTTCAATATTTAGGGCTTTGCTACCCCTTCCATATGGTGGACTGGACCTATGAATTCTCTCCTAAGCATTGGTTATATCATGGTGACTTTAGTTTTTGGACCTAGGTATACACATATATTTCTTGCATGGGTTATTCTGTAGGTACCCTTATGGAGGATTTTCTTTGAAGAGGAATCTGACCGACTGCACTATGAAGCCCATGAAGGTCCTTATAACTAGTTCTGTTACCAACACTCTATTGTTCGAAAGTTTCATCCCCTCCTGGGAGAGACATACCTTCTTTAGTTTAGGAGGTCCCTTCAACCATCATATCATGTTTGTGTGCATTCGCCTTTATATTTATTTAGGAGTTTTCTCTTTGATTATTAGTTGGCCTTAGGATTTTTTATTACATCATGAGTTTTGAGTCATTGTAGAGCAAGACCATCTTCCTCGTTGTTCTCTTCATATTTTGAATCAACCACCATGGTTTGGTCCTATATTGAATTTGCCTCCTAAAAGGAATAGAATTAATAAGCATGGTACATATATCTCCACCTCCCATACTCACAATCATCCTACCATGAGTATTGAGTCAGATATGAATGTGTCGAGAAGCCCTTAGACTCCAACATCTTATATGATTAGTGGGGTCCCCTCGAATCCCTCATCATCAGTTACTTGGATCCTGGAGCCTCCCTCACCTAATGATACCCAACCCATGGTCTCTTCTCAACCCATGGGAACAAATCCTTTTATATTACCGAGCAGTATGGTGAATCATAGTACTCATTCAAGGCCTTGGGCCTCTAATCCTTTCTCTTTTGGTATTCTAGACATGACTTCGCAGTTGTCATCCTCCATTTCAATGTCTCATGTGAATCCTAATTTTGGGTTTGGGGGCATGGTGCCTCCTTATACTCCTTTCTCGTTTGGTGGGGGTCATATCGCTCAACCAAATCCCACAGTAGGAGGGTGGAATCCTTCTTCCTTCAGACCCAATCCTTGTTACACTTTTCCATGATAGAGTGATCAAATGGGTGGTCCTTCTACTTCTTATATCCCATCCATCTATCCTTCTTCCACTATAATTGTTCCTATGAACACTTTTATCATGAAAAAACTCCCTCTAACCTCTAGTGTTTCATCTAGGGAGAGTCAGTTTTATAGTATGGGAAACTCCCTGCACGGAGTTCTTTCATCTGGGGGAAACATATATCCTCACATGAGTAACCCATATTATGTTACTTTCTCCTTGCAAGAGACTTCCTCGGTGATGATGCCCTTACAAAATTTTATGAATCAATTGGGAGGAGGATACTATCCTACCAGACAGGGTCATGGTGTATACCAAAACCCTTCTTGGCCCACAATCTCTCAAAACCAGTCTTTCCTAGGACCATGGTATATATGCCGCAACCAGTCACTACAAGTCATGTTGGAAGCACAAATCCAGTCATTTGAGTCATACTAGCATTAAGTCACCAACCTCTACAAGTCATGTTGGAGACCTGAAACTAACCTATGTTAGTCATGTTGGAGACCTGTCACCAACTTCTGCAAGTCATGTTGGGGCAAATAAACCAACCACTGCAAGTCATGTTGGAGATCCTCTACTAGCCTCTACAAGTCATGTTGGGATCATGTCACCATCCACTACAAGTCATGTTGGGGGAATTGATATGATTGAGAAGCCTAGATGTATAGGTCATAAGCCCAAGTTCCTTTGTAGGCTTTGCAAAGGAGGTCACATAACTTGTTTGTGCCCTGCTAATTTTGTGGTACGAGAAGCACAGTCCTTTTTTGATGGCTCTTCCATTTCTGAGTCCTCTTTGGTTTCCCAACAATATTGTCCTCCTTTGGTTGATGCAATGGTCATGCCATGCAAAATTTGGTCGACACCACTCTTGTTTTGGAGGGAAATGCATCTCTTGACCATGTTTTCTTGCATCATATTCAACCAACGGTTGAAGAAATGGTGATCCAGATGGATTTAGGGAACATGACAGAAGTTTCAGAAGTGTCCCAAGAGGCTTAGAATGACCTCAAAAGGTAGAGAAAGGGAAAATTGAAAGTTCCTAGATCTCCGTGAAAACTACATGATCGGGAAGAGCGCGACGCAATATTTCTAACGGCGCAAATGACTCGTCAAAAGGAGTTACAAATAAAAAGTTATAAGAAGTCAAACTTGTTCAAAAGTCAAAATGTCAAGGTGATAGGTGGCACATCCATACAGATGAGTTGACATGGGATGATGTGACAAGTCATATAGGTTGATGGCAGACATGTGGGAAAATCAGGTTGTGACAAGTGTTAGTTTCATGGACAAATTATATGGTTCCACGTGGCACCCTCTAGTGGTTGGAAGGTATAAAAGTTTTATGACTCCATAGGAGTCGAACTCATGACCTTTCCTTATCCCAAAGGCCCCACAAATCCGTGCTAGCCAACCCTCCATTACATGTTTCTTATTTGTCTGACAGTAAAAATATTATTTAACTTTTGATAAAGTGTCATATGGGGGAGAAAAGAGCTAGGTCTTCGACCCAACCCTTGGTTACGTTATAGCCCATATGACCACCGCATCCGCCAACGTAGGGTCTTATCCAACTGCCACTATATTTATAATATTCCACTAGTTAATAACCATTTTGCCATTCTAGTAGCCGTCCACCAGATTTGGCAGGGTGCACCAACATTTGTTGTAACCACTTTCCAAAAGGGGATGCTCGTGGGATTCAACACTGGGACCTCCGCCTATACCTCCTCTAACCAATGACTTATAATAGTCACCGTCAACCAACACACCAACAACCTCAATTATGACATAACCACCCATAAATTGTATAAGAAGGGGGGCTTGATTAGTGTTTCGGGACGGAGCACAAGTGAGGTGAAGTGTGAGACTAAGCGCATTTGTACAATACACATTTTTGCACAGTTTTTGAGACTGGGCACACTTTTCAATATTTCCCATTCATTTATTGCAGATAAAGTGGCACGGTAATCGAGGGAGAGGTGTCTCTTGGGCTTGAATGTGTCAGACTCAGATGGAGATGATTTGAAAGTCATTTTTAGGTAATTTGGCGACATGAATCCAATGGTGAGGTCCATTTTTGCAACAGAGCTTCATATCAGAAAGCTAAGTTCTGGAGAAGCCAGTGTAAGCATGCCTTTCATTATGTTATTTTGTCATTAAATGTTGCAGCATAACATGTGTGTTACATGTTTGAAGGAGCATGGAGAGGTTGCAACAATGTAGCAAGATCAACTTATTCCTTCCATCTATTCTTTTCTTCTCTTCTTCCACATAAAAACCAATCACTTATATGTGACAGAGAATTTGTGGTACTTTCATGATAAGCGGCCAATGAAGCAGTTCTAAATCTCATGGTTTCAGGATATTTGTATGGGCTTCATATTTATGCTTGGATCTGAGCAGTAAATCTAAGGCTATTGATGGCTCCATGTTGATGGGGGTCATATTTTATTCTTCGTATTTTTATGTATTGAGTATGTGGGAATGATGTCCACGTCAACATCATGGATGCCTCATGAGTATGAGAACTTGTGAAGCTTGTATACATTCCTGATCACATTCTGATCTCTTGTTGTTGTCACCGAAAAGGGACTTTGGCCTTACAACTTGTAAAGGATAGACATCATTACAACTAGGAGAATAAAGTGGTTAGGCTTTGGAGCATGACCTAGAGAGGTAGCCCACATCGAGTGAAATTCGTTATCAAGGGAAGTGTCATATCCATTATGTGTCTTATGTTCTTATGTTTCTTTTCGATGAATTTATGCACATAGGACATTAAATGCAAGAATGACATATAACACATAAGAAGAACTAAGGAGGTTTTATTCACTTTGGATTCAAGCTTATAAGGCTTCAAATTTACCTTTAATTGCAAATCACTCAATTAATATGATCTATAACTAACCCTTTTGAAGGAGTGACAAAATCAACCAATCATTGGAAACTAATCATCCCCCTGGGTTCAGGTCAAATGGTCATGTCGATGAAATCTTAGATCAATCCCACTCTTCTCTTGGAGACTGAAAAGTCTAAGGAAATGACATTGCCGATGCAATATTCTGCCAATCCCACTCTTCTTTTGGGGGGTGATGCATCTTTCGACCATATACTTAGCATTTCTAGTTATGTACCTTTTGAAAACAGGATCAATCCACTCTCTCTAAGTACGCTCCCTCCAAGTCCTAGGATGGTTTCCTATGATTGGAATGATCTTGTAGAGCCTTTCCTTCCTTATTTTTCACCCTTACATATAATGGGAATTCATCGATATATTGTAGATGAAGGATCCTCTGCAATTATTTTATCCTCCTTAGATTCACATGATTTTGGTTCTCTCAAGCTTGTGTCAGCTACCAGTGAGATGTTGTCTTTCAATAGAAGACGTGCATGGGTTCCTTGGTCTCCCCCTATAGGCCCAAGTAATCTTAAATTTCCTCTTGTGTCTAATCTTGTTTCTTTTGAGACCTAGATCCTTGGTATTTGTGAGTTATCGAGCCCCAGTTTCATGGATGTTGATTTGCATTCAGATGAGGCTACCCTTGAAGCTATGATTTTGGATTTTTGACCTCTTCCTAAACTGGAAACTTTACAAGTTGATTAAGAAAAAATCCCTTGGCCTGGGCCTAGCAATGGAACCTACCCGGAGACCTACTATGCATAGGACATAAGGCTGCATGGTCCTCTCTACATATTTTACTTTTACTTTTTCTTGTTTTCAAGTTCTATATCCCTTAACACATGTTTTATGAGAGGTTTCTATATTGGACTTATTAACTTCTAGATTAGTGTTTTTGGTATTATATACAGGGCTTTGGAGAAATTTTCTTTGGTAAGTTTATGATAAAGGTGGATATTGGTGGCCACCCACCTATTCCACTTGGACCCCCACCATTGTTTCTTTCAGTTTTTTAGTTTCCTTAATTGTAGCACAATTTACTATTTTTGGCAGTTTTTCATGTCCTCAACTTCTGGAGCAGTTTTGAGGCCCTAAACGACGTTTTTTGGGCATCAAACATTCGACGAATATGAGTCTATTCTATTCTCGATATTTGTTTTGAAGTTGTAGTCCTTGGATATATATTTCTAACGATGTATCATGTGCATCAAATGTAGATAGTATGCCAAAGTTATGACCCTGAGAAATTGATGTACCGATTTACCCCGACAGGGCCCATATTCTGGAGTTTCATCTCCTAGGGTTAGGTTTTTGGATGTTTAGGGTTTACATTGTTTCTCAATAATATATAGGCCTTCGAGCCTCATTGTAACATAGATTTCAGAGGCCTATAGATGCCACATCTCTTCTCAAAGATAAGCTACTAGCACCCTAATTAGTTTATTTCCATTATGTCTGTAAACAAATTTCAGTTCTTTGATATTAATGAAATGAATTGTTATTTCCGTTGCATCTTTGTATTCATGGTTATTTGTGTATTATGTTGCATTCCTACATAAATTCAGATTAGTGGTATCAGAGCGGTCTTCTCTTTCTCGATCCTTCTTTGCATGTCCCCAACGAGGTCAGGGTATAAGGAGTTAGGGCTCGATATGGTTGAACCTTTGCAAGATCATCCTCACAAACCCCGACGACCGCCCATGGGGGATGAAAAGAAAGATGAGGGAGCAAGATATCCTATCAAAATATTGCTCAACAAGGCCCTTGAAAAACAAAGGAATGCGATGATGGATAACTTCGCCCAGATCCTTCAACGATTGCCACTGGCAGTGCATCTCCATCCAACAACCACTCTGGAGGCACAACCCCTTTTAAGGTACAAGTAAACTTTGAAATTCCCATATTTGATGGCCAAATAGATGCAAACTCCATATAGAGATGGTTGAATCTATTAGAAGGATATTTCTTGGTTCATGACTTTTCCGATCGGCAGAAGATTATTTTTTCACTGTTCAAAGCCGCCCCCCATGTCAAGGACTGGTGGGAAACCTACTGTGAGAAAAAGGACGAGGAGGAACCCTCTTTGTTCTTAGCCATACCCACTTGGAATTATTTCTGAGATGTCATCAAGGAAAAATATTATCCCGTGGGGAGCTATGAGGACAAGTACATATAATGGACTACACTGCGGCAGCAAAGGGATCAAGATGTGCATGAGCTGATGAATCTGTTCCATACCCTGCGCACAACGTTGGGCATCAAAGATTCAGAGAAACATTTGGTGTTGAAGTACCACATATGTATGCACAGATACATTCAGGATGAAATGGAGTTCCTCGACATATCCTCGCTTGGTACAACATACTGGTATGCTTCCAAGATTGAGCATAAATTCAAATAGAAGAAGCGAGACTTTGGATCTACGAATCAAAAGCAAGCGAAAGGTGTCCCCAAAATGCAAGAAAAAGGACAAATCCAAGGCATGGAAGCTCAAGAAAACCTGCCAAAGACACAAGCAAAGAACAACACCATGAAGCTGAAGAGGGACATGGGAAAGTGGTGTGAGTTCCATAAGAGCTCCACTCACAACACAAGTGAGTGTCAGGCCAAACAATCTCTGAAATTGAATTAGAACCCAAGAAGGGGAATGACAGAGGGAATCGGATTATTGATGTAGATCCCAATGCCACCATTTCCACCACGAATATCCAAAAGGAAGAACCGGAAGATCCATAGGAGGAGGAGCGTCTCTTCCACTCCTAGATGTGGGTAAAGGGTTCCCCACTACAGTTCATTGTAGATAGTGGGAGCCAAAAGAACCTTATTCAGCAGAGTTCATTAAGCACTTGGGATTTCCAACCACAACACACCCACATCCGTACACCATCGGGTGGCTTTACCAAGGATGAGATATTCGTGTTACCCAACAGTGCTTCCTTCCCTACAACATCAAGCCCTTCACCGATGACATATTATGTGACATTGCTCCTCTTGATGTTTGTGATGTATTATTAGGCCAACCATACATGTGGAAACAACATGTTGTGTATGAGTCTCAGCCTTACGTTGTTATTATTACCTTGGGAAATAAGTTGTACATGATACCAGAGGTACCACCGCCTGCCGCTATCTCTTTGGTTACTGCAAAAAAATGCAGTAAGCTCATTTCCAAAATTGACAAATTTGTTTTCCTGATGATCTTCCCTCAAGGAAAGAAGAATACTATGGCCACAACCTCCAGACAGGGCTCCTCTGCATGACAACAACAAATGGACAAGGTTGTGGAGGAGTACTAGGACATCTTCACCTCACCCGCAGGGGTGCCTCTACACTGTCAGGCCAAGCACCCCATCGATCTGAACCCAGGTGTGTCGCTACCTAATGGACCACTCTATCAGTTCTCTATTCTAGAGAATGATGAAATCAAGAGGTAGATCTAGGAGTTTCTGTAGAAAGGTCACATCTAGCCAAGTTCATCGCCCCGTGGGAGCCCGATCATGTGGGTGCAGAAGAAGGATGGGACTTGGAGACTCTGTATTGACTATTGGGCACTGAACAAGATCAATGTCCAGAATAGGTACCCGATCCCATGGATTGATGACCTTATGGACCAACTCAAAGGGGAAAAATATTTCAGCAAGATCGACTTGAAGTCCGGGTATCACCAAGTACCAATCGAACCGTCCGATGTGTGGAAGACTTCCTTCAAAGCCAAGGAGGGCCTTTTCGAATGGTTGTCATGCCTTTCAGGTTGACGAATGCTCCCGTAACCTTCATAAGGCTGATGAATGACATCTTGCGGCCATTCAAAAAATCATTTTTAGTAGTGTACTTGGATGGCATCCTGATCTTCAGCCAAACTTGGGAAGAGCACCTGCATCACATTCAGTAGGTCCTCCATACACTGCGGAAACACAAGTTGTGTGCCAATTTGGAGAAGTTCACTATTGGCATGACCGAGGTTCAGTATATGGGATACATTATTGATGAGCATGGGGTGCATGTGGATCCAACCAATATCCAATTGATCCAGGATTGTCCAACCCCAACCACTCTAATAGAGCTTCACAACTTTCTGGGTCTTGCTAATTTCCACCGTAGGTTCATGTTGGGATTTTTTCACTGCTAAAAGCCTCCCCCCATGTCAAGGACTGGTGGGAAATGTAATGTGATAAAAAGTACGAGGAGGAACCCTCTCTGTTCTTGGCCATACCCACTTGGAATTCCTTTTGAGATGCAATCAAGGAACAATATTATCCTGTGGGGAGCTATGAGGACAAGTACATACAATGGAATATGCCACGGAAGAAAAGGGATCAACATGTGCATGAGATGATGAATCTGTTCCATACCTTGCGCACAAAGTGGGTATCAAAGATTCAGAGAAACATTTGGTGTTGAAGTACCATAGTTGTCTGTACAGATACATTCAGGAGGAAATGGAGTTCCTTGACATATCCTCGCTTGGTACGACATATCGGTATGATTCCAAGATTGAGAATAGATTCAAACAAAAGAAGCGAGACTTTGGATATGTGAGTCAAAAGCAAGTGAAAGGTGCGCCCAAACTGTAGAAAAAAGGACAAATCCAAGGCATGGCAGCTCAAGACAACCTGCCAAATACACAAGCAAAGAACAACACCTTGAAGCTGAAGAGGGACATGGGAAAGTGGTGTGTGTTCCATATTATCTCCAATCAGAACACAAGTGAGTGTCGGGCCAAACAGTCATTAGTGTCCAAGATGAGGGCTTCTGAATCAAATGCATGCTCTGAAATTGAATCAGAACACAAGAAGGGGAATGACAGAGGGAATCAGATTATCGATGCATAGACCAACGCCACCATTGCCACCACAAAGATCCAAAAGGAAGAACCAGAAGATCCAAAGGAGGAGGAGCGTCTCTTCCACTCCCAGATGTGGGTAAAGGGTTCCTCGCTACAATTCATTATCGACAGTGGGAGCCAAAGAACCTCATTTTAGTAAAGGTCGTGAAGTGGTTGGGATTTCTGACCATAACACACCCACATCCATACACCATCGGGTGGCTTCACCAAGGATGAGATATTTGGGTCAGACAACATTGTTTCCTTCCCTACAACATCAATCCCTTCACCAATGACGTATTATGTGACATTGCTCCTATTGATGTTTGTGATGTAATATTAGGCCAACCATACTTGTGGAAGAGACATGTTGTTTATGAGTCCCAACCTCGCAATTTTATTGTTACCTTGGGAAATAAGTTGTACATGATACCAAAGGTACCACTGGCTGTCTCTATCTCTTTGGTTACTGCAAAACAATGCAGTAAGATCATTTCCAAAACTGAGAATTTTTTTTTCCTGATGATCCGCCCTTAGGGAAAGAAGAAGACTGTGGCCACAACCTCTAGACATGGCTCCTCTGCACAACAACAACAAATGGACAAGGTCATGGAGGAGTATTGGGACATCTTCACCTCACTCGCATGGGTGCCTCTACATTGTCAGGCCAAGCATCCCATTGATCTGAACCCAGGTGCGTTGCTGCCTAATGGACCACTCTATCAGTGATTTGTCTGGAGAATGATGAAATCAAGAGGCAGATCCAAGAGTTGCTACAGAAAGGTCACATCTGGCCAAGTTCATTGTCTAGTGGGAGCCTGATCGTGTTGGTGCATAAGAAGGATGAGACTTGGAGACTCTGTATTGACTATCGAGCACTGAACAAGATCAATGTCCAGAATAGGTACCCAATCCCATTCATTGATGAGCTTCTAGACCAACTCAAAGGGGAAAAATATTTCAGCAAGATCGACTTGAAGTCTGGGTATCACCAGGTACCAATCGAACCGTCCGATGTGTCGAAGACTGCCTTCAAAGCCAAGGAGGGCCTTTTCGAATGGCTGTCATGCCTTTCAGGTTGACAAATGCTCCTGTAACCTTCATGAGGCTGATGAATGACATCTTGCGGCCATTCAAAAACTCATTTGTAGTAGTGTACTTGGATGACATCCTGATATTCAACTAGACTTGAGAAGAGCACCTCCACCACATCTGACAGGTCCTCCAAACACCGCGGAAACACAAGTTGTGTGACAATTTGGAGAAGTGCACTTTTGGCATGACCCAGGTTTAGTATATGGGATACATTATTGATGAGTGTGGGGTGCATGTGGATCCAACAAATATCTAAGTCATTCGGTATTTTCCAACCCCAACCACTCTAATAGAGCTTCGCATCTTTCTGGGTCTTGCTAATTTATACCACAGGTTCATGTTGGGATTATCTCATATCACTTGGCCCTTGATTCAAGTCACCAATGGAGGAGAGAAAGAAAAATTATTTTGGTTGGAATCTCAATAGGAGGTGTTCGTAGAATTGAAACATCGCCTCTATTGTGCCCCAGTGCTCACATTACCAGACTTGTAACAACCATTTGAGATTGAGATAGATGCCTCTGACTATGCTATTGGGGCAGTTCTTACTCAACAAAGGCATTCGGTGGCATATCATAGTGCGACACTGTCTGACACAGTCCAAAAGTATCCCACTTATGAAAAAGAAATGTATTCCATTGTGCAGGCTTGTCGACAATGGAAGCATTACATTTTGGGGAAGGAAACGATCATCCACACAGACCACCGGCCCTTGCGGTTCATACAAACACAAGGAAATTTGCAGAATGATCACCATCAGAAGTGGTCCACATAGCTGCAACAGTTTCATTTGAACATCAAGTACAAGAAGTGCAACACCAATAATGTTGCAGACTACCTCAGCTGACCACCGATTGTGTCGATAACCACTGTGCTCAACTCTTGTGGGAACGAGACTTCTGATTGTCCTATTCTCTACAAGAGCGATACAGAATTTGGCCACACATACAAGACGCTCTTGGAGGGTAATCGAGTTCCAAATTTTCACCTCCAGGATGCCCTACTATGTCACCTGGGACACCTTTGTGTTCCTTCAAGCGAGCATGCCAAGATGCTTTGGGAAGCTCACTACAGTTGGGTCGCTAGGCATTCCGGGGCCGAGAAAACAATGGAAATACTGCAGAGGTATTTCTATTGGCCAAACCTTCGACAGGATGTCGGGAAGTACATTAGATCCTGCACTGCCTGCGCCATTTCCAAATCAACCATCATGAAGTAAGGCCTTTATACTCCATTGCCAAATATACCATCAAGAAGCAAGGCCAAATCTGACTATGGTCAAGGCCCTGACAACTATCCATAGCATGTAAAACATCATAATGGTGCACATATCCAACTACTAGTCCAAAGACCACCAAGTGAAGGCTCATGTCATTGTTTCTAGGTATTTTTCATGGCACTTGAGATCAATAATATATAAATGGGGCTTAAGCCCCTTTTTTCCTTCCTTGAGCAAGTTTAATCCTCAAGGCTTATTACCAATGCATAAAACATGCTCATGGAATTCATATCCCACTTGAAAACCTATAAAGAAATCATGTGTTATTTTGAGCATTAGTTCAAGGATCTCAATCCTACAAAGATTCAACAATATCTAAAGGAACTTATTTTTCTTCTAGTTTGACCACAATCAATACCCCAAAATCCATCCATGGTCTAAAAAACCTCTTAATGGTTTCCATATCCAACTCTAGTTCCAAACACCCCCTCAACATCGTTTATGTTTTCATTTGTAGGTGTTCTTAATGGAAATCAAGATTGCGAAGATATGTTTATGGCCTAACACTTGATTGTTTTCCTCCCCTAACCATGGTGCGTGAGCTTGAGAAGGTTCATTTAGGTCTTAATATCCTTCCTTAGCCCTAAGCCTCAAACCATGTTTAGGCCATTAGACTCATTTGCACTACACAAATCCTATTCTTGGTGCATGTATCCCATTCCGAGGCTAAAGAACCTAAAAATGGCCCTAAGAGGCAATATTGACATGCGGCCAAGGAACATTATTATTTAGGTCCTAATTTATTATGATCTAATCATGGTGCTCATATCCTTCTAGTAGGCTATATATTCCCTACAAAGGTCCCATATGGTGGTTTGAGGCCACATTCATGGAACTGTATCCTGAGAAGCTTTATGGATTGTAAGTGTTTTTCATGGAGATAGTGATTTGGATTGGATCACCATATATTTTTTCATATATCTTGGTACTTTTTGGGTGGAAAAACTTAAAGGAATTGGTTTGAAAGGCCATTTTAGTGGTAGGTTCTGGTTTGGAAAATTGGATTTGAAACATTTTTAATACATTTTTAGGCAACAAATGGAATTTATTGGTCAAAAAAATCCCCAAATCACCCACAAAGACGTTCTAAGAATTGCGACCTTTCTAATGGTGCAAGAATCACCACAATTAGAGTTAATATGCAAAATTTATACCTATCGCAATTTGAACTACCCTTTTGACCTACCTTGTTGACCACCATGGTATGAGTGGATGCCACATAAATCATATATCTCAACGGTAATTGCGAACCAATAAAAAAAATTGATTAGTTCATGTAAGAAGTATGTTTTTCTTTTCTTAAGAGAGAATCAACTAGGTGATGAACTAGTAAGAGAAAAAGCATCCCTAGAGGGATGTACTAAAGGGGGAAAAATTAGTTGGAGTTGTTATAGGAATATGGAGGAGTGTTCTAGGAAACTAAATGGATACCAACTAAGAGGGAAGTGGAGAAATATATATAGTTATTTCTTGAAACCACATTTCCAAATACTAGGTTGTATAGATAGTCCATTTTGGAAGTAGATGAAGTGAAGAAATAGTTGCATTAGTTGTTGGAGTAGGGAATAATTCGACCAATCACTTCACCTACTATCATAGTATCCAATAAGGATGAGACATGGTAGATGTGTATTAACTATAGATATTTGCAAAATTACACTCAATAATCGACACCCTCTGTACATGATTGATGATTTGTTAGACTAGTTGCAACATGCTAAGTAGTTCACCAAGTTGGATCTCAAATCAGGGTACCATCAGGTACATTTCAGGGGAGAAGTCACATGGAATGAAGACAAGGTAAGGTTTTTATGAATGGTTGTTCACGCCATTTGTTTTATGTAATGCACCAACTACATTTATGAGATCGATGAATGATGTATTATGCCCATATTTAGATTCATTTGCTACGATGCATTTGGAAGATGCATTGGTTTATAGATATACCTCAAACAACCACATCTCACATATCATGTAGGTGTTAGAGACTTTGAAAAATAATCAACTACTAGCTAACCTCAAGAAATTTGAGTTTTCTGAATAGTCATTGGTGTATTCGGGGCATATGATTGGTGGAGGGTAGCTCAAGATAGATCCCACAAATATGGAGGCCATCATAAAATGGTCATTTCCTGCTAATGTCATTGAAGTGGAGATTTGTTGGGGTAGCACAATACCTACAAAAGTTCATAGAATTATTTTTAGCAGTAGCTTGCACCACTCCATGCCATAAAAATGAGTGGTAAGATTTTCCAGTGCGGAAAGAATATACATAAATATTTTTATGAGCTAAAATGAAATATTATTCAAGCACTGTTTCTCACTTTCTCACAATGCCTAACTTGTGGAAGCCTTTGGAATTTGAGACAAATGCAAGTGGGTATGCTAAGGGAGCAATTTTGATGCAAGGAGGTAATCTAGTATGCCATATGCCTTGGTTCAAGCTGTTAAGAAGTGGAAGCATTATATGATGGGATAGGAAACCATTATCCAGACAAATCACTAGCCACTACAATATTTATAGGTCTAATGTAATCTTCAACAAACCAAAAATTACAAGTGGATGGGGTTTTTACAAA
Organism: Picea engelmannii; assembly: GCA_009831015.1. Lineage (NCBI taxonomy): Eukaryota > Viridiplantae > Streptophyta > Pinopsida > Pinales > Pinaceae > Picea > Picea engelmannii. Next base: position 470,551 of record ML780584.1, read on the forward strand.
AAAGTCATCTAGTCATCAAGCATAAGAATGGAAACACCAATAAGTTGACAGACATACTTTCAAGGCCACCCACAACCAAGATTACCATCTTGGGAACTCTTATGCACATGGATCATTTTACCCATGATGCATGCAAAGATACATAAATAGAAGATGACGAGTTCATGAATGTAGTGTTTTAGTAGAAACATGGCCAAATTCATGTAGAAGAAGGTGATATTAAGGATATCTCTCATCTCTAGAATGGGTTACTCTACAATCTAGATAAACATTTTTTAATGTTAATTTATATATATTTTAAATGAATAAAGTTAATGAAGACTTGAATCATTATCATTGAGTTTGAGGGTGAGTCTTTAACATAATTAATCATTTTTCTTAGCATGTAAATGTTAATTTGTATGTGTACACCATATAATTTTCTTTTTAGATGGATGAAGTAATAAAATGTTATGGAAGAATAAAAAACACTACATATTTTAGAATTATGATATATGTAAAAAATAAAAATGAATAAAAAATAGAAAATAAAAAATGATATTTTTGTTGTCCTCCTTTGACCTTGGTTAGACCTTGAGACAAGTTATTAGTTAACAACTAGCCTCATCATGGCATCCATGTCATACTTGAAGGTGGATGATACCTTAAATAGGTCATGTGTGGTGGTTTGAGGACTCATTCATGGTGCTTGATATTGAGAAACAAGGTTTAGTAAATGAGGCTCTTGTTTCCCTCCCCTGACTATGGTCAATGACATAAGACTTGGATCCATAATGCTCAAAACCTTATAGTGGCACCCATATTCAACTTGAATACCTGAGACTCTTTGGAGAGGGATCATGACGTGGTTTCTAGGTGTTGTTGACAGTGCTTGAGATCAAGAAGGTTCAATTGTGTCTTAAACCCAATGCTTCCCCACCAACCTTTTTTATGGCTCGAGACTTATTTCCAATGCATGGAACCTGTATCCCACTCAAAGGTAAAAAAAGCCCTACAAAATTTGTATGTATTGGTTTGAGGATTTGTTCAAGGATCCTAATATTGAGAAGCTATTTTAGAAAAAAATTCCACACTCCATGCATCTTACTTTGATGGAATTCCATTTCCCTATGCAGACTTGAATTCCCCTTTTTTCTCACTCCAGAGTCAAAAATACATATTTTTTTCCATACACACGAGCCACAGTTAGACAACTCACATATATGTAGGTCACTCCATTACAACCAGCATACATCAGGTTTTGTGCTCAAAGATTAAAAAATATGTCGATTTTCATGTCATGTCACGAGATCCATGATCCTTGACCTTCCATATAATGGAAATGCTCCAACTCAACCCTTCAATTCCATTTGAAGGCTATAAATTGAACCATATACAAGCCTTGAAAAAATTCATTATTGAGAGAAAAGACACTTTGGAGAAATTTCACCTCATATTGAGTTTGCATCCCTTTTTCCTTGAAAGTATGAACTTCTTGTGTTTATCCCCCAAGCTCTTCCTATCTTGAGATGGAGAACCTCATTGATTCCTACTACTTGTAAGATTTCCTTTTTGGAGGATTGAAGTGGTGAAGGCCCAACTGAAGGGACTTAGTTTCTCAACTCTGATATGTGTCATTACATAAGTTTGTCACCTATGTACTTATGTTGATTACATTAATAGAAATACTCTTTTCTCATCCAATTATATGTCACAAATATTTGTATTACTTTCCATGGGAATATTTGTTATGCATGTTAATGGATTATGCTAGTTTATATGATAACATTCTATATCCTTTCCACATGGTTAAACATCTTGGATGTTGGGGACAAGTTGCAAGTATAAATCTTTGGGTCATGAGCTCAACCGTGATCTTCTTTAGACATCTAGACGAGGTAGGCTTATAGCCTTCTCTTTTTATCATTGTCATTTATCTAGCATACTTGAGATTCGAGTTGATTTTTGGGTGTTATTCTGTTTGTTGTGGTTTTCCCCTAGCCATAGAGAGATTTTCCTCATAACGTAATTGACTATGCCACAAGGAAGATCTCCCTTTTGGGGTATTAGGTGTTTTTTATCCTATATTTTTGTTTGTTTTCATAAGTTTATATGTCACATGTTGCTTGACAACCTTTATTTTTCTTTGTATATGAGTTTCTTTGCCTAACCCTTTCCTAGGCAGTGTCTTCTTTGGCATAGGAAGGGTTTCCATTGACAATCACATACACACGTGGCATGTTTTTCTTTAGGGTGCATACATATGACTTTATTCCTTGAACAGTTGCATACTCTATCTTCTGAGTCCTTTTGGATGCGTTTAGTGTTTGATGAGTAAGTGCTACACATTATTTTGGTCACTCTGATGATGACCCCATAAGCATGTGTTCAGGCTTCCAAAACAATCTTTCACATGAGGAAAATGGTTGAGTTCTTCCCCTATAAGGAACATTTTTAGAATGACGCTGCAGGCTGACAGTGGTACATAGTGCGGAAATCAAGGATTTCCATAGGCTGCTCTATGCCTACCCTGCGGGATTTTCGCATGTTGCTATATAGGCAGGGTGCGATGACACTTGAAGCCAATAAAAGGAAGAAGTTTCATGACTTTTCTAGAAGGAGAATCTTCTAGAATATGAGTTGGCGTCCGTATGGTTGTGATCTTATTGGATTTTCTTATTTGGTGGGATCATTCTCATCCTAGTAACCACTTCATCTTCTCCTATACAACAATGGATTTATCATGGAAAAGGTTAAGCAAGGTCAAGCAAGATTGAGCAAAGAATAGGCTAAAGACTGTGTGAAGAATCCTGATACAATTGATGCTTGGGGCCTCCATTTGTCCATCAAGATTTGTGGATTATCTTCATGCAAATTCAGAGCAAGTGTATGTGTGTGTTGGAACAAAGGACCACTGAAAGGGAACTTGCGACATCAAGGTACTTTGGTTGTATCTTCCACTTCTATTTAATATGATACAACAACATGTTTCTTTCCCATAAAATCATTAGTGTTTTATTACATGACTCCTTGATCACATGTTTAGGTTTCCATTGAATCTATAATTGTTTCTTTCACTTTGGTTGGTTTGTGTCATTGCATATTTGATCTCACAAGAGCACTGGAGCAAAGCAGGGACAATGGAGATATAGGGAAGCAATATATAAAGGTATGTCATACACTCCTTCTCTGGTGATAAATTCGAGGGTAGCAACCTAGGGTAAGCATCATGTCCTATCTAGTTTTGTTCTAGATCCAGGTGGATCTAGGGAGATTAGTTTATGTCTGCATTCACTGTTTTATCCAATAACAAAATTGGCAATGCCACTGGGGATATGACTTGATTGTGGTTTTTGTTGGCCATTTGGTCTTTACCTATTATTTTCATTTGAAATCAGTCTTTGAGTCTGTGGGAGATCCATTCAGATTCTTTGGATTTAAAAATCCACTTAGATCCTTTTCCCTTTTCTTAGAATTTCTTGATTTACAAACACCTCCGCACTGTACCTTATACATAGCTTGTGAAGACCTCCAATTTTCGCACCCTGGTTGTTTGCTTTAGTGCAGGATTTCCTCACCCTATCTGTTTCTGGCCTAAAAAAACCATTAATTTTTGCACTGTGATATGCTATCATCCCGCGGTGGCATCCGTGAAATTTTTTGAGTTGGGTCTTAGCCTCTGTTGATGCCCATTTTTTACTTTAACCATATGGAAAGGATTTTTAATGCCAACATATGACTTTTTTATGAACTGTTGACTTATTATTGATTGGTTTTCGGAGATCGAACACCTCTCTTAGTCATTTTCCAGTTTTCATTTTTTATTTTTAAACAACAAGGGTATAATCTTCGAGCTTGTTTGATTTAAAATATTGGATTGGATTTGAAATTTTGGTTTGATTGTGTATTATAGATTGCTTGATGACTGAGAAGTTGTCTCTTCATTTTCATTGAGAAGTTCTCTCGTCATTTTTAATTTTTGTCTTCATTGAAAGTCTGATTTGGGTGCTTGTTGAAGGTATAGATTTTCTTGGATTTCTTGTCTTTTCTCTACAATGCCCTTGGTCTAGTCTTAGAAAGGAAAAATTTGAAGTTATCCATTCGTTTGAATAAACATATATAGGAAAATTTATTTCATTTAAGAGAAGAGAATATTGAATAACTTCATTGTTTATTGGTTGTTTGAAATTGTGTTCATTTAAAGAAAAATAAGTATATTACGTAGTTTACATTATTCTGGAAACACCTTCTCCCTTCTGTAGATAGAATTCATTGAGAAAAAAATTTGCATCATTCATTTCCATTTTCATATTATTGGGTCAAGGTCTTACACAACATCGGTTTCATTCCCGTCTCCCTCTTGAGTAACAACAACTTTTAAAAATATTGCGAAAATCTAAAACTTAACTAATAATTTTTTCGAGGGCTCTTTTACACCAACATTAGCTAGGCTAGAGCTTTGGAATAGGAAGTGAGATACACTCTCCAAAGCAAAAAACACACAATAGCATGTTGTGATAGGGAGTGTAAAATTCCATTTGCAACATTTTGTCTTGGGAAACCCTTCTCATGCAAGGGTCAAACCTGAGGTCGCATTGATATTAGGAGAGTTACTCACCCTGCCTTGTTGGTCTCAGTGTAGAGATTGCATGTATTATGGGGGTCACTTGAAGGTATACCCACAATGATGAGTGGAATCCTCTCAAGTTGATTTTGGGCTAGATACCCTGCCCTTGCACATGGATCGGACTATCGACTGTCTCCCCATACATCATTGTTGTTTTTGGTAGCCTTAGTTGCCTATCTTCTTAGGGTGTTACACAAGGTGACTGTGGAGGGGCAAGTCTTCACAGTACCTAGAATCGACGTTGGCCAGAATCACTTGGGCTCCTTGGAGGTTATACCCACGATTATGTGTGGGAGTGTGCACAGGGTGTAAGTCCATTAAGTAGGTCATCAACGTAACTTTTCCACCCTAGCCCAACCCCTTCTTGTATTGACTTTGCAATGTTGGATTTCATCACCAACTAGTGACTTCAGAACAAGAAGGTTTTGTTTGCTTGGTTTTGATTCCTAGATTCTACTAGCGAGTGCTGTTTGTTTACATAGTTGGCCATATATTTTTTCCATAAAATTTTTGGTTCGGTCAACATTGAACCTCCATGCCATTCACATAGGATGCAAGGACTACCTCTGTAAGATCCAAAAGTTTCCCAACCCTTACTCCCTAATCCACCAGAGGACTCTCCTCAATAGAGTGAGATCCATGACCACGTACCTGCACAAGTGGAGAGAACTGACTCTTTAGAAATTTTTCCAATCGTTTCCAATTCTTTGGACGCTTTCCGCTTATCTCCTAGATACGAGAGACATATTCTTCGACTCAACTCGTTCAGAGAACTTGTTGTTGACACTTCTAGAATACCAGCTGAAGTCCTCCCTAGCATTGAAAACGAGGATCCCTTTTGGACCACTGACATATCTCGAACTCTGACTTCTAGATGGAACCCTCCCGGCTTAAAGGCAGACGCTGAGATACATGTCGTTTCTGAACCACCATAAACATCTACTACATTTACAATACCTTTAGATAATTTTAACAGTACAAATTGTTATTTCTTCGTTGGTTCAGAGGCTGGTCCTAGCTCAACTATCCCTCTTCAATAGGCCCATTCTGCAATGGTCCCAAACACTATTATTATCCCTACCGGGAACACGATGGCTAGCCAACCTCCTATTGGTACATCACATTCATCTAGACAAATCCCATCACTCCCTCTTGGGTATAATGCCTTGAATGATTCTATCCCCATTCCAACCCAAGTTCCATCTGAATATTTTGGAGTCTTTACTCCTCCTGGAATTTCTACTCCTTTATTCACTTATGGTTATCAGATTCCTATTGGGGGACAATATAACCCAGGGGGAAAACTCAATTTGGAAGTCAAACCCAAATTGGGGCATCATCCTCACCCGGAGTAAAATTCCTACATGGAGGATATAATCCACATTATAATCACAGTATGGATAGAACATCCTTGGATAACTATCCCATTATTGGAATCTTCTTATTCAAGGGAATCCAAAATCATCTGGGGGGAAGCAACCTCAGGTTAGCTCTTTTATACCCCCTAGTTCAGGCCAGTCATACCTCGGTTCTTCCAATCCCATTTGGGATTCAAACGTTCAACCTAGTGTCCCTCCCCAAGGGACCATCCCCAATCAGTGCAACCCTGTGGCCTACCTACCTCCATACACACGCCCGAATATGTTAGGACCTTCCCCTCACATACAAAATTATTATGGTCCTACTGGTCTACTGACGGGACTCCCTCCCCAAATTTACCAGTATCCTCCTATGAATAGACAATTACCTTTTTTAACCACCTTGGATCTACCTGATTTGTCTAGAATCTTAAATGATCCTATCCTACATTCTCCCCACTAGCCCATGATACCAGCCAAACTACTATCTGACATCCCAAAATTTGATGGTAAATCGGGAGAGGATCCGAACAACCATGTCATGAATTTCCACCTTTGTTGTTCATCCAACTCTTTGATGGATGATTCCATTCAGTTATGACTCTTCCAATGAAATTTCATGGGTTCAGCTGCAAAGTGGTATATAGAACTACCACGAGGTTTCTTCACTGACTTTAATACCCTAGCCATGGATTTCCTTACACACTACTAATTACCGATCCATTATGAAAAAAGAACTAAGATCCTAAGTTCCTTTAAACAAACTAAAGCCACTCACATCTCTGATCACATTCATGAGTGGAGATGAATATGACGTTTGATCAAAATTGATCTTTTCGATCAGTTATTGGTGGAGTGGTTCACAAAATCATTCGTGAATAATATCTCCCATGATATTTCCATGCGTGGCATTGTCACCGAAGAACAGGGTATCAGTCGCGCTCAATACCATGACCTCATTTACTCACAGACGGGTACTCTTTACGACTTACTCCCTGATGCACCTCACCCTTCTAGTACCACTACTTCAACTACCCCTACTTCTTCTAATGTGGTTGATGGTGTGATTGGCACTTTCCATGCTCAACCTCAAAATATGCAAGCCTCTCCCGCCAACCCCAAGTCCAATGCTTCTAATTTTCAAACTGCTCCGTCTCCTACTCCTCCCACCAGAAAAACTGCTGAGGTTAGCTCTGTTCAATCTATCCCTGCCGGAAAGAATAAATCTAAAAAAGGGTAGGGTAAGAATAAGGAGGACAAAATAACCCGTAGTTTGAGAAAACTAAAACCCAACCTGCTGATGATAAGGATAAGCACAAACCCCGATACCCTTGCCTGATCTGTGGTGACGATCACTATACGAAATATTGTCCAAGACGGGCCGAGGATACTAAGTTCTTCCAAGGGACCACGAAACCTACGGCACCTTTTTTTTTGTCCCAACCTTTCCCTTCTCAACACCAGGCCCCACTGGGCATCAATGACCAACCCTCTCCCTCCACTACTTCTTATGTACTCATATGTACTGGTGATTCTAAAAAGAATGACATTACACTAACCACTTGAGCCAAAGATTATTCTTCCTCAAAGGAGAAGGTTGACGATATACCACCTTCAATGGTTCAACAACCTCCTTGAACTTCACCTTCCAATGGTCCTCTTCATCTTGAAAGACCGAGTCTCGATATAGTTCTCCTCCCTCCCCCAAAGGGTGTTGTTCAAAAGTCCACCTTCAACCCTCATGCACGTGCTACTCAGAACTACAGTATTGTAGAAGATATGGTGCAAGCACCTTTTACGATGTCAGATCTCAAAGTCCTTCAAAGTTTCCCTACTCACCAGAAGGAAATACTAAAGGCTGTCGGTGGAATTGATCCTACGGAGACAAATTTTATAATTTTTGACCTCAAAGATCACATTCCAAGACTCCCCCCTCAACTGGCATTCCAAATACAAGTTGTTGTCTCCGACAAGAACATTTGTAGGACTGTTATTGATGAGGGTGCCTCCACTTTTGTAATGTCTATTGCTTGTTGGAAAGCCATCGACTCTCCTCCTCTTACTGAATCTAATAACACACTTAAAGCCTTCAATGGATCTGGCTTTAAACCGTACAGTGTACTTCCTTCATTTTCTATTATGTTGGAAGGCAAATTGGTCAACGTTGAAGTTGAGGTCTTTGGTGCACCTCTCGATTATAACCTTTTACTTGCCCATAGCTGGATTGACGCGATGCATGCCGTTGTGTCTACCCTTTTCCACGTTTTACATTTTCCACATTAGGGAAAGTTCATAACTTTCGACCAGCTAGCCTTTTTCAACTTTGACACCCATACTAGCAACATCCCTTTTATCACGAAGACACCTCCTGGGTATGATAATGTTGTTGTGGGCCTACTTAAAGATTCCACTTTGATGGGCACTTTCCCGATCCCACCTCCCGATGTTCCACCTCCATTGGTTTCCTTGATCAACATGATTTCCACCTTAGTTCACCAAAATCACCCATATTCCGATCCGTGGATCATACCCGAACCTGGTGATTATCCTCGTTATGACAACCAATTGCCTTTAAGTTTGGTTGACTCTGCCTATGAAGCCATTCAATCATCAACCCCTTCTACCCCCTCTCTTGGTGATTCATATCCTGACCCATTCCACATTGTTTTTCCCACATATGAGATGATTATGTCGGTTATGTCGATGGAAGATACCCCTTGGGATGATGGACATCGTCGTTCCATTCTCTTCCTCGAACAACACACCATCGAGAGTTACCAATGGATCATGACTCCATCGACCATTGCTGTCATTTCCTTTGTTCCCGAGACATCACACGACATGTTATATGAAGGGAACTTAAGCAATATTTCACCCACCATCCCCCTCAACATATCCATTAAACTTGGAGTTGTTGAAAATGTCCACATCGGAGCTTCGTGCTCTACTAACGAGGTTGTCACCTATAAATCACTTTTCCAAGAATTTTGTGACATCTTCGCTTGGAGATATGAAGAAATTCTAGGTATTGACCCTGATATTGTTGTACACGAAATCAAGACGTACCCGGGAACTCGACCCATCCGACAGAGACTTCGTCCGGTCCACCCCCATAAAGAAGCTGCTATTAATATTGAAGTTGAAAAAATTCTTAAAGATGGCTTTATTTATCCTGTGGCTTTAACTGATTGGGTATGCAATCTCGTTCTGGTTAACAAGAAACAAGGTACGATCCGTGTCTGCGTCGATTATAGGGATATAAATCAAGCTTGTCCTAAGGACAACTTCCCCACCCCCTTCATTGACCAGATCATCGATGATTGCACAGGGAGTGAAATATTCTTTTTAATGGACGGTTTCTCCAGCTATAATCAAATCAACATCTTGTCCGTGGGTCAAAACAAAACCACTTTTATTTGTCCTTGGGGCACCTTTGTCTACCGGAAACTACCCTTCAGTTTAAAGAATATCGGTGCGACTTTTCAACATGCCATGTCTTATGATTTTCATGATATTAAGCACATTGTACAACCATATCTAGATGACCTACCGACACATTCCATGCATCGTAGTGACCATCCAACACACCTTCGATCCATTTTCCTTCGCAGTTGGTTCTATCGTATACGCTTAAACCCACACAAATGTGTTTTTTGTGTGGAGTCTGACCAACTTCAAGGTTTTATTGTGTCACACCAGGGGATCAGGGTTGATCCTTTGAAGGTTGAGGCAATCCTTAATCTCCCTCCTCCTTCTTCACTTCGCCAACTTCAAAGTTTGCAAGGGAAGGCAAAATTTTTACGTTGTTTCATCCCAAATTATGCTCAATTAATGCTCGGATTTACTCGACTGCTAAAGAAAGGTTCTGAGTTCGTATGGGATTCTATTGCTCACAAAGATTTCGAAGCTTTGAAACTGAATTTAACCCGTACCCCGTTACTTTTCCCACCCAATTATAGTCGAGATTACTTCCTTTATCTCGTTGCTTCAGACTCTACCATCACCATGGTTCTAGTCCAAGAATATGATTCAAACGATGAATATGTCATTTATTATTTGAGTCAAAGTCTCATGACTATCGAAGCCAAATACTTACATGTTGAAAAACTGGCCTTGGCAGCTGTTTAATCCATCCAACATTTCCATCACTATATCTTACTCCGCAAGACCACTGTTATTTCCGATTGCAACCCCATGCAAAACATTCTTACACGCCAATTGATAGGGGGAAAATACTCCAAATGGATCATAACTTTCCAGGAGTTTGACTTAGAATTCGAACGCACTAAGTTTAAGAAATCCTTGGTGTTTGTCGAACTGATATGTGACGTTCCCTGCACTAAGAAAAAGAATGTAGCAGAGGATTCTTTATTGTACGGATCCCTTTTTCTGATCAGTTCTGATGACCTTTGGTATGGGGTATCATTATCTATATCCAAACTCAGACTTTCCACCCTGATTTGTCTAGCACTGACCTTTGTCGCATAGGTTACCAAGCCCTTCAGTACATTATCCTTGGTGACACTCTTTATCACCATGGGGTTGACTCCATTTTTCGACGTTGTCTCGCCTATGATGAAGCTGAGAAAGCTCTGAATGAATACCACTCTGGAGCATGTGGTGGTCACATGTCTAGATATGCTACTGCCCAGAAGATCTTACGAGCAGGGTATTTTTGGCCTTCTTTATTTAAATATTGTATTACCATTGTCCAAAAAAGCCATGCTTGCCAAACATACAACAACAAGATAAGATCACATCCTGCTCCTTTACACCTTGTAGTTTTCGTTAGACCTTTCGTGAAATGGGGCATTGATTTTATGACCTGTAACCCTCACTCAGTCGGGGGGCATGGATACATTATTGTAGCTGTGGATTATATCACCAAATGGGCCGATGCGATGCCTACTTTCGACAATACTGGGAAAACTGTAGCCCTTTTCATATTTAATCATATTATTACTCGATTCGGGATCCCACAAGCTATCATTACTGATCACGATAGCCATTTTTGAAACTTTATGATGTCTGAAATTACCAACAAGTTGGGTCTTCGGCATGAAAACTCAACCCCCTACTATCCACAGGCCAATGGCCAAGTCAAAGAAATAAATAAAATCCTTATCACTATGCTTTGTCGGATAACAGGAATCCATAAAACCAAAAAACATTATAAAGAACAAAATATGTTTCTTACCTAGATCTCCCCAATGAAATCCTTCAGAGAGATCCAAGTCAGGATCACCTCGAAAGTATAGGTCGGCGTACACATAATCATCAATCATCAAGATTTGGGGCCTTAACCAATCAAAAAATGCATCATTGTACTTGATTATAGGGCCCGCTATGTGTCGTGCCATAAGGTCACACTACCGTTTCATTCTTGAGTCTCGTGGGGCTGGTAACCCCCTCTCTACCTGTAGCCACAAATGAGGGACTCTTTTTAAGAAAAAAGACACCAAAATGGACCCATACCCAAACTGCTTTAGGTCTCCTCTCTTTCTTTTAGTGAGTTGTGTCTTAATACTCCGGAGCAAACCGTCACACCAATTGAATACTTGAGGTTCCAGACATTCAATGGCATATTGAAAGTAACTTTGGAGTGCCATGTGTGGCAAAGCACTTCCTACCATCCGTGAAATGGTAACGAGGATGGTTATGAGAGTCAAATCCCACACACCTCAGATAGCCACTTTACCTTTGTGGCTTTCGGCATCGGGTTCACTGTGCCGACGGATATACTCGCTCATCGTCAAACCACCACCTCGACCCCCTGTCAGAGACACCCGTGCCCCATGATGGGATAGCCCTGTTAGAAAGTAAATATCTTCAATGTCCAAGGAGAGGACATGAACACCCATGTGAAATACTTGTTTTTCTGCATCCCAGATATGGACCAAGTATTCTAGTAGTCTCCATTGGGCTCTCATGCCCTGGACTTTGAAAATTTTTAATAGGCCACATTGCCGAAGGGAATCAATGGTTCTTGGATCATTCAAAGCCATAGAGTCATCATATTCATTCTCATGTTCTCTCCATTCCAACATTTTTTCAATCAAACACTTGCATGGAAGTAAAAGAGGACAGTTAGCACCTTTATCCACTCTTTTTGGAATTCCTTTTGGTTCAATGCTTGCTTTTCTATTTTTGTTTTCAGCCACCACAACTGAGCTTCAGTTACAATGTGTGATTTCTGCAGGAAAGCCATTGGGCACCTGTGGAAATCCTTGATTTTCGTAGGGCCCGATAAAGGCCACCTGCAGCGGGCCCAGCGCATGCCTACTGGCCCAAAAATCACCCAAAAAATCATTTTTTGACCACCAAAAACAAATTTTAAACCATTAAAAAGGAAGAAGATGAAGCACTTACTGTTTTCACGGAAACCGTACATTAATTGATCACCCGTTCTCCTCGCAATCACCCTCCAAAGTAAGGGGTGAAAAAGGGGTTTTTTGACAAGTTCTTAACCAAATACAAATGAAGTGGTAAAAAAGAACTCTTACTCTTATTTATTTCATTTTTTACCTTTTTTCATAATATTTTATATTATAAAATGTGTTTGGTTATAAACCCTCGTAACTAATAGTTTCGTACATGTCTTGTTTCTTCCAGGAGGAAGACTAGAGTCTTAATTAATGGAGTATGGATCTTTGTTCCGTAATTTTTTTTCTCTTCATTACGCATATCGATACTTTTTAGGGTTTTCTAGTAAAACCTCGAGTTCACTCTTCATTCATTCTCGTGCTTGAAAATTTATGAGAACACAACCAAGTATACTTTTGCCATCCTTTCCTACTCATCTTGGTAACAAGAAAAATGAAACACATGGAGTATCATTTAAGCTCTTTTCACACTCCATAAAAACAAAAATATTGCCGAGTGACCTTGTTTTGTTCACACTCGTAAAAGTACTTGAATCAAATTTTCGACGGGCAATAGTTTATCACTTTTTCAGTCCCATTGAGCTACTTTACGAAAAAGGAACTGAGAGAATTCTCTTTAAGTGTTTTTCAGACTCTATAAACATGAAAAACTCCCGAGTTTTCTATCTTTGGACTCGTTAAACAAACATCGAAAAACCCACATGGGACCGAACCACTCCTTCTTAGGGTTCATTAAAAATACTCTGAGGGACTCATCTGAAGGATGAGATTACATTACAAGAATATGTTATCCTCCTCAAGATTGTGTAAAAATAAAGAGGTACTCACCAGAAATGGTGGGGGAAAATTTGGGAAAGAAATGTGTTTCTGTACCTGTGTTAGTGGCAGTACTAGCCACTCTTGAACATGACACCCCCTTCGTCATTTGAATCCAGGTTGGGAAATCCATTTGTCTCTCCTCTGGCCTTCATCAAGTTCATCTCTTGGGTCGTCTTTGAGTCATTGTTTCCAAGACCAGTGTCATGTCATTCATATGTTCAAGAGAAGTCCAAACAAGCCCTCCTTCGAGTCAACCATTTGCATTGTCATTTCTTACCATGTCAGCCTTCCCTGTGTCAGTTTCAAATCATTTTAATACTTTGATATACCCTTAATCTGTTACTTATTTTGTGTCACTGATGGGGGATACATCAAGGCCCTCTCGTGATGAGTCTTTTTCCTGTCGACTTCAACTCATCATCCGAGAATAAGACCTAGGAATCATTTAGTACCTTAGAGCCTACATGCCTCAATGGCAGGTTTATTCTCTCTTAACAGTGGATTCACATTATTGGTCCCTAATCGAGAGATTTCATCGAATTTTTGACTTCAGCTCATTTATTCACATTCGTTGGATTGTACTGAGGTACCTTGGGAGTCATTGACATCAATGGTGATTTCCCTCGCACTTGTTATTGGTTTTCATCAATGACCGATAATCAAGTGGTTTCTACCATGTTTGACTTTAGATCTTGTAATTGCATGGTTAGATTTGTACTTACGGACAATGGGATTGAAGATCCTGGATCTTATCTTTTTGGACTAAGTTGCAATGGAGTATTTATGATTTGAATTGACACACAGATACACTTTGTATGTCTCGTGGCTGTGTCTGAATTTACACTTTCTAATACGTAGATCCATGGTGTATTTATGGTGGCTATGTAGAATTTTGATGACATGGATCCACGATGTATAATTGGTGGCTATGCCTTGCATTTATGATTTCAATCACTTGTAGTATAAGCATGGGAATGCCTATCTCAAAAATGGTATAATTCTATGTAGATGCTTGATTGTTTGTAGGTTCCTGATTGGTGTGGTCCTTGTTTCCAACACACACACGTATTTTACAAAGTATTTCGGTTGTCACATGTTCCAGCCTCATACTTTGGGGGGCATTATGTTACACATTATTTTGGTCACTCTGATGATGACCCCATAAGCATGTGTTCAAGATTCCAAAATAATCTTTCACATGAGGAAAATGGTTGAGTTCTTCCCCTACAAGGCACATTTTTAGAATGACACTGCAGGTTGACAGTGGTACACAATGCGAAAATCAAGGATTTTTGTAGGCTACTCTATGCCTAGCCTGCGGGATTTCTACATGTTTCTATATAGGTAGGGTGTGGCAGTGCTTGAAGCCAAGAAAAGGAAGAAGTTTCATGAAGTTTCTCGAAGGAGAATATTCTAGAATATGATGTGGCGTCCGTATGGTTGTGATCTCACTAAATTTTCTGATTTGGTGGGACCATTCTCATCCTAGTAACCACTTCATATTCTCCTATATAGCGTTGAATTTCTCATGGAAAAGGTTAAGCAAGGTCAATCAAGATTGAGAAAAGATAGGCTGAAGACTGTGTGAATAATCTTGATACAATTGATGCTCGAGGCCTCAATTTGTCCATCAAGCTTTTGTGGATTATCTTCATGTAAATTCAGAGCAAGTGTATGTGTGTGTTGGAACAAAGGACCACCGAAAGGGAACTTACGACATCAAGGCACTTTGGTTGTATCTTACACTTATATTTAATATGATACAATGACATGTTTTTTTCCCATAAAATCATTAGTGTTTTATTACATGACTCCTTGATGACATGTTTAGGTTTCCATTGAATCCATAATTGTTGCTTTCACTTTGGTTGGTTTGTGTCATTGCAGATCTGATCTCACAAGAGCACTAGAGAAAAGAAGGGACAATAGAGATATAGGGAAGTGATATATAAAGGTATGCCATACACTCCTTCTTTGGTGATAAATTCGAGGGTAGCAACCTAGGGAAAGAATCATGTCATGTTTGGTTTTGTTCTAGATCCAGGTTGATCTAGGGAGATTAGTTTATGTCCGCATTCACTGATTTATCCAATAACAGTAATTTTTGTTCATTGTTGAGACTTCTTGGGTCCCTGTCCTGACTATTGAGTGCCTATAGAGTGATAGGAAGCTTTATTATTGGTGTATCTTTTGAGCGAACTCATTTCTTGTCTTTCCATTTTGGTCTAGGTAGTCTCTTCTTGGTGTCATGTTTGGATTATCTATTTGTGCTTGCAGTAGGGTCTTCATGAGAGGTTGTTAGTCATTCCTTGCATTTTCGTTTCATTATATTGAAAAAACAAAAAAAAATGTTGATTTTTTACATTTTACTTAGAGAATTTTCACTTTTGGCTTCTTTACATTAGGTTTTTCATGTTAGGAAAGATTGCACTTCATTGAAATTGTAGAGATTGCATATTTAAAACAACATTTAGAAGCATACCATCTCTTTGAAAATCAAGACTAGTACTTAGAGAAATGTTTTCATGTTTCCTTCCTTATTATATATTTTGACTCATAATACCACCATTTTTACGATTGCACCTCTTGAGTAAGAAGAAGACATTAAAATTTACACTAAATAATTAAAATTGATTAGAAACGCTTTTATTTTTCAATGTACATGAACAAGTGTAGGACCTAGGTCCTTGGAACAATATTTTGTGAGTAAACTTCTCCAAGGCTATAAAACTCAACATATGTGTCTGGATAGCGAGTGGTGAAACCCATTGTGTAATTGGTGTCCTCGGGAGGCTTCACTCACACTAGAGTTAAGCACGAGGTCACACAAAGTTGGTTGCAGAGACAATCCTCTAATACCTTCCTAGCATGAGAGATATTTATGGGGTTCTATTCATATCTGCGGGTTTCTCTAGTGCCTTTACCTCCTTGAGAGGTAGTGCTTTAAATATTTAGTGTTTTTCTACTCTTCCCATACGGTGGACTGGACCTATGAATTCTCTCCTAAGAATTGGTTATATCATGGTGACTTTAGTTGTTGGACCTAGGTATCCACATATGTTTCTTGCATGGGTTACTCTGTAGGTTCCCATAGTGAGATAGGGATAAAAAATCACACAGACTTTATGTAGGATTTTCTCTGAAGAGGAATCTGACTGACTGCACTATGAAGCCCACGAGGGTCCTTATAACTGGTTCTGTTACCTCAACTCTATTGTTCGAGAGTCTCATCCCCTCCTAGGAGAGGCATACCTTCTTTAGTTTAGGAGGTCCCTTCAACTATCATATCATGTTTGTGTGCATTGGCCTTTAGATTTATTTAGTATTTTTCTCTTTGATTATTACTTGGCCTTAGGATTTTTTATTAGATCACGAGTTTTGAGTCATCATGGAGCAATACCATCTTCCCCGCTGGTCTCTTCATATTTTGAATCAACCACCATGGTTTGGTCCTATACTGAAGCTTCCTCCTAAAAGGAATAGAATTAATAAGCATGGTACATGTATCTACACCTCCCATACTCGCAATCATCCTACCATGAGTACTAAGTCATATATGAATGTGTCGGGAAGCCCTTAGACTCCAACATCTTCTATGATTAGTGGGGTCCCCTCGAATCCCTCATCATCAGTTGCTTGGGTCCTTGAGGCTCCCTCACCTAATTCTACCCAACCCATGGTCTCTGCTCAACCCATTGGAACGAATCCTTTTATATTGCTGAGCGGTATGATGAATTATATTACTGATTCAAGGCCTTGGCCCTCTAATCCTATCTCTTTTGGTATTCTAGACATGACTTCACATTTGTCATCCTATGTTTCAATGTCTCATGTGAATCCTAGTTTTGGGTCTAGGGGCACAGTGCCTCCTTTTACTCCTTTCTTATTTGGTAGGGGTCATATCCCTCAACCAAATCCCATAGTAGGAGGGTGGAATCCTTCTTCCCTCAGACCCAATCCTTGTTACACTTTTCCATGATGGATTTCTCAAATGGGTGGTCCTTCTACTTCTTATATCCTGTCCATATATACTTCTTCCACTATAATTGTTCCTATGAACACTTTTATCATGAAAAACCTCCCTCCAACCTCTAGTGTTTCATCCAGGGAGAGTCAATTTTATAGTATGGGAAACCCCCTGCATGGAGTTCCTTCATTTGGGGAAAACATATATCCTCACATGAGTAACCCATATCATGTTTCTTTCTCCTTGCAAGTGGCTTACTCGGTGATGATGTCCTTACTAGAAAAGTGACATGGTGTATACCAAAACCCTTCTTGGCCCACAATCTCTCAAAATCAGTCTTTCCTAGGACCATGGTCTCAGATGCCACAACCAACCGTTGCAAGTCATGCTTGAAGCACAAATCCAATCATTGTGAGTCATACTAGCATTAAGTCACCAACTTCTACAAGTCATGTTGGAGACCTGTCACCAACTTCTGCAAGTCATGTTGGGGGAAAGAAACCAACTGATGCAAGTAATTTTGGGGGCACAACTCTAGTCACTGCTAGTCACACTGGACAAACATCACCAACCTTTGTAAATCATGTTGGAGATCCACTACTAGCCTCTACAAGTAATGCTGGGAGCATGTCACCGTCCACTACAAGTCATGTTGGGGGCATTGATACGATTGAGAAGACTAGATGTATAGTTCATAAGCCCAAGTTCCTTTGTAGGCTTTGCAAAGGAGGTCACATAACTTTTTTTTGCCCTGCTACTTTTGTGGTACGAGAAGCATGGTCCCTTGTTGATGGCTCTTCGGGCTCTAAGTCGTCTTTGGTTTCCCAACAATATAGTCCTCCTTTGGTTGGTGCGATGGTCATGAAATGTAATATTTGGTCGAAACCACTCTTTTTTGGGGGGGCGATGCATCTCTTGACCATGTTTTCTCCCATCATATTCAACCAATGATTGAAGAAATGGTGATTCAGATGGATCTAGGGAACATCACAGAAGTTTCAGAAGTGTCCTAGGAGGCTTAGAATGGCCTCAACAGGTAGAGAAAGGGAAAAATTCAAAGTTCCCAGAACTCCGTGAAAATGGCATGATCAAGAAGAACACGTTGCAAGATTTCTGACGGTGCAAATGACTCGTCAAATGGAGTTACTGATCAAAAGTTATAAGCGGTCAAAGTTCAGGTCAAACTTGGTAAAAAGTCAAAAGGTCAAGGTGACACATGGCACGTCCGTACAGATGAGTTGTCATGGGATGAAATGACAAGTCATATAGGTTGATGGCAGACACATGGGAAAATCAGGTTGTGACAAGTGTTAGTTTCGTGGACAAATTATATGGTGCCAAGTGACACCCCTCTAGTGGTTGGCAGGTGTAAAAGTTTTATGACTCCATAGGAGTCGAACTCATGACCTATCCTTAGCCCAAAGGCCCCACAACTCTGTGCTAGACAACCCTCCATTACATGTTTCTTATTTGTAATGCGGTAAAAATATTATTTAATTTTGATAAAGTGTCATATGGGGGAGAAAAGGGTTGGGCCTTCGACCCAGCCCTCGGTTACTTGTTAGCCCATATGAACACTGCATCCTCCAATGTAGGGGCTTATCCAAATGCCACTATATTTAGAATATTATTCCATTTAATAACCATTTCACAATTTTAGTGGTCGCCTGCTAGATTTGGCAGGGCGTGCCAACATTTGTTGTAACCACTTGCCAAAAGGGGATGCCCATGGGATTCGACCCCAGGACCTCCACCTAGACCTCCTCTAACCAGTGAATTATAATAGTCACCATCAACCAACACACCAACAACCTCAGTTATGAAATAACCACCCATAAATTGTATAATAAGGGGGGCTCGATCAGTGTTTTAGGACAGAGCACGAGTGAGGAGACATGTGAGACTAAGCACATCTGTATAGTACATTTGTTTTCACATTTTTCGAGACTAGGCATGCTTTTTGAGATTTCCTAGTCATTTATTGTAGAGGCAGTGGTACAGTAACTAAGGCAGAGGTGTCTCTTGGGCATGAAAGTGTCAGAATCGGATGGAGACGATTTGATAGTCGTTTTTAGGTAATTCAGCGATGTGAAACCAATGGCGAGGTTTTTTTTTGAAGTGGAGCTTCATATTAGCAAGATAAGTTCTGGAGAAGCCCATGTAAGCATGATTTTCATTATGTTGTTTTTTCATTAAATATTTCATCAGGGCATGCATGTTACAGGTTTGAAGGAGCATGGAGAGGCTACAACAAGGAAACACGATCAACTTATTCCTTCCATCTATTCTTTTCTTCTTCCACATAAAAACCAATAAGTTATATGTGATAGAGAATTTGTGGCACTTGCATGATAAGTGGCCAATGAAGTAGTTCTAAATCTCGTGGTTTTAGGATATCTGTATGGGATGCATATTTATGCTTGGATCTGAGCAACATATCTAAGGCTTTTGATGGCTCCATGTTGATAGGGGTCATATTTTATTATTCCTCTTTTTATGTATTGAGTATGTGGGAATGATGTCCACGTCAACATCATGGATGCCTAGTGAGTATGAGAACTTGTGAAGCTTGTATACATTCCTGATCACATTCCGATCTCTTGTTGCTGTCACTGAAAAGGGACTTTGGCCTTACAACTTGTAAAGGAGAGACATTTTTACAACGAGGAGAATAAAGTGGTCAGGCTTTGGAGCATGACCCGGAGAGGTATCCCACATTAGGTGAACTCTGTTATCAAGGGAAGTGTCATATCCATTATGTTTCTTATGTTCTTATGTTTCTTTTCTATGAATTTCTTCACATAGGATATTAAATGCAAGCATGACATATAACACACAAGAAAAACTAAGGAGGTTTTATTCACTTTGGATTCAATCTTATAAGGCTTCAACTTTACCTTTAATTCCAAATCTCTCAAGTAAAATGATCTATAACTGACCCTTCTGAAGGAGTGACAGAATCAACCAATCATTGGAAACTTATAATCACCCCCCTGGGTTGAGATCAAATGGTCATGTCGATGAAATGTTAGATCAATCCCAATCTTCTCTTTGAGAGTGACAAGTCTAAGGAAGTGACATTTCCGATGCAATATTCAACCAATCCCACTCTTCTTTTGGGGGGTGATGTGTCTTTCGACCATGTCCTTAATATTTCTAGTTATGTACCTTCTGAAAAAGGGAGCATTCTACTCTCTGCAAGTATGCTCCCTCCAAGTCCTAGGATGGTTTCCTATGATTGGAATGATCTTGTAGAGCCTTTCCTTCCTTCTTTTTCACCCTTACAGATAATGGGAATTCATCGATATATTGTAGATGAAGGATCCTCTACAAGTATTTTATCCTCCTTTTATTCACATGTTTTTGGTTCTCTCAAGCTTGTGTCAGTTACCAATGAGCTATTGTCTTTCAATAGAAGATGTGCATGGATGCCCTAGCCTCTCCTTATAGGCCCAAGTAATCTTAAATATCCTCTTGTGTCTGGTATTATTGCTTTTGATACCTCGATACATGGTATTTGTGAGTTGTCAAGCCTCGGTTTCATGGATGTTGAGTTGCATTTAGATGAGGCTACCCTTGAAGATATGATTTTGGATTTTTGACCTCTTCATAAACTGGAAACTTTACAAGTTGATTACCAAAGAATCCCTTGGCCTGGGCCTAGTAATGGACCCTACCTGGAGACCTACTATGCATAATCCATAAGGTTGTGCGGTCCTCTCTACATATTGTACTTTTAGTTTTTCTTGTTTTCAAGTTCTGTATCCCTTAACACATGTTTTATCAGAGGTTTCTATATTGGACATTTAACTTCTAGATTAGTGTTTTTGGTATTATATATAGGACTTTGGAGACATTTTCTTTGGTAATTTTTTTTATGTCAATCCATTCCGACAGGTCATGATCTCGAAACTGACATACATGTTACATTTTCCCTTCCATGCATTTTTTCACTATCTATTTCTTGTATCATTTTACCTTAGGATCAACCCCCCGGAGTTTCAATGGGGAACCTTCTTTGTTGTTTAGAAGTGTTGTAATTCACATGGTAGATCCTACCTTCCATGGACATCCTAGCTTAACTCCCCTTTGCATTTTGGTGCCCATGCTATAAGTTATCTATTAGGCTCAAGAGTCCCATATAGCCTCACTATGACTTTACATTTGAACCTCATTTTCTTACTCAATTTGATTCTGACCACTACCTATGGGACTCCCGTCGAGTCTTGGTTAAGATATTTTTCAAACTACCGAAAAAAAGAAAAGATTGTTGAGTGAACTTGTCTTTTTCACACTCATTAAATGGCTTTGAAAGGACATCTATTTTGGTATAATTTTAATCATTTTCTGGACCAACTATACTACTTATGAAAAAGGAATACTCTAGTCACCATTGGCTAGAAGAGTTCTCCTGGATATTATTTTATACTTTTTCGGGCCCAGGGGACTAACATGTTAGGATATTTACACACTTAGGAGTTAGTTAATATCTACTTGGTATAATTTGTCATTAGGTAAAAGTGTGTTTCTTTAGTATTCATTAGTATGCATTTGTAGTTAGGAAATTCAACGATTGCGATATGTTCCCGACAGAGAGTGATCTGACGGTTCATATTCTCCTCAACATTAACGACCGTTGGATAATTTCTTAACACCTGATTAGTCCATGATATCTATTTAAAGAGCATGTAGGGTCATTTTTCGATGATCGATTGTGAGAATCTCTTTGTAATTTTTTTCTTTTGCATTAATAAACTATCAGACAATTGTTTTAGATTGATGGACAATTGGTTTGGATTGTTGGTTGTCATTGATGTCAACCTTTGGAGAGTGATATTGTAGCTTGATGTCAACTCTTATAGAATTATGTCAACCCTTGAGTATGTCTGGTAGATCTATAGGTATGGGTAATGAGCCCAAGTTTGGTTGAGGGATAATGTAATGAGGATCATTTTATATGTAGGTAATACTATTCTAGATGAATAGTACATGTCATGCCATTTTCGGTGATATGTGGAATATCACATAAACTCCCCATGGTTAGAGAGTTATGGCCTTGTGAAGTTGGAGAACTCTCATGAGTTATCTAGAAGCCCCTAGAAGGTCAAAGAAGTGAAATTACTCTAGAAACTCCTAGAAGAAGTTGACTAGTCAAAGTGGGTGAAACTAGGAGTTAATCACGAGTATAGTTGTTGCATTAAGAAAATAATTAAAAATAAATTATTTGCAACAAGAAGTTGTGAGTTTGGTAATTATGGTAAAGTAGTTGTGATGAGAAGATTGAATAGTCAAAGTGGTTGACGAAGAAATAAATTAAATAATAAAGTGGCTGCAACAATAAGTTAGTTAAGGGAAAATAAGCTATGAATTGAATAATTATATAAAATTTAGTTGCAACAATAAGTTTTGAGTGAAGAGAAATTATTTAAATAATAAAGTAGTCAAAGTGGTTGCAAAGAGAAATTATTTAAATAATAAAGTGGTTGCAACAAGAAGTGATTAAGTGGACAAAGTGGCTAAGTGGAAAAAGTGGCTAAGTGATCAAAGTTGGTTAAGTGGACAAAATGGCTAAGTGGACAAAGTGATTAAGTGGATACTTCTAGAGGAAGCTACTTGGAGAGTATAAATAAGAGAGAAAGGGTCTCCCATTAGTATCCATTGAGAATATTGAATATCTTCAATTGACTGAGGTAACCAAAGGATATCTAAGGATAATTTCAAAGGGAAGGTGAAGTAAAGAAGGCTGAAATTCAAGGGAGGATAAAGTCTTTTGATGATGCTTTCTAAGGTATGTTATTTACAGGTCATCTCACCATTTTTACAATAACTTTGTTTATACAATGATTCAGACAACAAAATCTTGAGGACATTGAGAAAACATATCCAAGTATCTGTGATAAAAATTTCAGATTGTGGGTCATTGTATTTTGGTGTTGTTGGGTATTCTACCCTACGGACTAATAAGCTAGGGCTTTAATCTTATACGCAGATCATGACCCTCAAGACTTAACTTTTAACCTTCTACCCGAATCTGAAACCCCCTTTTTTCACATACACACAAGAGAAGAATAAACCAACCTTTTTCCGACGGCTGAAGTAGATCCTCCGTTGAGCTTCTTGTCCTTTTGCTGCTGCTGCTCCTTCCACAAAGCTTCCTGCAATCAAGACAATACTATGCATGCATGCTACTGATCTATTATAGGGTTAGAGATAAAACACAAATCAAATAACATAGACAAGACTCATGTATTCGGGACGGGAAAAGTATCTTTTTTCATTAACTTCAATATAAACCAACTTACAATGATTTCTGAGGCCGGTCACTGTTCCACGATCCTGATCCTGGGCTCTTCCTCTTCTTTTTGTCCTCCAACTGTTGCTTCTTGAGTTTCTCCTAAATCTTGAGGCAAGGCTAAAGGGTTGGGACAAAACTGGCTTGGCAATTTGGCAGAGTTTCTTTACTATGATTTTTCTTCTTTGAATAGTACCCCTACCCCTCCTTTTATAGGCTAGAAGGAGCTAGGGTTTTTGGTGAACTCTCGGCCATGCATGGCTCGGAGTTCCAGTTAACTGACAAAAAGCCTCGTGTCCCGGCAGAAACTTTCCTGATTTTTGCTTTCTTAGGTACCCGCGGGCTGTAGTGGGTTAGCCTGTGGATACCCGCGTGCAGTAGAAGGCCAGCAAGCGGTCACCCGCGCCTAGTTAGAGGTTAGGGTGCGGGTTCCTTGATTTAAGTGGTTTTTTAAGGAATTGTTCAGCATGGCTTTGGCTAGGAAGAGGCATGAGTAGGCTTGATGCCAGGTAAGCAGGGATGGTGCAATTTAGGGTTATAACATTTGGGAGTTACACTCCGTGGAAAATCGGGTTTGTGGCTAGTGTTGAAACTAGTCTAAAACATGTGTTTCGGGTAAAAACATCATAACTTCTTCATAACAAATCCAAATTAAGTAATACCACATGTATTTGTTATATTACATTATTAGTATATTGTGTACCATTTTCATATCCATACAACAAATATTCCATGTGGTGAATGCTTGCTAGCGGGAAAACCCCCTATGACTACACTCGGGTTCATAATGTAGGTAGATCAACAACCATCTAAAATTCAACTACTTTTCTAACTATCCCAAACATACCCAATACCTATAAAATAAAATCAAAGATGAGAAGGATAGGGTAACTATACCTCTACTTCACTTCCATTGATGATCCTCTTACGCTTGAAAGCTTCGCTGACTACACGCCTCCTCCCAAGGCTAGCCTGCATTCAAAGATAGAAAAATAGAAAGCTACAAGAATGAAATTCATATACAAATAAGGGTTATATGTTAGAACATAAACCAATAAAAAACATTCAATACACCATGATTTGGGACAGTAAAAGTAGTTCTTTTATTGATAACTCAATGGTTATAACTTTTACAATCAAATCCAACTACTGCTCCATGAACTTGGTCTGGGATCCTCTTCACCAAGCTCCAAGTGCACCTTTGTATGGCTCCTCCTCTCAACCTTCAAATCTCTTCTTGGGAAGTGAATGAGTTTTTGATTGAGCAAGAAGGGCTAATTGGGAAATGCAGGGGATAATTGGGGAAATTCAGATAGAAACATATTGAGACCATTGAGAAAACATATCCAAGTAACTGTGATAAACGTTTCATATTGTGGTTCGTTTTAATTTGGGAGTTACACTCCGTGGAAAATAGGGTTTGGGGTTAGTCCTAAAACTAGTCTAAACAAGTGTTTCGGGTAAAAAAGTCATAACTTCTTCATAACATATCCAAATTAACCAATACCAAATGTATTGGTTATAGTACAATCTATAGTATGTTTTGTACCATTTTCAGATCCATACATCAAATATTCCATGCGGGACATGCTCTACAAGTTCTCTCTCTAGAATAATCCATAATTCAACAAGGTATGCCCATTTTGCTATAACTCCTTTTTTGGGAGCTTCCAAGTAGTGGAACCTAGAGGAATTGCATAAAAGACACTGAAGAACATTGTGTACTATTTTCATATCTTTATTCATTACAGGTACATATTTATGATTATTTCAAGTTAGGGTTGTTGACTAATCCAAAATTAGTCATGTGGGACTAAAGTAAAGTTTCATGAAAATGCTAGTCTCTTGTTGTTAAAGTTAAGGAAGGTTTGCATGTATGTTCTCATATACACCAGGTCTATTACAGAGTTACAAATAAGATTTGTATGATGAAATTGATGAGGGATTTTGGTTGAGGTATGTTATAGATAGAGCTTGTATAACATTGAGTTTGTGGCACATGGTTTGATGTAATGGTTTATGATATTGGGTTTATGGATAGGGTGATGATTTGTTAGATAAATTTTGATGGTTATATTGGTGTATGTATTTGGTATATGGTTGAGGTACATGGTTGAGACAAGTAGCTGATGATTTGGAACATACATGAGGTGTATATTTTATGATGTTGGTACATCTTGATGAGTCATAGTTTATGTGTATTTGATACATGATTGGTACATATTTGGTGCATGGTTGATGCACTCGTTCATGGTACATGTTGAGGTACAGGTTGGTGCATGGTTGATGCACTTGTTTATGGTACATGTTGATTAGAGGTTTTTTGGTATAGGTTGGTGCATGGTTGATGCATTTTTTTATGGTACAAGTTGATTACAAGTTGTTCGGTATAGGTTGTTATAGGTTGTTTGGTGCATCTTGATTGGTATAGGTTTACAACAATATATCTCACAGTGATAGTGTGACAATGGTTCCATCATTCTACTTATATTTCAGGGCGGTTGGATGGGGAAAGGATAGGTGGTTGTAGCCACCTTTTGGTTGTATTCGGGGAACATAGGGGGTTGTAGCCTCCTTCTGGTTGTAGCTAGAGAATTAGGGAGTTGGAGCTTCCCTCATGTTGTAGCCTGAGAAACTAGGGGGTTGGAGCCTCCTTTCAGTTGTAGCTAGAGAGTTAGAAGTTGGTTCTTCCTTGAATGTAATTCTTGACATATAAGAAAAGAATTCCATGATTTTCTCCCACATTGAGTTTCCACGTAAATATTGGTGTAAAGTGCATTGTGTGGATGTGTTTATTATTTTTTATTATGCATTGATGAATGTTAATGTTTATGATAGAGTAAGATATTGATTATGAACATATGAACATGGTTGAATAAGTAAAATAATTTACTCTGTGGTTTAAAGGATTAATAATTGGTATAATTTATCATTACTGATTCACCACCCCTTTCAGTAATCCAACAATTGGTATCAGAGCGGGTTCCTTCAGGAAACAATTTAACCATTGGAATGAGATCATGGATTTTTTGAGAATGGAGTACCATTGTTTAATGGTAAGAATGTTTTAAAGTATGAGATATGGAGTGGAAGGATGAAATTATTTTTAAGGGCACATGGGTATGATATTTGGCAATCAATTGTTACAGGATATGATAGTTCAAAAAGGGAAAAGACTACATCAAAGAAGGAACTGAAACGAAATAACAAAATTTCAATTGATTTCATTTTGGAAGGACTAAATGATTCAGTAAAGGACAAAGTGGGTAAATGTTCATCAACTAAAGAACTATGGGATAAGTTACATAATATCTATTCTTCACCCATCACAGAGTCAGAGAATGTCAAAGAAGATGTAGGTGAAGATAAAGAAGAGAGATGTTCATCATGTCAAACAGATTCAAAAGATGAAGAGTACATAATCAACAGAAGTATGTTGTTTGGCCTTAATTGTGAAAAACGTGGACATATTGAAATGGAATTCCATGAAAGAAATGAGATAGAAAATCTAATTGAAATAGAAGAAAATTATGAAGTAGAACTGATCAATGCTTTAGATGAACTAAGAAAAGAAAGACAAGAAAAAAATTCACTCAAGAAATAATTGATGAAATAGAATGAAAGTGTTCACATTTTTTAAGAAGCCCAACAAGTCATTGAGAAATAAAGAACTCAGCTAGAAGAAGCCAGAAAGATCGAAGAAAATATTGAATATCAAAAGAAGTGTTTAGACGACAACATAACAACACAAAAAGAAGAAGCATAAATGAGAGAGAAGATATTGACATATCATCTTAAGGAAAGAACTAACAATCTAAACTAGCTAAAGGAATTGAAGAAGAAATAATCACATTAAAAATCCATCTTAAAGAAGAAAAAAGAACAGAAGAAGTCATGAAGTCTCAGATAATGAAGAAAAAAAAAGAAGTTGAGAAGCTTGAAGAAGAAGTTTTCACATTGAGAAGTAAAATCATGAAGATCAACAAGAACATTGAAGAGATAGAAACATCCACATCAGTTGTAGAGAATGAAGAGAAGCACTCTATGTTGCTAGAAAAGAAGAATGA
The DNA here is from genome assembly GCA_009831015.1 of Picea engelmannii. Classification (NCBI taxonomy): domain Eukaryota; kingdom Viridiplantae; phylum Streptophyta; class Pinopsida; order Pinales; family Pinaceae; genus Picea; species Picea engelmannii. Next base: position 498,043 of record ML780584.1, read on the forward strand.
AGAAAACATAAAGAGTTATGCAGAAGTACTCAAAGGAAGGAATCATGGTCAACCAGAATCTAAGAAAAATAATAAAGATATATCTTCAAGAAGACCATCCATGTTCAAGCTACAAAGAAGATTCAATCATGATCAGGATCAGTCAAGAAATACATTTAGGACTACACCACAAACAAGTTCAATCACTCTTAGGTATGTAAATTTATTTTATGGTCATTGTTTTTATTGTACTAACTTTGGACATAAGGTTGCAAATTGCAGGGATTATAAAAGAAATGTTCAAGCAAGAAATGCTTATGTGGCCCTAGGTAACATTGAATGTTAAAAATGTCATAACTATGGACACATAGCTTGTTATTGTAGAATCATGATCGATACTTCCATGAAAGATAACATTGATATCAGATATAATAAAGTATAGATAAGAAAACATGAAGAATAGGTGAACAAAGACAAGGTCCCAGAGATCGCAAGATTGGCAATAAAATGAGATGAAGACAAATCTACAAAGAAAAAGGAAGATGCCAGATACAGAAAGGTTTGGAAAAGAAATGAAAGAAAAGGAGGACATGTAAATAAGGAACATGTTCAACAGATTATACTTTCAGGTATTGTAGTGAAAGATGAATCCATACATAGAAATAAATAATTCAGAGTTCAGAGAGTGGTTCAGAGACAAATGAACATTATCATAATGGATGATAATTATACATTAATATTTGAATGCTCATTCTTGAATGTTTTTCATATATTTCAGTTGATTACACAAGGAAGCGCCAATGGACAATAATTCCAAAAGGAAATAGGTATAGGAAGACCCATATTTTTTCTACACAACATCTTGCAGATAAGTCAAGAGAGAGAGAAAAAACCAAAAATATAGGTAGAAATATCATTTAGATAAGTTGTCATACAAAGAGGTAAGATTAGAGGTATGATTCCATGGGAAGAGATTCATCAGATGTAGGATAGAGAGCTAGATGATCGGAGAGAGAGAACATAGGCATGTTTCCAAGGGGAGAGATTGTCACAAGGGAAGAATGCACGATATGAATTCAGTGTTGCATCAGAGTGATACCCTTTTTCAAAGGGTGGGATATTATTCATATGAAGGGAGAGAGAGTAATCATAGGATTAGAAACAAAGAGAAAATATCAAAGGCATTTACATAGGGGGAGCAACCCCAAGGAGAGTTCAGTGAGGGGGAGTATCCCCAAGGAGAGATATCCTTTGCCATTGATGTCAAAGGGGGAGAGATAGAAACATTGATGAGAAGTATGGGAATGAATTTTATCATGAGTAAGTGTTGTCATCAATGTTGGTGTCGCCATCAATTCCAAAGGGGGAGATTGTCAGACAGTTGGTTTAGATTGATGGACAATTGGTTTGGATTGTTGGTTTTTATTGATGTCAACCTTTGGAGAGTGATATTGTAGATTGATGTCAACCCTTGAGTATGTCTGGTAGCTCTAGAGGTATGGGTAAGGAACCAAAGTTTGGTTGAGGGATAATGTTATGAAGATCAATGTATATGTATGTAATACTATTCTAGATGGATAGTACATGTCATGTCATTTTCGGTGATATGTGGAATGTCACATAACTCCTCATGGTTGGAGAGTTATGGCCTTGTGAAGTTGGAGAACCCTCATGCATTATCTAGAAGCCCCTAGAAGGTCAGAAAACTCAAATTACTCTAGAAACGCCTAGAAGAAGTTGACTAGTCAAAGTGGGTGAAACTAGGAGTCAATCATGGGTATAATTGTTGCATTAAGAAAATAATTAAAAATAAATTAGATGCAACAAGAAGTTGTGAGTTTATCAATTATGGTAAAGTAGTTGTGATGAGAAGATTGAATAGTTAAAGTGGTTGACCAAGAAATAAGTTAAATAATAAAGTGGTTGCAACAAGAATTTAGTTAAGGGAAAATAAGCTATGAATTGAATAATTATATAAAATTTAGTTGCAACAAGAAGTTTTGAGTAAAGAGAAATTATTTAAATAATAAAGTAGTCAAAGTGGTTGCAAAGAGAAATTATTTAAATAATAAAGTGGTTGCAACAAGAAGTGGTTAAGTGGACAAAGTGGCTAACTGAAAAAAATTGGTTAAGTGGACAAAGTGGTTAAGTGGATACTTCTAGAGGAAGCTACTTGGTGAGTATAAATAGGAGAGCAAGGGTCTCCCATTAGTATCCATTGAGAATATTGAATATCTACAAATGAATAAGGTAAACAAAGGATATCTAAGGCGAATTTCAGAGGGAAGGTGAAGTAAAGAAGGCCAAAATTCAAGGGAGGACAAGTCTTTTGATGATGCTATTTAAGGTATGTTATTTATAGGCCATCTCACCATTTTCGAAATAATTTTTTTTCTAAAATGATTAAGATAGAGAAATATTGAGGCCATTGAGAAAACATATCCAAGTAACCATGATAAAAATTTCATATTGTGGTTCATTGTAGTTTGGGAGTTACACTCTATGGAAAATATGGTTTGTGGTTAGTCCTGAAACTAGTCTAAAACAAGTGTTTTGGGTAAAACATCATAACTTCTTCATAACAGATCCAAATTAAGTAAGACCAAATGTAGTGGTTATAGTACATTCTTTAGTATATTTTTTTACCATTTTTAGATCCATACAAAAAATGTTCCATGTGGAGCATTATCTACAAGTTGACTCTCTAGAATAATCCAGAATTCAACAAGGTATGTCATTGTTTCTATAACTCCTTTTCTGGGAGGTTCCAAGTAGTGAAACCTAGAGGAATTGCATAAACAAAACTGAAGAACATTGTGTACTATTTTCATATATTTATTCATTACAGGTACACCGTTATGATTATTTCAATTTAGGGTTGTTGACTAATCCAAAATTAGTCATGTGAGACTAAAGTGAAGATTGATGAAAATTCTAGTCTCTTGTTGTTAAAGTTAAGGAAGGTTTGTAGGTATGTGATCATATACATCAGGTCTGTTACAGAGTTACAAATCAGTTTTGCATGATGAAATTGATGAGGGATTTTGGTTGAGGTATGTTACAGATAGAGGTTGTATAACAGTAAGGTTGTGGCACATGGTTTGATGTAATGATTTATGGTATTGATTTTATGGATAGAGTGATGAATTGTTAGATAAATTATGATGGTTATATTGGCCTATTTCTTTGGTATATGGCTGAGGTACATGTTGGGTACATGGTTGAGACAAGTAGTTAATGAATATGCACATACATGAGGTGTATAGTTGATGATGTTGGTACATCTTGATGAGTCATAGTTTATGTGTATTTTATGCATGATTGATATGCATGGTTGATGCACTCGTTGATGGTACAGGTTGAGGTACAGGTTGGTGCATGGTTGATGCACTCTTTTATGGTACAGGTTGATTACAGGTTGTTTGGTATAGGTTGGTGCATGGTTGATGCACTTGTTTATGGTATATGTTGATTACAGGTTGTTTGGTACATGTTGTTACAAGTTGTTTGGTGCAGGTTGATTGGTATAGTTTTACAACAATATATATCATAGTGATAGTGTGACAATGGTTCCATCATTCTATTTATATTTCAGGGCGGTTGTATGGGGCAAGGATAGGTGGTTTTATCCACCTTCTGGTTGTATCCAAAGAACATAGGGGGTTGTAGCCTCCTTCTGGTTGTAGCCAGAGAATTGGGGCGTTGGAGCTTCCCTCATGTTGTAGCCTGAGAAGCTAGGGGTTTCGAGCCTCCTTCCAGTTGTAGATGGAGAATTAGAAGTTGGTGGCTCCTTGAATGTAATTCTTGACATCTAAGAAAATCATTATGTGGTTTTCTCTCGCATTGGGTTTCCACGTAAATATTGGTCTATTGTGCATTATGTGGATGTGTTTATTATTGTTTATTATGCACTGATGAATGTTAATGTTTATGATACAATAAGATATTGATTATGAACAGATGAAGATGTTTGAATAAGTAAAAAAATACACTTTGTGGTTTAAAGGATTAATAATTGGTATAATTGCTCATTATTGATTCATCCCCCCTCTCAGTAATCCAACATAAACTGCTCCAAGTGGCTACGTTGGTTGGGGCCATGGATTCTTCCTTGTAGGGTTTTACCATGTCAAAACATCAATGTATTAATATTTGATCTACTTGTGTGAGTGGTTACTGAAGGTGTTCATCCTATGTTGTAATACCTGTGTTGTTGAACATGGTATCAGAGCTAGATTGAAGACCCGCTCCTATTGTAGATCAAGATCGTGAAGCTGAGTTTTTTCATCTTTATTTTCTGCCATTTTTGTACATTTCTTGGATGAGAGGAATATTCCATTGTGTCCAGAGAACTTTTTTTAATTAGGAACATTTTTCGTTTCACTTGAAAAGGTTTCCATTTTCCCAATATATGGCTATTTCAGTTACATCCGGAGGTATAAACCCTGACTACACCCTTTTTTCAATTTTTGTAGAGTAGTATTTCGGTTTTATATTGTTTGTTTCTGGGTTTCTACTCTTTTAGATATATGTATTCGCTTTTCCCCATGCCTTGTGTGATCTTGAAAAATTAGAAACATATAGGAAAAGGTGCATTTTCTGGGTAAGCTAATTGAGATATAACCCTTGTTGTCATCGAGAAGTGAAAAATTTTCATGTGTGATGTTAGCACTCCGTAATTTCTCAGGCTAAGAGAGAAATTGACAGAGGTAACCACAAAACCATTTAGATTCGAGGATATATCCCTCCAAGACTCAGAGAGGGATCTCTATGTATGATTTAACTTTGTTTGGATTGGAAATTAGGCTAGTTATGAGAGTATAGGGTTTGCTTTTGAAATTGGTTGGCTAGAACAGGGAAAGTGGACAATTGGGCAATGGAGTTACTGGCTTGGTCCAATCAAGGCAGTTTTTACAAGAAACATTGTAGGGCAGGATAGGAACCTATGTTGGATCTATTTAGATTAAATAAAATGAATAAGAGGGAACAATATGGGAAAGTCCACTAAGCAGAGGAGCAGCTAAGAATTCCTCTACTTTACTTCAAATGAAAAACATATAGACCACTAAAAGTCCATAGACATAGTGTACTAGAGAAATTTTGTTTTATCGATTTCCTTTTAATGATTAGAAACTGAAAAAAACATAAAATGATTTCAGAGAGTGATAAAACATTTACTTCACTAATATAAATGACACAAGAATCTTGTAAATGCCTCAACTGTATTATTTCTGTCAAAAAGGTGTACACTAGCTCCAAAGCTATCACATCACACACTCCAACCCCTCTCTTGGCTTACAATAACATTTAAAATAGAGAAGAAACTCAGATCCTACCTCTAAGGCTTGAATCCATCATTTTAGGAACTAATCACAAGAAAATATCAACCATACCCAAATACTAGGGAGGTTGAAACAAATTCCCCCCCTTTTAGCCAACAAATCTTTGACTTTTGAATAAATTAAATGCCATCATTCACATATAAAGTTTAATCCCCGGCCCATGAAACTCATTTACCATCAATAAATTTTGATATACATAGGTAAAAACCAAAGTTTGACTTCATAATTTATAAACTGATGATTTTTTCCAAAAACACATGAATTAGACAGATGTCCAGTGTCCAAATTAGAGAAGCGCAACGCCTAGTTGATGATGAATTTTGAGGACCTTCTAAGCTTGGTTTTCTTTCTTTTTTTATTTGAATGTGTAGCTTGTCCAATGTAGAATACCAAAAAAGATTTAAATTGGAAAAAATACCTCTGTAACATGCCCAAAATTCAAAGTTTCCAACATCACTCCAGAAGCGCAACGACCTCTTCAAAAAGGTGGTGGAGAGCTAGTTTTCAGCCTGTTTTTTGCATTTTTCTCCAAAACTAGGCTTTCATTTTGCAAACCCGGTATATTTCTGTGAAGTAAAATTCAATGGATTTCCAAAAATATAATTTTTTTGTCATTTGGAGCTCGTGGGGAAAAGCACAACGACCTGGTGCTGCGTTTCTATACATGCCCGAAATTGTCAAATTTTCATTGTTTTTTTGCAAAACTAAGGCTCAAGGATGTAGATATATATCTCTAACCATAAGATATTTTACAAAACTGAGAGAAATTTTTGTTCTTTGGTATGTTTTTAACAAAAACCTCCTCCAGTTTTCAAAAAACATTTTGCCATTTTGTCACAATATTCTCTGCGCAAATATGTATAAAACAAGAATTTGGATGATCAGAAAAATAAGCTTTGAAGATGTGAAAGTATCTATCACCTTGTAACACCTGTGTAAAAAGTGATATAGGTTATTGTACTTTTTCCTCTTATGAACAAAATCCTCCTCTATTTTGTCAAGATTCATCTCTGATGGGCTACAATATGCTCTGCAAACATGTGACTAAAAAGGTCATTTATGGAAAATGTGCCTTCAAATATTTTTTGGAAAATGAAGTGGAATGATGGGTTATAGGTTTCCTAAATTCTTGAGAAAATTTAAGGGGGTAGGGGTTAATTTTAGAGAGACTTGGGTGGTGGAATAACTTGAAATGAGTGAGGGAAAGTGGGGAAAAAGGCTAAAACACAATCCTAACCCAAAATTTGTTAAAAATGCAACGTTGGCTAGGGTTCATGGGAAAAATGATGGGAAAGAGGGAAGTGAGGGTAAGAAAATTTTGGGGGAGGTGTATGAAGTATGAATGAGGGTGTTGAAACAGGAAAACTAGGGTTTTCTCACTGAAATAATGAAAACACTAAGATAACCCAAAAACACAGCATAGAACCCCAAGAGAAGAATTTCATCATTTCGAGAAGGAAAATGGTCATGAGAAGGGTGATGAATATTTGAATTACTTGTTGAGAGTGCTTGAAACCTGTTGGATGAAGAATGATGACTCTGTTGTATGATTATTTGACCTTGGATGAATGGAGGGAGTAGTAATGACCTATAAACTTATGACATGACTCAAGACTCATTTGACAATTAACAAGACATGTCAAATATTATTTGCAAAATATAACAATTTGACCTAATGACCCTATCAAAAGATTTGTAAGAGCATATTTGATCACTAGTGATTGGAAGAAATGGTATACACTAACAGGGGAAAATCCATCTAAGGAAAATAGGCAAACCAGGAACTTTCATGAGAGCAACAACAGATGGAACCTAAATAATCAGACTTCCTATCATTTATAGGACCCTAACATAGGCTCCAATTGGGGATGGAATCTCTTGAGGAGGTGTCAAGAATCTCATATCTCTAGATTCATAGATAAGTGCCTTATCCATTGGGTTGATCCCAAAATATGCGTATTTCTTTGTCCTGAAATCATTGTGAATGAAAACCAACTACTCAGCTACTCCAACTTTGACTGAATTTTTTGAAATTAAAATGAAATAAAATAGACTACATGCTTTCCCTACATGCTTATTTGCACACTATAAATCTGATAATTGAAAGGATGCTTATTTGGTAAAATTATTTATGCACATATGATCCTATTCTAACCATTAGAATAATTGATCTTAATCAATATGGATTATCCAATATAACCAATCAAATATTGGATCTGGTGCCTTGGCTCTTTCCTTGTTTTTCACCAAACTCAGAAACAAATCTATTAATAGTATTTGATAGAGATTTCCAGCTTGATCTTCATTACAAGGAGCTTGGTAAACCTGAAAAACAACAAAAATACTGAGAATGTATTGTGGCTTTGTGATGAACAATTTCTCCATATAGATAGCCATTGGATCAAGATAGACTTGACCTATTTCTGGGTATTCTGACTCAGTGAATTCAATTTCATGACCTGGTACTGCACATGTGCTCTCCATGTCTTCAAACAACTCGAGACACGTTTTCACTTTATCTAATGAGCTTTGTAATGAAACTTCTGTTGAACAAGATAATGGAGTAGACTGTCTAATCATATCGATATCATCACAACTTTTAAAATCATTACAGGTAAATGAAAGAGGACTTTGAAAACACCAACCATCCAACATATCAACTATTGGCTCATGTAGTGCTTTAGATGGCTGCAACATTGGTTCTATTGACACCTCATGATTTATCTTGTGATTATCAACCCAAATGTGACCAAGATTCCCTTTCATAATCTGAAATGAATTAAAGCATAAGGGTAGAGAATCAAACTGGATCAACTCATCATCTGTTTCAAACTCTGTGATTTCTTCTGAGATTTGATGTTCAATATGACTCAGGGAAATTTGTGTATGAAGTTAGTGTGTTTCCATCAATGACAAAGGGGGATATTGTTGTAGATATTATCATTGATATGTTGTCATTGACGTCAATAGTTGATGTCATTATGATGTGATGATAATTTTATTATGATGAATTGTCATTTTTGATTTATCATAGATGAAATTGTCATTGATGTCAACAGTATATCAGTTATTAGAGAATGTCAAATAGTATGCAGAGATCAAAGCTCAGAAGGTAAAGTGCATTGAAAGTATGCAAAGTATAAGAATGTAAAACAATATGACAATATGCCAAAAATCAAATCTCAGAAGGAAGAGCGCATTGTAGAAATGTCATTGGGTTTGATGGAAAGACTGAGAAGTCGATCGATGCACAGGAAAATGTGAGAAGCCTCAGTCGCCGTCCGATCAAGAAATTGATGGTGTTGATCATCTCATGTAACACAAATAGGCCATATGAGTGATCATAGTCTTAAGCACCATTGGAGGATTGGTCAACGATCAGATCGAGTTATAACTGTTGGATATGCACGCCAGATCAACGACAAGGATAGATTGCAGACAGAGAAAGGAGAATTAAACGACTTGTTAATTCCAATCCTGCAATTGGTATAGATCATCATATATCATACAATCAAATATCGATGAATGTGGTTGATCCAAAAAATGATTAGATTAAGTCATATTAAGTTTTGACCGTCAGATACACAAGCACTAGATCAATGACAAGGATAAATTTTGGATCTTGGGTGATGAATTAAACCACTCGCAAGTTGAATTTGTTGAAGTATATATATTTATATATAATGTATTGAATGAAAGTTCATTCTATCAGGTTGGTTCTTGTTTACAATCTAGGTCTTGTATGAGGATTAGATTCCTCACATCTCAATTGGATCTGAGATTAACAAGCTGTGGCTTGTTATGAGGGTTGGATTCCTCATTTCTCAGTTGGATCTGAGAACTACAAGTTGGGTCTTGTAATAGAGAGTTGGGTCTCTCATAATTGTATGAATATGATATTCAAATATTTATATTATGTATTCATTCAAGTTATTTAATAAATAAAATATTTATTCTTTTATATATATTGATTGAGAAAATGAAATAAATATTTGTTGTTCAGGTAATTTGGGAAAAGTGGAAAATTGTCCAAAGTTTTGTGACACTGATTCACCCCCCCTCTCAATGTCAAGTACCCATTTCAACAATTCGTATCAGAGTGGGTTCCTTCAACACAGTTTAAACATTGATGGTATATTCATAAGAAATGGGTGGACAAATTGCTATCTCCACAAATGAATCTCCCTTATTTGATGGAATCGATTATTCATCATGGAGAGAAAATATGAAAAGATATCTAAAGTCAAGAGGATATGGAGTTTTGGATTCGGTAGTAAGTAAGCCCTGGCACTTAAATACTTCAAAGAGAAAAAACAAATCTTCAAAGGAGGCGAGGAGAAACAATTCAGTAGCCTTAAAAATAAATTTAGGATGGATTGTTAGATGAAGTCAAAGAAAATATGAGACACTACAAATATGCTAAAGAATTATGGCTCCAACTAGAAAATTGTTATCAGAATGAAATATAAGAAGAAGATAAATCCAATCAAAGCAAGGAACAAGACTCTAATGAACATGATTCCTATCAGAATAAATAACAAAACTTAGAAGAGAGTTCTTATCAAGATAATGAAGAAGATAAAGAAAAGGAAAATTGCAATCAGATTGAAGAAAATAATACAGAGAAATACATTTCTAATCATAATTAAATGCAGGATTTGATGCAAACCCCAATTAACAATGAAGAAGACAAGCTTATCAAGAAATTGAGGAATACCTGAGTATTCACTAAAGAAAAACTATGAGATTTTAAGACTGGTGTTATAACTACATTTGAAGTGATTAGTATGGAACCATGAAATGGTTTATATATTGAAGTTACTAAAGATGTTCTTGATCGTCTTGAGTTCACAACTATGTGCACTCTAGAAGAGTTAGAAAAAATCCAACAAAAGGATATGTTTCTACTTCAACAGTTAGATCAATCTAACCATGAAGAACATGAGCAAAAGATTCAGTTAGAAAACAACAAAGAAGAGATCAAAAGATTGAAAATCAAAGTTATTAGTCTAACATAAGAGATGGAAGAATTAAAGAAACATGACGGTAAAAGAAAAGAAGCATTAAAAGAATCAAAAGAATTAGTTAACAGTCTAAACACTCAACTTGAATAAATTAAAGAAAGTAAAGAAGACCTAAAGATCCAGTTAACAAGGAAATAAAATTCTTACCAAATGTTGGAATTGGAAATCATCAATTTCAAAAAGATAAATGAAAGTACTAATGTAGATCTAATTAATCAAATTGAAGAAGATAAGAAAGTGGAAGAAACCTAGAATAACTAAAATGGAAGAATCATGCCAAATGTTTGAATTAGAAACCATCAACCTCAAAAGGATTTGGTTAGAATATGAGGAAGAAATCAAAATATTGAAAACCAAAGTTTTTCATCTAATAAAAGATATGGAAGAATTGAATACATATGAAAAAAATATTAAATGCAAAGAAGTCTTAGATGAGACAGGAGAAATAGTCATCAACCTAAAGACTCATCTTGAACATGCTAAAGAAATGGAAGAAGCCCTTAAGATTTAGTTGACTAAAAAGGAAGAATTATGTCAAATATTAAAGTTATAAATATTCAATCTCAAACATATGAATGAAAAGACAAATAAGATTGTCAATTTCCAAAATAGCTCAACTATCCTAAATAATATTTGGAAGAGCCAAAGATCAGCTGATGAAAAAACTGGTCTTAGATACAATAAGAAAGAAAACAATAACAAATGGAGCAACATTTACAAACATGATAAAGGATCATCCTTATTAAAAGGAAAATGTGCAAGTGAAAAGCAATTACAAGTCATGAACTTTGTTAAGGAAGACAATCATAGAAGTAAAAAGGAAGAAGAAAATCAAATGATAGATCCTTCAAGACAAAATAAAATTAAGAATGGAAACACCTTCAATGGATATTGATTTTCTTGTCATAACTTTGGCCATAAAGCAATGGACTACAAGAAACTAGAGAAATGATATACAAGAAAATCCAAAAACTCTATCAGATGTTGGAGATGTAATTTTGTTGGGCACACAACAAAATTTTCTCATACTATGAGATGTTACAACTGTGATAGGTTTGGGCACAAATCCCAAAACTGCAAGAATACAAAAATTCAATATTTGAATAAGTCATTCAAGTCAGTGACAAAACCTAATAAAATTTGGAAGAAGAAAGGAGTTGATAAAACTCTAAAAAAGCAATTAGATTAATTTTTGAAAAGACTTGATCACTACAAAATCATCAAGAAGACTACTTAATTGAACACAAAGATCCCAATAAACTGAGATAAGAAGTTAGTAAATTAACAAGGGAAGAGACTTTGTCAGGAAGAGCTACCCTTTCATAAACAAAGGGGGAGAGTAGTTAGAAGCAGAGAGAGAGTATATTGATAGGGGGAGTCATTTAGTTATGGCAGGCAGAACATGATTCCAGAAGGAATTACCCAAGTTCATATTCTGGTCAACAACATGTAGATAGACAGATGTTGATTATAATGGGAGAAACACTTTTCCATTGATGTCAAATGGGGAGAGTAACTTCATAGGAGGAAAGCATCATCATAAGGGAAATTTGTGTATGAAGTTAGTGTGTTTCCCTCAATGACAAAGAGGGAGATTGTTGCACATATTGTCATTGATATGTTTTCATTGATGTCAACAATTGATGTCATTATGATGTGATGATAATTTTATTATGATGAATTGTCATTGTTGATTTATCATAGATGAAATTGTCATTGATGTCAATAGTATATCAGTTAGCAGAGAATGTCGAATAGTATGCAAAGATCAAAGCTCAGAAGGAAAAGCGCATTGAAAGTATGCAAAGGATGAGAATGTCAAACAATATGATAGTATGCCAAATATCAAAGCTCATAAGGAAGAGCGCATTGTAGAAATGTCATCGGGATCGATGGAAAGACTGAGAAGTTGATCGATGCATAAGAAAAGGTGAGAAGCCTCAACAGCCGTCCGATCAAGAAATTAATGGTGTTGATCATTTCATGTAATAGACATCAGTCATATGAGTGACCATAGGCTTAAGGACCATTGGAGGATTGGTCAATGCTCATATAAAGTTGTAACTGTTGGATATGCATGCTAGATCAACAACAGGGATAGATTGTGGAGAGTGAAAGGAGAATTAAATGACTCTCTAGTTCCAATCCCACAATTAGTATAGATCGTCATATATCATAAACTCAAATATCGACAACTGTAGTTGATCCAACAAACGATCAGATTGAGTTGGATTAAGTTGTGACCGTTGGATACGCAAGCGCTAGATCAACGATAGGGATAAATTGTGGAGCTTGGGTGATGAATTAAACCACTTGCAAGTTGAATTTTTTGAAGTATATATATTTATATATAATGGATTGAATGGAAGTTCATTCTATCATGTTGGTTGTAATGATCCCAAGCCATTATGCAAGGATCATCACTGTTTTTGTGTCTTTTTAAAACTTTTTCTGAGTGAGGTATTTTGTCAAACACTTTGCTGATCTACCTTTTAGATGTGTTTATATGTGTGTATGCAACAAATAATAGAAAGAGATAACCATGGAATATACCTCAACCATATGCAATAAGATAGACAAGCCAAAACATCTCAATTCTTCTTTATTCATAAAATAGAGAAACCTGCTACCGTGAAGATGCCAATCTGGAATGCTCAACATATGGCCAAGAAGATAGAAAATAGATAAGAGTTGCTACAAAATGCTCCCGTTAATACAAAAGATGCCTCCAAAGGCTGAATAAGAAATGAAGATCAATACAAGCAGATCTGAATGCCAAACTCTCCAACTGAAGAATGCCACGCTCCAATAGAAGGTTGAAACCCTCAATAACTCGGCCCTACTGCCAAAAGTGTCCAATCACCCTAATAAATATGCCAACTGATAGATCGGGTGATGGTAAGAACAACCCAGGTGACCAAATCTCCAAGATCCCTCTCAATCTCTGTAGATCTGAAATCCCCCATTGAATGGTGTGCCCCACTAGATGACTGAAACCCTAGATAATTCGGCCCTGCTGAAGGAGGCCTCCAAATGCTCTGAAACTCTCCAGAAATATAGATCAGGACACTGCAAGTCACTAGGTAAAGTCTCAGGGTCATATATGAAGTGTAACCCCTCCAAACGGACTAGATCTGGATCTCAAAAACACCCTCCTTCTCTTGAATTCGCCCTATTGCTCAAGAAATAATATGAGCCATAAAACTGTCTCAGAAAGCACTAGATATGATGTCCAAGGCCCTTCAATGAAAACCCAAGTGATAGAATCCTCAACGGCCCTGCCAATCTCCTAAAACAAATCTCTCTCCAAAGATGGTGTGCCCCTCTTGCTAGAATCCCTCAACTGGTGCACCCTCTCTCTATCTGCACATGAAACTGATGTAGAATCCTCCTGAAACTGAGTAGATCTGGAACTAGAATGGTGTGGGAGAGTATTACATCTCTGAGACCAATATTGGGACAAGATAGGTGGAATCTTTCACCACCGAATCGTCCTCTAGGGTTTGTTATATCAAAACCCTCAAAACCCCCAATATTGGGCTCACTAGCTAGAAGCCAGAAATCAAAATAAGATCATACATGAATGATGAGTAGAGGCCCTTGCCTTCCTTTTATACTTTTTGGCTCACCTTGTCCCTCCAAAGTGACTTTCAT
>ML780584.1:512927-527809 GCA_009831015.1 Picea engelmannii
CCCTCTCAGTGTCAAGTACCCATTTCAACACTGTATCATCCCTGTTTTCCTCAACTAGTTCATTAGAACATTCCTCATTCTTACTATTTACAACTTGCTTATAATTTTCTCTCAGAAATGAGGCAAAACACAGAGGCATGCATTTTGTAGTTACTTGAAAACTTTTTGCATTTTTCTCCTTATGGTATTGCTTAGTATGCTGAGTTTGAGTGTCATCTTTGCATTGTGACAACTGAGCTTCTTCTTCCCATGAAGATAATTTTGGTTGGTTTGAACCATCAGCCTCAATATCGATCATATAATCATCATCTTGATGATCATATATGGGGAAATCATCTATATATGCAAGTTCATCAAACATGCACATCATCTCAGGATATTTTTCTACCACCATCTGATTTTGAGCTTCATCTTTGACTATATTATGAATCAAGTACATGAAATAATCCTCTTCTATTTTAGGATGCCAAGGATGAGTTGCAAATTGTTTGAGAACATTGATATTTTTCTTTTCTGGCACTAATGAGACATGTTATCTTTGAACATCAAGTTCGTGTTTTCTACTAATCTTCTGCATCATCTCTTTTACAATGTTTGTCAGAACATCTAGTTTCACTTTTGAATATGTCATATGTTCCTTTTCTATTCTATCTTTCTCTTCTACTCTTAGCTTGGAATTTTTGTTCAACAAATTAGCTTCCACATCCACTGCAATGTTTTGTATTTATTCAAGGGTTGAAGTGTTCCTTTCTCTTAATTGGAATGCTATCTATGGATCAAAGGAATCAGGGTAATGCAAGTGAGTTGATCCTGGGGGTGGCCTTATATCAGCTGGCATTGAATGGTACACCTTATTGAACCTGACTGAAAGTTTTTGTATTGTCTCCCCTGGCTATCTTTTCAAATGGTCATACTCTTCTAGGATGAGAAAGACATTTCCCATGATCACCCATTGATCTAGGAAAACTTGCATGAATTGATAAAAATTGCTAATGCTTGCAACTAGAAGATTCTTAAACACATTTTTAACTTTACCTTGCAATGATAGGGAAACCATCCTGATATTTAAATCATATTCTTCGATCTCAAATAGATCAAGAAAATCCTTAAGACTTTGAATGTGCTTTTCAGTAGTGATGTTCACATTTTATCCATCAAAATTGGGTAGATTATTGCTATAATTTGCAGGGAGGTCATGGAGAATAGGAGGTAAAACCAGAGGCTTGTATATGTCTGGGAATTTTAGATGTATAGGAGGTAAAGAAGGGGGCTTATAACTATCTGGAATTTTAACAAGAATAGGAGATAAATCACGAGGCTTGTGTCTAATTAGGCTTTCTATAGGTATTGGAGTGTGTTCCAGAGATATAGGGATGGGCTCAATCCTTTGAGGCTCTTCAGGTTGAAACTGATCACTATGAATTTCAAAAATATACTCTTGACCATGATGATAATAAGAGACAAAATAGTTACGGATAAAGCCAAAAATATCTTGAATACAATTTGAGCTTTAATACCTGATCTTTCCAGATTGCTTGGTCATGTTTCAGGTTCTTCCTCCAGTGGAATCTTTGAAACTGATTGGAGTTGATTGGAGTTTCCAGGTGGAGTATTCATCCTTCTTGTTTCTAATCACTGTCTGCCATCAATAATCAAATATGGAACTTGATACATTTTTTTGAGGAACAATTCCCCAGTATGGTCGCCATTATGTTATCACTCCGTAATTTCTCAGGCTGAGGGAGAAATTGACAGAGGTAACCACAAAACCACTTAGAGTCAAGGATCTATCCCTCCAAGACTCATAGAGGGATCTCTTTGTATGATTTGAATTTTTTTGGATTGGATATTAGGCTAGTTATGAGAGTATAGGGTTTGCTTTTTAAATTGGTTGGCTGGAACAGGTAAAGTGGACAATTGGGCAATGGAGTTACTGGCATGGTCCAATCAAGGTAGTTTCTATAGGAAACATTATAGGGAAGGATAGGAACCTATGTTGGATCTATTCAGATTAATTGAAATGAATAAGAGGGAACAAGATGGGAAAGCCCACTAAGCATAAGAGCATATAAGAATTTCTCTACTCAACTTCAGATGAAAAACATATAGACCACTAAAAGGCCAGAGACAGAGTGTAGCAGACAAATTATGTTCTATTGATTTCCTTTTAATGATTAGAAATTGAAAAAAAACATAAAATTATTGTAGAGAATGATAAAACATTTAACAAGGGAAGATGCCTTCACCAATATAAATGACACAAGAATCCTGTAAATGCCTCAACTGTATTATTTCCGTCAAAAATGTGTACACTAGCTCCAAAGCTATCACATCACACACTCCAACCCCTCTCTTGGATTACAATAGTGTTTAAAATAGAGAATAAACTTAGATCCTACCTCTAAGGGTCGAATCCATCAGTTTAGGAACTAATCACAAGAAAATATCAACCATACCCAAAGACTAGATAGGTTGAAACATATTTCCCCCCTTTTAGCTCAACATATCTTTGACTTTTGAATACATTAAATGCCATCATTCA
The DNA here is from genome assembly GCA_009831015.1 of Picea engelmannii. Classification (NCBI taxonomy): domain Eukaryota; kingdom Viridiplantae; phylum Streptophyta; class Pinopsida; order Pinales; family Pinaceae; genus Picea; species Picea engelmannii. The sequence continues at coordinate 515,470 of ML780584.1, forward strand.
CATAGAAAGTTTAATCCCTGTCCCGTGAAACTCATTTAACATCATTAAATTTTGAAGTACATAGGTAAAAACCAAATTTTGACTTTATAATCTCTAAAACTGGAGATTTTTTCCAAAAACGCAGGAATTACACAAATGTGCATCGTCCAAATTACAGAAGCACAATGTCCAGTTGATGATGACTTTTGAGGACCTTCTGAGCTTGGTTTTATTGATTTTTTTATTTGAATGTGTAGCCTTTCCAATGTCAAAGACCACCAAATCTTGAAATCAGAAAAAATACGTCTATAATATGCCCAAAAGTCAAATTTTCCAACATCACTCCAGAAGTGCAACGACCTCTTCAAAAAGGTGCCAGAGAGCTAGTTTTCAGCCTGTTTTTTGCATTTTCATCCAAAAATAGGCTTTCCTTTTGCAAACCAAGTTTATTTATGTGAATTAAACTTCAATGGATTTCCAAAAATATAATTGTTTTTTCATTTGGATCTCGTGGGGAAAAGCGCAGTGACCCGGCACTGTGTTTCTATACATGCCTGAAATTGTCAATTTTTTTGTGTTTTCTGCAAAAATAAGGATCAAGGATGTAGCGATATATCTCTAAAAGTAAGAAATTTTACAAAACTGAGAGAGGTTTGTTTTATTTGGTATTTTTTTAAGGAAAACGTCCTCCAGTGTTCAAAAATACTTTCCCATTTTGTCACAATATTCTTTGCAAAAATATGTCTAAAACAAGACTTTGCATGATCAGAAAAATGAGTTGTGAAGATGTGAATTTATATCTCACCCTGTAACACCTGTGTAAAAAGTGAGATATGTTGTACTTTTTCCTCTTAGGAACAGAAAAATCCTCCATGTTCTCAATATTCATCTCTGATGGGCTATAATATGCTCTGCAAACAAGTGACTAAACATGCCATTTCTGGAAAATGTGCCTTCAAAGATTTTTTGGAAAATGAAGTGGAATGATGAGTTATAGGTTTCATAAATTATTGAGAAAATTTAGGGGGGGTAGGGGGTAATTTTAGAGATACTTGGGTGGTGAAAGAACTTGAAATGAGTGAGGGAAATTGGGTAAAAAGGATAAAACATAGTCCTAACCCAGAATTTGGCAAAAACACAGTGTTGGCTAGGGTTCATGGGGAAAATGATGTGAAAGAGGGAAGTGAGTGTGGGAAAAGTTTTGGGGAGGTGTATGAAGTTTGAATGAGGGTTTTGAAACTGAAAAAATAGGGATTTCTCACTGAAATGATGCAAACACTAAGATAATCCAAAAATGCAACATAGAACCCTTGGAGAGGAATTTCATCATTTTGTGAAGGAAAATGGTCATGAGAAGGGTGATGAATATTTGAATTACTTGTTGAGAGTGCTTGAAACCTACTAGATGAAGAATGATGAATCTGTTGTATGCTTCTTTGACCTTGTATGAGTGGAGGGAGTAGTAATTACCTAGACACTTAGGACATGACCCAAGACTCATTTGACAATCAACAAGACATGTCAAATTTTATTTGAAAAATATAACAATTTGACCTAATGACCCTATCAAAAACTTTGCAAGAGCATATTTGATCACTAGTGACTGGAAGGACTGGTAGACATTAATAGGGGCAAAGATATTTGAGGAAAATAGGCAAACCGAGAACTTTCATGAGAGAAACAACAGGTGGAACCTGAATAATCAAACTTCCTATAATTTATAGGACCCTAACATGTGAAAAGAGTTTATTACGATCATGCTCTCCAAGGATTTCTTCCACACAAAAAAAACACCAACACCCCCAATCCTCCTGCTAAACAATACAATATGTTTTGCTAGTTCACTTGGGTAAAATTTTCCTTATTAAGTAAGAGGTCTTGAGTTCAAGTGTCTCTTTTTGTTACTTTTTTTGAAAACGTTCATGCTCCATTGTAAAGTGTATTTCACTTCAAGTATAAAAGTGAATCAGTATAAGTAGCTTTAATGTTTTATTTTAGATATATTTATCTTGCAAGCAATTTTGTTTTATAATGTATCTTCATTGTAAAAGTGATCCCTACTTCTTTTTATAAAAGTGGGTCACTTCATAAAACAAATTATTTGTAAAAGTGAGGTTATTTGGAGGGGTATCACCACCATGTGGTTCTTTGGTTACCGTTTATGCATTTTTTTAAGAAGGGCATAACTTTCACATCCAAAGTTCGTTTTCAATGTCGTTTTCTTAAAACTTCCTAATTTTTTGAGATATTTCCATCTAGATCATGAATTTCAGTTTTTAAATCCATATTATCTGCATATTTAATATGTATTCTTCTAGTAATCTTTTTCTTACCAGCACCAACTACTTCCAATGAAAATCTCATATAGAGGATTTATTAAGAAGTAAAGGCTTGTATCATATTACCTTGGGAAAGGAAAAAAAACCCATTGATGATGATAATAAATTCAAATGGACTAATAGGAGTGACGAAGCACATGGACTGATCAAAATTTCCATCTCTCTTGATTTAAGGTTCCACCTTCAAGAAATTGATGACCTTGATGAAGCTTGGAAAAATCTTGAATATGTGTTTGGTAAACACAATATTATTCGAGCACATCAGTTAGAAAATAAAATATTGAATTTAAGTCCAAATTATTTTTCTTGCATTGAAGACTATGTATCTAAGTTTAAAACACTCAGAATTTTATGTGAAGAATGTGAGATAAAGTTGGAGGATGAGCATTGCATCTATATTATTCTTTCTAAGCTAGGTAATACATATTCTGTGTTTGTATATACCTTTTATTCCATGAGATAGGCTCTAGGGAAAGCTTATAAAAAACCCACTCTTGAGTCCTTTTGTGATACTTTGATTAGAGAGAAATATAAGATTGTAAAAATTGGAGTGATCAACACTACAGGTACGTCCAACAAATCCTTTGTCACCCAACATAAAGATAAATCAAAGAATTCAGAGAGGCAACATCCTCGTCACAACAACAAGCAACATAAAGGTTCCAAACCCACTCAGACAACTTCAACTCCTAATGGTGACAAAGGAGAAAAATCTAAAAATAAGAAGACTGACAGACATTGCAAATTTTTTGATAAAGATGGTCATGATGAGTCCAAATGTTTCAAGAAAATGACATGTTTAGAAGCAGCGATGAAGAAGCACAACATCAATATTGATTCCACTTCTTCTTCTTATCATGGACATGCACTTTCTGCTTCTAGTTTCTTCTTCAATGCAACTTCTACTTCTTCTTCTGATGAGTGGTTTATTGATTTTGGAGCATCTTATCATATGGCTAAGGATAAAGACATATTTTTTGATCTAAATGAATGTAACACCAAGAAAATATTTGTTGGTGATGATAGATCTATTAGTGTTGTAGGATTTGGAATAGTTCAAGTAGATAATGGTCATTTCAATGATGTATTATGTGCTCCAAGTCTTTCTTGTAACCTTCTATGAGTATATCAAATCACTCATTTAGGTGAAGGTAAAATCGTAGAGTTTTCACCTCACCAAGTTGTAATCAAGGATCTAAAAGATCCTAAGCATGTTCTTGCAACTAGAATTTCTAATGATATTACCAGGTTGTACAAGTTTGACAACTTTGGGTCATCATCTTTTCCATAATTCTTTTTTCTCATAGCGATGACTTGAGCAAACTTTGGCATGAGTGGTTTGTTCATATAAACAATCGCTCATTGCAACAACTATTTAATCAACATATGCTGATTGGTCTTCCTCTTGTTCGATGCAGATATGGTGTTTTTGTCGGTTGTGTTGTCGACAAACATCATCAGGACAATTTTGACAAACGTGCCTCTTGGCATGCCTTGGGCCCTTTGCAGCTTGTTCATAGTGACTTGTGTGGCCCACTTTCTTATCCTTCTTTTTCTGGGTGCAATTATTTATTAACTTTTATTGATGAATTTTCCATACTACTTGCGTTTACTTCTTAAAACTTAAGAGTGAAGTTTTTGACAAGTTTATGGCCTACAAGGCCCGTGTAGAAAATAAATCTGAGCATCAAATTCAAAGGTTAAGAATAGATAATGGAGGTGAATATGCGAACAATAATTTTTCAAGTTACTGCACTACATAGGGAATCCAAATGCAACACATTGTTCCATATACAACACCACAAAATGGTGTTGCTGAGAGAAAGAAACACACATTAAAAGAAATGGCTAATTATATGATCCAATATAAAGGATTAGGTCTAAAGTTTTGGGCATAATCCATCAACTATGAAAATTACATAGTAAATCACACTCCCACAAAGGCTCTAAAAAATATAACATTGAAAGAAGATTGGACTAAAATTAAAACAAATGTAAGTCACTTTCGTGTATTTGGAAGTTTAGCATGGGCTCACATTCCTGATAAGAAAAGGAAAGCATTGTAGCCTAAAAATGAGAAGTGTATATTTGTTGGTTCTTATGAAGATGTCAAAGGTTATAGACTTATTCAAACACATTGTAATGAAATTATTATTATAAGAGATGTTAAATTTGATGAAAATCTATTAGCCTGTGAGCCTAATTCGGTGATTGTGTGCTCTTCAACCTGCGAACCATGTTTTTTGTTTGTGTCTTCTTTTGTTCCTATTCTAGTTTCTTCTTCAGATGATGACAGTGAGGATGAAAATACATATATTCTTGATCACCTTCCTCCATATGAGTCCATTGAACCTGGACCAACACCAAAACTGTTGCTTCCTAGATGGGTCTATTCAACACGATAAGCAGTCGGTGATCTTGCCGGTGATCCTTCAGATCAACGTCAGACACATTCTCAGTTCCAATGATCCCCTTCTCTTTTGAATCAAGTTTCATAGAATCATGATCCAAAGACATTTGCAAAAGAATTAGTTAATCTAGATTGGGATACGACAATAAATCAAGAGTATTGTTCTTTAATGGAAAACAATACTTGGGATCTTGTACCTCTTTCAAAAGGAAGAAAACTTGTCAGATTTAAATGGGTCTACATAAATAAGTATGTATCAGATGGAAGTGTTGAAAGACACAAGGCTTGGTTAGTTGCCAAAGGATTTTCCCAAGTTGAAGGAATTGACTATAATGAAACCTTTTCCCCTGTAGCCAAAACTAATTCCATCCACCTCGTTCTTGCCCTTGCTAACTCACATAAATGGGAGGTTCATCAGATGGATGTTAAATATAACTTCTTGCATGGGGATTTAAAATAATAAATATACATTGAACAACCTCTTGTCTATGTCTAGAATGACTTTATCCTTGTTTGTCACCTTAAGAAATCTCTTTATGGTCTTAAGCAAGCTCCCCGAGCTTGGTATGACAAAATGGAAAATTGACACCAAATTTTCTAGATGCCATTCTGATCCTAATGTATATACTAAAAAAGTAGGAATCCATCTCATAATCCTTGTCCTTTATGTTGATGACCTTCTCCTTACTGGTAGTGACTCAAAACTTTTAAGCCATGTGAAAACCAAACTTAACAAGAAATTTGAAATGGCAGACTTAGGATTTTTGCACTATTTTCTTACCCTCCAAGTTTTGCAAACCAATGAAGGAAGTTTTCTTTCCCAGTCTAAGTATGGTTGTGAACTTCTTGGTCTCTTTCACATGGAGGATTTTAAACTAATGCCTTCTCCCTTCTAGTCTTGAGTCAAGCTTGTTTCCACCTATACTTCTCCCGAAGTTGATGCCACCTTGTAACAACAGTTAGTTTGTATCCTCTTATACTTGATTCATACCCATCCTAATCTTTCCTTTTTTGTTGGTGTTGTTTCCCGGTATATGAAAACACCAAATGAAATCCATTGGAAAGTAGCTAAAAGGATACTTCACTATGTCTGGTGTACAATTCAGTTTGTGATCTATTATAGTTCAGAGGGGATTCCTTTATTGGTTAGTTTCACTGATTCAGATTGGGTCGGTGACCCTGATGATCAAAATTCTAATGTAGTTTATTTTTTTAGCCTTGGTTCCGGACCTGTCACTTGGGCATGTAAGAAACAACAGACTATTTCACTTTTTCCAGCAGAAACAAAGTATTGAGAAATAGTAAATGCAAGTCAGGATGCCTTGTGGCTTCAACATATCCTTTTAGAGTTTGGATTCTAGCAGCAACATCCGACCAAACTTTGGTGCGATAATCAGAGTTCCATGAAGCTCGCCAAAGACCCAGTTCAATATCATTGCAACAAACACATCGATATTCACATGCATTTCATCAAAAATCTCATTCATGATCAAGTTATTGAAGTGATCTTTTTCCCTAGAGAAGATCAAGTTGCATACATTTTGACAAATTCTCTTACAAAAGTGAAGTTTTCCAAACTTCGATCTATGTTAGGAGTTCAGGAAGTTCTCATTAAGGGGGGATAGGCTATAATGCCTCCTTCCTTCTCATATTGTGTCACTATTGTAAATCCTTCAATCCTATCCCAAGTTGTTCTTAAGGGGGGATTTTAGGAAATTTGGACACTTAGGAGTTAGTTAACATATACTTGGTCTAATGTGTCATTAGGTAAAAGTGTGTTTCTTAGTGTGTTTCTTTAATATGCATTAGTATGCATTTGTAGTTAGGGAATCCAATGATCATGATATGTTCCTGACATAGAGTGATACAACAATTCATATTCTCTTCGATCTTAATGGCCATTGATCTGTGGCTTAGCACCCGATTGGTCCATGCTATCTATTTAAAGAGAATAGAGGGTCATTTTATGATGATAGATTGTGATAAAATCCCTCGTAAAATATCTATGTAATCTTTTTATTTTTCATTAATAAACTGCTCCAAGTGGCCATGTTGGTCGAGGCCATGGATCTTTCCTCATAGGGGTTTTACCACATCAAAACATCGGTGTGTTGATCTTTTATCTAGTTGTGTGAGTGGTTACTAAAGGTGTTTGTCCTCTGTTGGAATATTTGTTTTTTCAAACATAACATCTACGAAAAAAGGACATTCTTTTAGTTAAGTTGTATTTGCATCTCATTATCTTGCTTGCATTGTTAAGCCTAATGTTGGCTCCCGCTTCCTCATTATAAGCCACTTTCCCCAACAATTCTCAACATTATCCAAGTAGTGCCTTCCATATATCCTTTGCATCTTGACAACCCTTTACCCGTAGGGGAAACATCCCCCCTGAGTGTCCATGTCCCGCATGTGTTTCCTTTCATTTGAGCATAGGTATGTTCCACTACTTGGAACTAGTTTCTTACTCATGACACTTGTTTCCTCTCCTATATCATAATATTTCTTTTACCATGAAAAAACCAAAAATGATGGGTGGGAAAAGAATATTATCTCCTATCGGTAGCATTTGTGTCACCTTTGAATAGAGAACAAACTATTGAGTCGATTTCATCCAAGGTTTGGGTCTAGCATGACCTTAGTAAGCTGAGCTCATTTCTTAGAGTCTACTCCTCCGACTAGTTATTCTTCCAATCCCCATGGAGAGTTTGTTGATGCCTCTTGCATCATAAATTTTTATCAATGATACATGTTAAGCATATGCTTCTAGAGTTATCCATCTGTCTCATGATCTTTTTCAATGAAAGTATAAACCTATGTCAGCCATTCCTCATAACTATTGACTTTGCATGTCATCCATTCCCTTACAATTGAATCTCATAAGCACATGAAGTTGTTGTCCTACCTTGCACCATGAGCCTACTTTCATCATTAGTAGGCGACCTTGAACCCAACATATGACATCTCCTCATTGGTAACTAACTGAGAGGTTTCTCTTGTGTTCGAAAGAAAGAAATATATTCAGACATTGGGATTCGTGTAGTGTCTTGGATTCCATTAGCCATATTGGTGGTTTCCTTTCCTTTGTCAGAATTTTTCATTATTGGATGCTAGTCACAGGGTCTCTTTCATGTACTACTTGCATCTGGTGCATGCAAGAGACACACATGGTCATTGGTTCATGAACATTACAATCATACGAGATCCTTGTAATAATCAAGTTATTTCTTTGTACCTCGTGCTGGATGATCAAAGATTCCTTAATTCTCTCCTTTTAGAGGGTCTCCTTCTATAGACTTCATATCATCTATTATGGAATCGAGATCTGGATTCCTATGACTACCTAGAATATTACAGTCATCAGGGGTAGGTTCTCTTGCCATCAACAGTTGGGAATACATCAATGTCTCCTGATCTATGTATTATTCAAGTGTTCGACCTCAACACCCTTATTGACACTTGTTGAATGTACTCAGTGCCTTGACACCTACTTTCATTATTGGTGGCCTGTCTTGGATTTGTTAACGATATAACTCAATGACCAATAATCAAATGAAGTCTCATTGTGTTCATCTTCAATTCCTTTATTCACATAATGTATACTTTCACCTTCGACGGATAATGTAGAAGACCTTTTGTTTACAGTAGCAACACCCCATATCTATTGTTGTCTTTCATTGTACCAATAGCTATATGAATTCAATGATCATGGAAGATCAGATTGTACTACAATGTATACAAATATCTTCGGTTTATTTTGATACTGGGCTCCACTATTTCTTGTTCATGACTATGAAAACCTATGGAATATGTCCATTTTTTATTGCCTATTCATGGCCATGAACAACTATTTGATATATGTCCACATGGATCTGCAATTTAACTCAGTTTGGCAACCATGTGTACAAAGTCAATATGAATTATAATATTCTCATGAGTAGCTAGTTCTTTCAGCTGAGTCTTCATTACTCCACTTCCAGGAATTATAATGTATTTTGACCATCATAGAGACTCCTCTGACCTCACATATTTGTTGGCATGTTTATAGGAAGAGTGTGCTTGTCATTGATGGAAAGAACAACAACGATGTTGGCATATTTACAGGAAGAGTGTGCATAGAAAGAAAAGTAGCAAAGACACAAAAGGTTTACAGGCAGAGTGTGCATGGAATGAACAACACAGAAGACATAGAAAAACAAGCTTGAGAAGATCAGAAGGAATAGCGCAGAGTTGCATGCAGAGTGCAAGTGTGAGCTAGGACCATTACCAAAGCTTAGGAGAGATAGCGTTATCAGAAACACAGATGAGACCCAAAGTCATCAGGACTCGTAGAAGCTTTGACACTTAGAATTTTTTCCAAGTTGAGAGGATGCATAAGCTCAGGAGGAGGATTCACAATGGCCATTAGATCACCAATCCCGAATACCTGATGGTCATAAAATCAGAGTCCAGATAGGAGAAGGGCATATAGGAGGAGATTAGACCTTAGCCATCGGATCAGAGCCACTTGGAAGTCACCACTGACTTCCCCTCAGGTCTAGGAACAACTTCCCAGACATCGTTCTTCATGATGGAATTATACTCTTCCATCATGGCATCTCTCCATACCTGTCTACTAGTGGCCTCCTCAAAAGTGGAAGGCTTAGACTACCGAATACTGCTCACCATCGCGATGTAGCTGCAAAACCTCTCGGGAGGTTTACTCTCCCTCACTGCCTGCTTGGGATTCCCCACTGAACCCTGTGCATCCCTCAAAATGTCCTGAAGCCACTTGGGCTTCCTCCTCTCTGAAGTAGTGTCCAGTGAAGGGGACTCTCCCTGCTCAACCCCATCTGCTGAAGACAATGATCCTGTAGTAGACCCTGAAGTACCTGATCCTGAAACCTATGGATCGGTAGCCTGCGAACCTGAACTCTGTGGCCCTGTCACCGAAACTGGTGGCAACAAAATATGTGTCACTGTAGTCTGCTGCGGGCTCACCTGAATCTGAGATGAAGACTGCTCACCTCTCTCTGTTCCTCTAGACTTCCTAAAGGCTCCGTCCTCCTCAAATCTGACATCCCTCCTCAAGATAGTCTTCCTCAAGGAAGGAAGGTAAATACAGAAATCCTTTGAAGTCTCACTGTACCCAACAAAGATCCCTCTCTCTGCCATGGGCTCCAGCTTTTTCGTCTTCTCAGAAGGGACATATGAATATGTGATGCACCCAAAAATCCGAAAGTGCCCCACCTCAGGCTTCTTCCCAGAGAAATCCTCCTCAGGAGTCATGCTCCCCACAGCCTTGTGAGGACTCCTGTTCTGCAGATAAACTACAGTGTAGCATGCCTCAGCCCAGAGAAATAGTGGCAGCCCCTGATCATGTAGCATGGCTCTTACAGCCCCAACAATGGCCCTGTTCTTCCTCTCAGCAACCCCATTCTGCTGCGGGTTGTAAGGAACAGTCAACTCCCTCCCGATGCCCTCTCCTGCACAGAAATCCATAAACTCCTTCAAGGTATACTCACCCCCATTGTCCGATCTCAGGACTTTGATTTTCTTTCCTGTCTGGTTCTCCACAAGAGCTTTGAACTCTTGGAACCGACTGAAGACCTGTCCTTTGGTCTTCATGAAGAAAATCCAGGACTTCCGAGAAGTCATCAATGAACACAACATAGTATAGGGATCCAGTCAATGATGCTGAAGACATCGGGCCACATACATCTGAATGTATAAGATCAAGTATCCCTACTGCTCTACTGTCACTGCTCGGAAAATAAGTCTCGGTGTACTTTCCCAAGGTACACCCCTTGCACAACTCATGGTGCTTTGAAATGAAATCTGGAACTCCCGTCACTGTCTTCCTCAGAACTTGCAAAGCCCCATGGTGCAAATGTGCCATCCTCCTGTGCCATATCTCACATAGGTCGTTACTGCTGCTGGTAGAATGAATCAATGCTTGCACTGGCTGAAACAAGAACTTATACAGCCTCTCATGTCTAGTACCAATCACTTTGGCCGAAGTGATGCTAGACCCTCTGGGGAAAAGAAGCACTTGCCCATCACAAAACAAGACCTCATAGCCCTTCTCCTCAATAGTAGAAACTAACACTAAGTTCTTCTTCAAGCCTGGAACATAAAGAACCTCTGTCAAAGTCATGGGAGGCAAAGACTCCCTTCGAAATGATACGGTCCCACAACCAGCCACCTTGACCTCTCGGTCATCTCCAAGCACTACCTCTACATCTCCACACTGAGTGAGATCTGTCAAGTGCTCACGAACTGATGTCATATGGCGAGAGGCACCACTGTCAATATACCAAGTATCGGGAGTAGTGGTCCTCGATGATAGACACACAATCAAGGAAAATTCCTTGTCAAACTTGGTGGAAAACTCTTCCACCTCTGCTGAAGCTGCTGTTTGTTTCGACCTTGGCATCTCACCAAAGGTATGACCTTGGAATCTCACCAAAGGTCCCTTCTCTTGGCATCTCACCAAGAGTCTCTTGATCTTGGCATCTCACCAAAGATCCTCTCCTTGGTTTCTCACCAAGTGACTTCCTCTTGAAGTGATTGTTTTCCCAACTTTTTGTCTACTGAAATTTCTGCCTCTTTTCAACTCAGCTCTGATACCATGTTAATTTCTTCAAAATCCCAACCCAGTTTCAGTCTCGCTGATTTTTCAGTCAAATTTGAATGCCAAACTCAGTTTCAGCACTGTTTCAGCATATGTTATAGCCTGGTGTTTCAGCATCTGCTCACAGTGGTGTTTCAGCATAAGACTCAACACTGTGTTTCAACATGTGCTACAGCCTGGTGTTTCAGCATCTGCTCAGCACTGTGTTTCAGCATATACTACAGCCTGGTGTTTCAGCATATGCTACAGCCTGGTGTTTCAGCATATACTCAGCCTGGTGTTCCAGCATATACTCAGCCTGGTGTTTCAGCATATACTCACAGCAGTGTTTCAGCATATGACTCAGCACTGTGTTTCAGCATATAAAAAACTTAACATAAAATAAATTTCAGAACTGAAACATGAGGATTCTAAACATCATTTTCAACGCAGAAATAAAATATCAGCAATATGCAAAACTCATAAAATATAGACACAAATATTTTCGGTCTAACTTCGACCTTGGAAAAACCCACAAGGGGAAAACTAGTTAGAGAGGGCTTTGTATTATTTATGACCTTCTGAGAAATTCTTTTACAGCATATTCATCTTCAGATATTTACACAAACTTATCTGGACATTCCTGTAGCTTTGCTCCTCAATTTCTGAACCAGAAATTCATACAACTGTACGAAAATTAATGCTGTACGGACTGTCACGAAATTCGTGCCAAAACTCTGCTAAGATTCAATTTCTGTGCCACTCAATGTTATTCGGCAACCTTGGAATGCTTGCCATTGCTCCCAGAAATTGCTGCTGCTGTCTCTTTTCTTCAGCTCGACCTCTCTCTTGCTCTCTCTTGTTCTCTCAACAAGAATGTTGCAACTTTCTTGTTCTTGGCATCTCACCAAGAACCTCTTGGCATCTCACCAAGAATCTCTTGCTCTCTCAACAAGACTATTGCTGCTTCTTCTTCTCTTGCTCTTGGCATCTCACCAAGAGCCTCTTGGCCTCTCACCAAGA
>ML780584.1:530695-580481 GCA_009831015.1 Picea engelmannii
GAGGTATACTCACCCCCATTGTCCGATCTCAGGACTCTGATTTTCTTCCCTGTCTGGTTCTCCACAAGAGCTTTGAACTCTTGGAACCGACTGAAGACCTGTCCTTTGGTCTTCATGAAGAAAATCCAGGACTTTCGAGAGAATTCATCAATGAATACAACATATTATAGGGATCCAGTCAACGATGCCGAAGACATCAGGCCACATACATCTAAATGTATAAGATCAAGTATCCCTGCTGCTCTACTGTCACTGCTCAGAAAAGAAGTCTTGGTGTACTTTCCCAAGGTACACCCCTTGCATAACTCATGGTGCTCTGAACTGAAATCTGGAACTCCTGTCACCATCTCCCTCAGAACTCGCAAATCCCCATGGTGCAAATGTGCCATCCTCCTGTGTCATATCTCACATAGGTCGCTACTGCTGCTGGTAGAATGAATCAATGCTCGCATTGGCTGAAACAAGAACTTGTACAACCTCTCATGTCTAGTACCAATAACTTTGGCCGAAGTGATGCTAGACCCTCTGGGGAAAAGAAGCACCTTCCCATCACGGAACAAGACCTCATAGCCCTTCTCCTCAATAGTAGAAACTGACACTAAGTTCTTCTTCAAGCCTGAAACATAAAGAACCTTTGTCAAAGTCATGGGAGGCAAAGACTCCCTCCGAAATGATACGGTCCCACAACCAGCCACCTTGACCTCTTGGTCACCTCCAATCACTACCTCTACATCTCCACACTGAGTAAGATATGTCAAGTTCTCACGAACTGATGTCATATGGCGAGAGGCACCACTGTCAATATACCAAGTATCGGGAGTAGTGGTCCTCGATGATAGACACACAATCAAGGAAAATTCCTTGTCAAAGTTGGTGGAAAACTCTTCCACCTCTACTGAAGCTGCTGTTTGTTTTGACCTTGGCATCTCACCAAAGGTTTGACCTTGGAATCTCACCAAAGGTCCCTTCTCTTGGCATCTCACCAAGAGTCTCTTGATCTTGGCATCTCACCAAAGATCCTCTCCTTGGTTTCTCACCAAGTGACTTCCTCTTGAAGTGATTGTTGTCCCAACTTTCTGTCTACTGAAATTTATGCCTCTTTTCAACTCAGCTCTGATACCATGTTAATTTTTTCAAAATCCTAACCCAGTTTCAGTCTCGCTGATTTTTCAGTCAAATTTGAATGCCAAACTCAGTTTCAGCACTGTTTCAGCATATGTTACTGCCTGGTGTTTTAGCATCTGCTCACAGCGGTGTTTCAGCATAAGACTCAGCACTGTGTTTCAGCATATGCTACAGCCTGGTGTTTCAGCATCTACTCAACACTGTGTTTCAGCATATACTACAGCCTGGTGTTTCAGCATATGCTACAGCCTGGTGTTTCAGCATATACTCAGCCTGGTGTTCCAGCATATACTCAGCCTGGTGTTTCAACATATACTCACAGTGGTGTTTCAGCATATGACTCAACACTGTGTTTCGGCATATAAAAAACTTAACAGAAAATAAATTTCAGAACTGAAACATGAGGATTCTGAACATCTTTTTCAACGTAGAAATAAAATATCAGCAATATGCAAAACTCATAAAATATAGACACAAATATTTTCGGTCTAACTTTGACCCTGGAAAAACCCACAAGGGGAAAACCTGTTAGAGAGGGCTTTGTATTATTTATGAGCTTCTGAGAAATTCTTTTACAGCATATTCATCTTCAGATATTTACACAAACTTATCTGGACATTCATGTAGCTTTGCTCCTTAATTTCTGAACTAGAAATTCGTACAACTGTACGACAATTAATGCTGTACGGACTGTCACGAAATTCGTGCCAAAACTCTGCTAAGATTCAATTTCTGTGCCACTCAATGTTATTCGGCAACCTTGGAATGCTTGCTAATGCTCCCAGAAATTGCTGCTACTGTCTCTTTTCTTCAGCTCGACCTCTCTCTTGCTCTCTCTTGTTCTCTCAACAAGAATGCTGCAACTTTCTTGTTCTTGGCATCTCACCAAGAACCTCTTGGCATCTCACCAAGAATCTCTTGCTCTCTCAACAAGACTGTTGCTGCTTCTTCTTATATTACTCTTGGCATCTCACCAAGAGCCTCTTGGCCTCTCACCAAGATTTCTTCAACTTCTTACCCAAGAATGGGTGCACCCACTTGCCTTAATCAACCTCATGAGGGAAGGTGAGGAGTTTTCTAATCTAACGGCTGAGATTAGATTAGATGGGTGGCTGAGATTTGGTGTCTCTTCACTCACCCTCACTTTAATCATAAAGTTATCTTTTAATTTGCACACAAATTAATTTGACTAAGACCCACATTCGGCAATTTCTCCCCTTAGGCGCCTAGGGAAGAGAAATACTTGCCTTGGTACTTCATTTTAATTAAAAATTTAACAAAGACAAGGTCACTCAATTTTTTTTTCATTTTTAAGTAGTCTAAAAAAGCTTAACTATGGACTTTGTCAGGAATGTTCTTCTAGACCATTTTAACAAGTGTGAAAGAATAAGGTCACTCGACAATCTTTTCAATTTCAGGGAGTCTGAAAAGAGCTTAACTATGGACTCCGTGGGGATTCCTTTTTAGTAAATTTAGTCCCTCGGGCCCAAAAAAGGGGTTAAAATTATACCTGAGGGTATTCTTCTAGATATCCGAGGCCTCGAGAGTATACCTTTGTTCGTACAGTTGACCATCCAGACCAAAAAAGTGATAAACTACCGTCGGATAGACATGACTTCAAATTTCAGTTTAACGAGCATGAAAGGTCACAAGATCACTCGACAACCTTTTCATGTTTAGAGGGTCTAAAAAGGGCTTAAAAGAAGACTCGTGGGGGCTATGACTCATTTATGAAACTGGTTCAGGTAGGGCCCACTTCCAGGCTTAGAACAAGAGTCTCTTCGATAGTCAACTTGGAAAGTCTCCCAAAAGGGAAGAAAACACAAACCATGGTGTAAGTCCTCCCTTAGTATAGAAACTGTAGTCATGGTTTCAAGGATAGCTTCATCTGAAGGCAATTCAAAATCCGAGAAATCATGCAAGCGAGGGTCGACAATCCTAAAGGGTGAAGTAAACTGACCATATTCCATATGATGATGGAAGCTCTGGCCAGGACTGGTGGAGTCTATCAACGAAGAATCACAAGCACGAGGGCTTGAGGATCTACAAACAATGAGATCAGACTCAGAAGGAGAATCAAGATTACTTGGACCAAGAGGGGGAAGAAAGGGCTGCCATGTCCCCATTGGGTAAACCGATCAATTCCCGAGACCAAGTCTCTGGAAGGAAAACATGATTTCACAGGTTCCTGCTCAGAAGAAATTGAACATCGAGGATAAGATGCCACATAATTAACCCGTGGCGGGGTAGATTCTACACGAACGCTAGGAACATATAAAGGGGTAGTCTGAAATAATTATGAATTAGGATAGTGATTATCAGATGCTAGTTGGTCAATAGTGACAATGCTTCCATTGTGAGGGAAATGCATCACCCGAAAGAGGATAGATACCACAGCATTCATAGCATATACATAATCACATCTGAGAAGCATATTGAAATCTAATGGGCCTTGCACCACTATAACATCAACAAGAACAATATTCCCACCTAGAGATATAGGTAACTGAGGAATAACCCCCAAATATTCACCAGGACATATGTGAAAAGCCAACAGCTCATGCAAAGAAGACACAAGCTCGGGAGATCCCAAGAATTTCCAAATCGAGGAGGATAAAATTCTTGCGGAATCTTCTTCATCCACAATACATCGATAAATGTTTGTTGAATTAACTTCAACCCTTATTTGAAAATGTGCATAAGAAGGAAGACTAGGCTCAACAAGATCATTCCAATCAAAGGAAACCATCCTAGGGATTGGAGGGGGTGTACTCGAAATGAGTGGAATGCCCCTTTGTTCTGAAAATACTGAACTAGAAATGCTAAAAACATAGTCGGTAGACACTTCACTCCCCAAGAGATGAATGGGATCAGTCGAAGACTACGTCAGCGTGACCACTTTCTCAACCAATGGATGCATAGGCTGAGAGAGTACATGGTCTAAAGGAACCTCACCCCACAAAAGAGGAGTGGGATCAGCCGGTTACTGCATCGGCGTGACCAATTTCTCAACGAATGGCTGCATAGGCTGAGAGATTACATGGTCTAAAGGCAACTCACCCATCAAAAGAGGAGTGGGATCAGCCGATGACTACATCGACATAATCACTTTCTCAACCAATGGTTGAATAGACTGAGAGACAACAAGGTCTAAAGGCACCTCACCCCCCAAAATAGGAGTGGGATCATCCGATGACTGCATCGGTATGACCACTTTCACAACCAAAGGTTGAATATATTGTGAGGAAACCTCAGAAGACTCAGAATCAGAAGAGCTTGCAGACAAGGACCACAATCTTTGTACCTCTGGAATGCCAGGGCACAAATGAGTAAGGTTTTCTCCCTTGCAAAGCTTACAAGGGAACTTAGGATTATGTCCTATCCATATAGGTTTCTCAACATAATCGATGCCCCCAACATGACTAGCAGTGGTTAGTTCCACATCTCCAACATGACTTGTAGAGGCTACCAACCTATTGCCAATATGACTAGCAGGGACTGGACTCTTTCCCCCAGCATGAATTGCAGAGGGTGGGTGTGTGCCCCCAACATAACTTATAGAGGCTGGGTGTTGGTCTTCAACATGACTTGCAGAGGTTGTCGACCTATATCCAACATGACTCGCAGAGGTTGGTGATTTCTTCTTCCTATTCTTCCTCTTTCTATTTAGTTTAGACTTTCGGTTACTAGTAACTGTACTTTCACCAGAGGTGGGAGAAGGAGGAGGAGAAGACTTTGCTAACGAATAAACATCAACAAGGTGCCCATGAATTAAGGTGCTTAACTTAGAATCATCAAGAGAATTCAGGACATTTGGAATGGTACCCAACCAAATTGGTAATCCCACATTCAACCCAGGAATGTACAAAGTGGCCATCAAAGGGACACCAACATTTCAGAAGAAAGGAAAAGCACAAGAGTCCCCTTGAGATGGGGTTCCTTGGTTGGTATCATTGGGAACTTTATCCATGAATATCTTATGCACATGTTCTCCCCTTGTAGGATCGTTCAAGTCCGTAAAAGTCTCACACACTGACTCTGGAAAATCAGTGTTATCAAAACAACACCTATAAAGAGGCAGCTCCACGTTTCTAAGCGAAAGACTGAAAAAGTCCTCACGACCAGTGGAGTGGGAGGTCTACTACCCTAGGTCAAAGACCCAAAGCCATGAATGAATAAATCACTATGGAAAACTAGGGAGCACAGAGAACACACTAAAAGTTCCTAAAGGAAAATCAAGCAAACGACTAACTAGTTGGAAGAACGGTTACACCAACCAACACTAGAGAAACTTATCGGTGCAAGTGAAACTCAAATATGGAAGTACCCTCTGGGTATACTCTACAAATCATGGCCCGATGTATGCCCCAGTTACCATGGTATACCCCCGCTGTCACCTGTGTAAGTCCCTAAAATAAAGGCAACTAGGTTGCCAACTCGTGAACAATCACCAGGCGGGTACAGTCGACAGTCGGGTGGACCACAATGAGCAGGGTATCAAGCCCAAAACCTATCAAGGGTATCGAAAGAAAGTGTTCCAGAAGATGACTGTGGACCTCAAATGGATTCGAGACCCACTAATATCCATGGAAAATGTGATCAATGGAATCCCAAGACAAGTCCTCTATATGCGTTCCCCACTACGCTTGGTCTGACTTTGGAGGGGTTATCTCCGCTATCTTTCTGCACACGACGTCATGTTTATCCCCTGTGTTAGAGAGGGGTCCCAGATAATTTCCACATTACTAGACTTCTACACTCCTTAGCACATAATCATATATTTGTTTTATAGCCTTGAAGGGTTTCCTCTCCAACCTAAATCAAGGCTCTAGCCTAATCTAGTTGATGGAACCTACAAACATAAAGTCTAGTAATTTTTAATTAGCATTCTTTTTAAGGCTTGATTTAGTCAAAAGGGGTACGGTAGTGCAACTGATGTTGTTAAGACTCTTGTAGAAAAAAGAAATGATAAGAACACTAGCAAAGAAGGATTATCTTTCTTATTTTTCTTTTGAAATGATTTTAAGATGAGAAGAAAACACAACACTATGCTAATTTCTTTTTCTTTATATTTTCTTCCAATCAAAGCAGAAGTAACAAAAGATTCTAAAAGAAACTAATGAATGCATGATTCATGCCCCCCCCCATAATTTTAAGCTAAAAATAAGTTAAAAAAGTTAGGAACATAAGAAATCTTTCAATGAAAAAGCAAGTTATGTTGAAATCTAACCTAGGCTGAAACTGCTATGACAGAGAGCATAATCAAACAAGATCGACCCTGGGAAGTAAAAACTTGACAGGGAGGAGGATGACTTCCTCCAAAAACGTTTTTGGACAAGTACGTGACTGTCTCTTCAACAACTAGCATGCATACGCGGGATGTAGAAAGGAAGGGTGCGTGTGCACGTGGGCAGGCCCAATGCAGGTCGCGTATGCCTCTGAAATCCTTCAAAAAAACAAAAGAAATAGCTAAGCTTCAAAAGAGGATACTGGTATTTAACACCATCACCCCTTAAAGGTAAAAAACATACTTTAAAAAAGAAGAGGCAAGAAAAATTTAGCAAAAGAAAGCTAATCCTGAGGTTTTTACTTGACTATGGACTGTTCAATTAGAGACCTAGAAGGACCCAGAAGATCCCTGATAAGGATCACTTCTGCAGGGGAGAGGATCACTGCCTCTTCTTGAGAAATATTTCCTGGGTTCTTAGACACACAACTAGCACTTCATCAGCAGGCATATGCACGCGGGCTGTGTGAAGGTAGGGCATGTGTACACACATGCAAGCCTTATACAGGCCGCGTGTACCTCTATGTCTTCCCAAAAAGAAAATGCAGCCAAGCAAAGAAAGAAGGGAGTACTTGTATGGAAGACCAGAATCCTTACTAGCTCAGACTCTTGTAGAAAATCAGAAAAAAGGTGATGAAACCAATTTAAAACTACCAAAAAGTATCCCCAGAAAAACCGAGAGATCCCTAGTATGGTTGCCAATTCTATTGTGAGTGGGAAATCCCCCTATGGACTAGCACTAAGGGTTTTATCATGCATGAAGAAAAGAACTAAAGATTCCTACTTTTTACCATCATCCCAAACCTAATCCCCATTATTCTTAAGAAAATACATAGTTAAGAAGATCAAATAAACATACCTTACTTCCGACGTTTGATATCGATCCCTCTTCACACTTGGTCACTCTTTGACTGCAAATATCTTCCCAAGGCTGACCTGCATTCACAAAAGACAAACAAAGAACTCCACATGCATTTGATCTACAGATTAATGGGTTAGAGATTTAATCAACATGTATGTGATAAACAATGAAAATCTCATATGGTGGGATGTGAAAAGTACTTCTTTATTATTAACTTCACTAAAGTTGTAGTCATCCAAGCAACAAAGAATCCATCAAGTTTGTCAAATCTACATTGATGGACAACAACAAATATGGAGAAATGAAGGAAGATAATCCGCTGCCAAGGAAGAGTGAAATAAAAAGTACCAGAACTGAATCTGTAGAACAAATAAATCATCAACATGGAAGAAATCGACCTGCTCAAAGAAGACAACCATTTTTCAGGTACAAAGGATTTTTCTATCGATATTGTTTTTTCTGTTCTAACTTTGGTCACAAAGCTGTAAACTGTTCTTTAAGATTTAGATATGAGAAATCAAAACACTTAAGGAATATATATCTTCCACAACAAATAATGAGACAACCAAGTAACAAACAATAACAGACTACAAATCATGTGATGGCTGGGAAAAGGACACAGGTTAAGAATAACAATCATTATGATCCTTTATTTAATGAACCAGAATGTTACACCTACCATAATTATGGACATAAAGTTGCATATTGTCGCTTACAGAACTATGAATTAGATCTGAATCCCTCTGCTAAAAAAGTCAAGGTTTGGAAGAAGAAATAAAATGACAAGTGTGGATTAGTGCTATCATCTCAAAGACAAAAGAACCCCTGGTATATTGACAATGGATGCTCCAAACATATGACGAGAGACAAAAGTAAGTTTTTGTCTCTAAGTGAAAGAAAATCAAGAAAAGTAACCTTTGGAAATGATGCTCCTGGTAAAATATAGGGTAAAGGGATGGTGAGTTTGAGTAATGGTAAAGGAAAATCCCAAGATGTTTTGCTTTTAGATGGGTTGAAACATAATTTGCTCAGTGTAAGTCAAATGTGTGACAGAGGATGTGAAGTGGTGTTCACTTCCAAGGATTGCAAGATAAAGTCTGTAAACTTAGGACAAGTGGTGGCTAAAGGCATAAGGACGGATAATAATGTATATGTGTTGAAAGAAGATAGAGAGGAGTGTCATCTAAGAAAACATGATGAAAGATGGTTATGGCATAGGAGACTTGTAAATATAAACTTTGATCACTTAATCAAGCTCAAAAATATTGAGGCAGTAAAAGATCTTCCAAGAATATCAAAACCAAAAAATTCTGTGTGTAAACCCTACCAAGTAGGAAAACTAACCAGGACACAGTTTAAATCCAAGAGCTCTACTTCAACAGAGAAACCACTCCAATTAGTTCATATGTATTTATGTGGACCATCAAGATAGGAAGGCACAAGGAAGGAAAACTACTTTATTTTGATCATTGACGATTACTCTAGACTTACTTGAGTTTCTTTTCTCAAATAAAAACCTGAAGCATTTGAGAAATTTAAAATATTTAAGGCTTTAACTAAGAATCAAATAGGCAATAGGTTAAAGGAAATAAGATCAGACAAATGATGAGAATTTATGTTAAGTGATTTCAAGGAATTCTGTAATAAACATGGGATCAAGAGAGAATACACAATCCCAGGAACTCCACAGCAAAATGGAGTAGTTGAGAGGCAAAATAGAACACTTCAACAAATGGAGAGGTCAATGATGAATGCGAAGAACATTGGTCAAACTTACTAGGTAGAATCAATACACACACATGTCCATATTCTTAACAAATCCCACCTCATACCACATAGTGACAAGACACCTTATGAACTGTGGTATGGAAGACCTGCTTCAATCAAACACTTCAAAGTCTTTGGGAGTAAGTGCTGCATAAAGAATAATAATGAAAACCTTGGTAATTATAATGATAGGGCCAATGAAGGCATCTTCTTAGGATATGCTACCAATAGTAAAGGATACAAATTATTTAATAAATAATTGCATAATTAGTTTATTGCATTGATTTAAAGGTTGACGAAGGAGTCCCAGTAAGAGAGGTGAGAAATATTGAATCAACAATAGAGGATATAGGTGAAGTTGAAGCTGAACATGTCCAAGAATCAAAACAAGAAGACTCTGAGTCAGATGAAGATGAAAATACTCAGGCATACTCAAATCAGCAAACATCGTCAAATCCTTCCTCCATAATTACTCAAAAGAATCATACTGCAAGTTAGATAATTGGTGAGAAAGAAAAAGGTGTACAAACTAGGAGAAGGTTAATAAAAAACACTGAGCAATAACATATAGCCTTCATATCCATGGTGGAACCCAAGAACTTCAATGAAGCCAGTGAAGATGAAAATTGGCGAAAATCAATGAATGAGGAATGGGATCAAATTGAGAAGAAAAATACTTGGGAACCTGCTCCTAGAGCTACAGATAAGAATGTAATTGGCTCCAAATGGGTGTTTAAGAATAAAATAAATGAACAAGGGAAAATTGTTAAGAATGAAGCCGGATTTGTCTATAAGGGGTATGCGCAAGTTGAAGGACAAGATTTTGATGAAACTTTTGCACCAGTGGCAAGATTGGAAGTCATCAGAATGGTTCTGGCCTATGCATGCCATAAAAAATTCAAAGTATATCATATGTATGTTAAGTCAACCTTTCTTAGTGGAGACCTAAAATAAGAAGTATACATAGAGAAACCTGAAGGATTTTCACTGACATATAATCCTAACTATGTCTGTAAGTTGAAAAAGGATTTGTATGGACTGAAACAGGCACCATGTGCCTGATATCATAGACTAGACAAATTTCTACAGGACAAAGGGTTCAATAAAGACTTAGTTTGAGATGTCCATGATAGGAGAACTATCAAATTTTCTTGGTTTACGAATCAATCTGAGTTCTGCAGGGATATTTATCTCTCAAGAACAATATTTGAAAGAGATGTTAAAGAGGTTTCATATGGAAGATTCATCTCCTATTGGTACACCTATGGTGGTTGGTTGCAAGCTCAGTAAAGATGATATTTCACCTGATGTTGATCAAAGAACATATCGATCAATGATAGGCAGTTTTCTGTACATAAAAAAATATCGTCTTGATATAATGCAAGTTGTTGGAATGGTAGGTCATTATCAGTCTACCCGTAAACAAAGTCATTTAACAGTTGTCAAGAGGATCCTCAAATATTTGAAGGGTACAATGACTTATGGTCTTTGGTATCCTAGAAATCAGAACTTACAATTAATTGCATATTCATATGCTGATTGGGAAAACTATTTGGATGAGAGAAAGAGCACTAGTGGAGGTGCATTCTTATTAGGTGATTCGTTAGTAGCATGGCTTAGTAAAAAGCAAGGATGTATCTCATTATCAACTATGGAGGCATAGTACATTGCTGCTGCTACTTGCTGCACTCATATTTTATGGATGTTACAAAATCTTGCAGATTTGAAGGTAACTTATACTGACCCAATTCCACTTTACTGTGATAACACTAGTGCCATTAGTGTCTTGAAAAATCCTGTTCTCCATTCAAAGATGAAACATATCCCAATAAAGTATCATTTTCTCAAAGATCAGGTTACAAAAAAAGTTGTTCAGTACATTCCTTCCATGGAACAAATCACAGACATCTTTACTAAACCCCTAGCCAAGACACCTTTGAATATCCTTGCCAGAATTTGGGCTTGACCTCGTTAGCAACCTAAGAGAGTTCATCCTGTCAGGGGGAGTATGTATTGGTTGAATATCTGATACCTCCACACAGTACTGCAACAACTCAGGGGAGCATGTTTTCTTTGACATTGATGTCAAAGGGGGAGAAAAGGTCTGGTCTGAATGCTACAATTTGAGGTCTAAGAAGAATAGTGCAACTGTTCAGGGTTTCCATCAATGCTAAAGGTGGAGATTGTTGGCATGTTTACATGAAGAGTGTGCTTTTCATTGATGGAAAGAACAACAACGATGTTGGTATATTTATAGGAAGAGTGTGCATAGTAAGAATAGCAACAAAGACACAAAAGGTTTACAGGCAAAGTGTGCATGGCAAGAGTAGTAGCGAAGAAACATAAGAGAAATCTCGAGAAGCTCAGGAGGAATAGAATAGAGTTGCATGAAGAGCGCAAGTGTGCACCAGGATGATTACCAAAGCTCAGGAGAGATAGCGTTCTTAGAAATGTAGACGAGACCCAAAGTCATCAGGACTCGCATAACCTTTGACACTTAGAAATTCTTCCAAGTTGGGAGGATGTGTAAGCTCAGGAGGAGGAGCGATAGTGGCCATTGGATCACCAATCCCGAATACCTGATGGCTGTCAGATTATATTCTAGAGAGGAAGAGAGTGTAGAGAAGGATATTAGACCTCATCCTTCAGATCGAATCACGAAGGACTAGAAACTGTTGGATCCAGTATAATTGCGAAGAGGATAATGGCCAAGAGCCATCCTCCAACTCCATGAAATACGAAGTCATGAAATTATCTGGGTCGTTGGATCCAGATGACACGTGGTGAGAAATCAACATTTTTCTGACTCAGGAGTTGCACAATTCAAAGGTGAGAGTTGTAGAAACTCGCAATATGCGAAGTTGTGAAATTATCTGGGTCGTCGTATCATCGAGAAATATCGACTGTTGATCTGATGTGAATCATTTCAGAGTTTCACGAGTTGGGAGTTTCGAGGCAACTCATAGCAGGAGTTCACGATATGAGAAATCATGGCGCACCCCTCTTGCTTGGCCCCTGGTCAGAAATGATGGTCACATTGATGAATATTAAGGGAGGAGCTAGCATGTCACTAGGATCTACAACGAAGATCGCTGAAGTTATGAAATGCCTTTTGGAATAGGGCTGTGGTCACAGCTAGTGGTCACATCAGTGGAAGATAAGGGAATGAGGTAGCGTTGTTAGGATCCATCTTGGAGTTTCACGTGCTGAGAGATTCAAGAAAACTCACAGCAAGAAATCGCGAAACGTGAAATCGTGATTTTATCGCAGCCAATGATCAAAGGGAAATATATGTATCGTTGATCTAATATGGAGTATTTTAGATTTTGTGAGTTGGGAGATTCAAGGAAACTTGTAGTAAAAGATCATGAAATGTGAAATCATGAAGCACTCTAGTGTATGGTCCCAGGTCACATCCATAGGTCACGTGAAGGAAGGGGATTAGGGGCCAAAGAAGCCATAGTTGACTGGCTGTAACTGTCAGAACACAGTGATGAAGTCAGATAGAGAACTTGAGGAGCTACAGGGTTATCGCCAGAGGAACTAAAGAGTCTCAAAGTAACTGTCAGTGGAATGAAGACTCATCATAGAGACGATTGACAGATGGAAAAGTGTTGAGGACTGTAACTGCAATAGAGAGGATAACCCTGACTGTGATAGAGAAGACAAAGATTCACACTGTCAGAGAAGGAAGAGAATATCAGGATAAGCCCACTGATAATTAATGCATTGAGATAACCTCTAGGGATGACAAAGAGTTTCCATGATGATCAGAGAGAGGAATTTACATGACAACAATTATGCAGAACAAAGAAGTGTGAGTGGACTGCGAGTTAGCTATGTAGTAATGGTGAAGAGCATGCAGAGGTATGGTGGAGAGGATGTAGTTGGTGCACAAAGAATATAAAAAAACAGAATAAAGAAGAGATTGGTGGGGTTGTTGAGTGTGATTCATGTGAGTAGAAGCATGTTGTGTGCAAGAGCTAAAGCACACAGAAGAGGTGTGGTGCATAGAATGGAAAGAAGAAACAGAGCATAAAGCACAGAATAAGCAAGGAACATAAATGCATATCTGAGAGAAGAACAAAAAGTGTAGCAGATGCGAGGAGAGAGACACTGATGCAAGAAGAGAAGAACAATGTAGTAGAACAATGATGAGACTAGTAAGCCATAGATAAATGATGTATCACTGTGATAAATTCAAGAAAGAAAAGATTTATATTTCAGGGTGGTAGGGAGGTGGTAGGGAGGACTGGTGTCCTCATAGGTTCAAGTAGGTTCTTGAGCACAGTGAGTTGTAGCTTCCATCTGGTTGCAACAAGAAAAACTAGGGTGGCAGGGTGGTGCAAGGGAGAACTATTGTTCTCTATCATACAGGTTGGTGCCTGTGTGACTGGAAGTTGGTGCTTCCATTCGGTTGGTGCTGGAACACTCAGGGAGTTGGTTCTTCCTTCTAGTGGGTGCTAAGGAAACCAGAGATTTGAAGCTCCCAGCAAGTTGTTGCTTGTAAAACAAAGTTTGTAGCCTCAAGAGGAGTTGGATCTCATAATAATGATAATGTAATCAAAATAAATTTTACTTATCATATCAAGAAGAAGAGGTTTTTCCCTTTATGGGTTTCCTTAGGAAATAGCTATCTCTGTATATTTCATATGTGTGATTGATGTTGAATATTCTATTGCTTACATGTCTTTATTATTGTGATCGTCATTGAGTGTTCTGTAAAGGGTTTAAAATTTGCATAATTGTTTAAGCACAGTAACAACTGATTCACCCCCCCTCTCAACTGTCAAACAATATTAGGGGGCATCTGTTATAGAAATTTTTTCCACACTCCACACATCTTTCTTTGATGGCCTTTGATTTCCATTTGTAGACTTAAATTCCTTTTTTTTCTCACTCCAGAGTAAAAAATACATATTTTTGTCCATATACGAGAGAAAAAGTTAGACAACTTGTGTATACACATGTTTCTCATTACAGCCTGCATACATTTGGTTTTGTTCTCAAAAATAAAAAATATATGTCGGGTTTCCATGGCATGTCATGAGATCCATGATCCTTGACCTTCCATATAATGGAAACGCTCTGAATCGACCCTTCAATTAAATTTGAAGGATATAAATTGAGCCATATATAAGCCTTGAATACATTCATCATTGAGAGTAAAGAAACTTTGGAGAAATTTCACCTCGTATTGAGCCTCCATCCCTTTGTCTTTGAAAGTTTGAACTTCTTGTGTTTAACCCCCAAGATCTTCCTATCTTGAGCTAGAGAACCTCATTGACTACTACTACTTGTGAGCTTTCCTTTGTGGAGGATTGAAGTGGTGAAGGCCCAGTTGGAGGGACTTAGTTTCTCGGTTTTGATATGTGTCGTTACAGAATTTTGTCACCAATGTACTTATGTTGATTACATTAATAGAAATACTTTTTTCTTTTCCAATTATATGTCGTAAATATTTGTATTACTTTCCATGGGTGTATTTTTTATGCATGTTAATGGATTATTCTAGTTTATATGCTAACATTCTATATAATTTCCACATGGTTGTGTATCTTGGATGTTGAGGACAAGTTTTAGGTATAAATCTTTAGGTCCTGAGCTCAACCGTGATCTTCTTCGGATGTCCAGATGAGGTGGGATTCTAGATTTCTCTTGTTAGCATTGTCATTTATCTAGCATACTTGATATTAGAATTGATTTCTGGCTGTCATTCCATCTTTTGTGGTTTTCCCCTAGCCATAGAGATATTTTCCTCATAACAAAAGCTTCAACAAGATCCTAAGATACTTTTTTTCATTTTTTGATTATGCTTAAGGCCCTATGTCCCATACATGGTGCATAAAAACTCATAATGGCACCATATCCAAATTGAATACCAAAGACACCCTAGAGAGGTTTGTTTCCATGTCATTTTCCATGGTGCATGATTTTGAGAAGCTTTGTTTGAGACCTAAGGTCTTTGTTTTCCTCCCATTATTTTGGTTAGATATTGAGACACATTTGTAGTGCCCAAAACCTATTTATGGTGCCCATATCCCTCTAGTAATAAGATAATTGTTTTCCTTCCATGATGTTAGTTATATCTTGAGACACATTTCTAGTGCTCAAAACCTATTTATGGCTCCCATATCACTCTAGTAACCCAAATATACTCTACAAGGGTCTTGTGTGGTGGTTCGATGATGTATTCATGGAACTTGATCTTGAGAGTCTATGTTTAGGGCCTCAATTTTTTTTTTCCCTCCCACAACCATGGCCAAGTATTGATTATGCTATTTCCCTCCCTTGATTGTGGTCAAGGACATGAGGTTTTTGTTTCCCTCCCCCGACTGTGGTCAAGTACATGGGGTTGTTGTTTCCCTCACCTAACCATTTTTAAGTCCATAACACCCATACACAATATGTAAAACATCACAATGTGTTGAGTTTTGTAGCTCAAACAGTCTTCTACATATGCATGGTGTCTTAGAATGTGGGGGGAGATAAAGTGGTCTCTAGATATAAACTTTATATTTATAAAGTTTAAGTGAATTTTTGGTTTATGAGGAAATAGGTGATTTAAGTTGCGATAATGAGAGATTATATCACAACCGTAGATATTAAATTTCCTAGGATTTAATCTTAGCCATCAAATCTAAGATAACTTACTAAATTCCTCATGAAGAGACAAAAAGGATATCTACAGAAAAATACATGGATTTTTTAATCCATTTTTTAATGAGAAGAGAGAGAGCATAAGTGGAAGAGAAAAATAGGAGAGAAATTATTGCAGCAAAGGAGGGAATGGTTCCCAAAGAGAAAGAGGGCATGATTTCCAAGAAAGAGGGAACCATTTAATGCAACAAGTACATCCACACATGTGAGAGAAATCATGCAAAAAAATTGAGGAGAAGGCGATTGTACAACAACATTAGTTATAGTCGCACGTGTGAGGAATTTGTCACATATTTTGAGACATCCATACATCATTAATTATGCATAGAAATTGAGACATCCATAAAACATTTGTTGTAGGAATCCTATTGACAACCAACAATTCATGATGATTTTATCATGGTTTAAATCATGGTTTTAATGGAATACAAAAATTTAGCTGCCACTTTGTGTTTATGGAGACTTCTATTATGATTTGTGTTTTGAAAAATCGCTTGATTGGTTGTGTGTTTTTGAAGTTCTTTTCATTCATTAAATCTCTAATTTTTCCTTGTTCAATTTCATGATTATTTAATCATGAAATAGAAACAAACTTGGTTTGAACATGTCATACAGATTTTAAAGTGTCTCTATGGGAATTTGTATGGTTGCCTAGGAGTGCCTAATGATCTTAAATACCTTAGAGGGTATTAATCTTATCATTTTTTTGGATTGGTGTCTTTACCTTTATCATATGATTTGGTCACCTTTCGGGCATGCATTAATAGTTTTATATGTTTGGGGTGTTAATTATCACCGAGCACCTCCATGATCATTCATAAAACTCAAACTTTGATATAACTCAAAATATGAGCGCTATTCCTTTTTGTCATGTCGCAGTCTAATCGTTATTGTATAGGATTGTCAGCCATGCTTTGAAACATTTACTCTCTCATCCTGCTAGCTCAAGCTCACATGCATTGCCTTAGGTGGCAGTGCTTCATTTTTGGGCTATATGGTCAATAGAGGAGGTGGTTCTCAATCACACTTGTCCTCTGGTTCAACAATCACTCAATAGACTGAGTGGTGGCTATGGTGGATTTCTTCAGAAGCCTTGGTTCTCGGGTCATCCCCGAAAATGCAAAGCTTATCCTTTTTATCGTGTGGTTTCAAACATGTCCCCCTCTTCGCTACTACTGCTGGTATTTAAATACCAAACCAATGAAACCTGTGGTGAGGATAGAGCCGAATGTCTCACAGGACCTGCTCTCACATGATGACACTATGGAAAATATTGTGTCTTTGTTTGGGTTAGGTTCATACAATTATTTGTTGGTTTTAACCTCGATGTTGCTCAATATTTTGTCCAAACCTTCAATGGTACTAAGGACAAGATAAGAGATTTACCATTGGAAGTGACTGAGAATTTGATTGCAGAAGCTACGAGATTGTCCCAATAAGGATATTGCTGGTTCAAGAACCTCAAATTTGAAGGTATCCCTTGGAAACTGCTAATGGTATCCAAGATGTCACGCTACAATGTCAAAGGTACGCCAATTGTTTTGTTTAAACCTGGATGGTACGGTTTATTGTTGATACTCAAGCAGTTTGTCACCTGTGATGGTAGATATGGACTAGTTTTCCTGTTTCATGTCTATTTGTTGATGGTGTTTTTATGCTTCGGTTTAAATATGCAATTTTACCTACTTAAAAGCCTGCAAAAAATGGCTAGATTTTACGAAAGGAAAAATCTTAATGCACAGTCTAGCTTATTTCATCATGGCCCGATTCAAATCTCGGTCATTTCACAAATGTCAAAGATTGGGGATAATTGGAAAGACTTCATGGATAGGAATGGTTTCTCCCCACCTAAAACTGTAATCGACTCACCTCTGCGTTTTGATGAACCCACCAGCCCTTGCCTATCGATTCCTTCTCTGAGAAACCTCCATGTCAAATTGCAAGGAAGCCCTATGTCAATAACCAAAACCCCTATTGTTTTTCATAAGTAATCCAAAGGCACACACCAGAGGTGCGATTTTATTCCTAAAAAATCCTTAGAAGATGTATTGGATAATCTAAAGGGTAAGGTCCTTGTTGTTCCTAGTCCTGGGATAGTTATGGTTGATTTAAATGAAATTAAAATCAAGAAACAAGGTAGATGTAAAAAATAGAAAGTTCCATAGATAAACTATAATAATAAAATATCTGGTTGACTCGTATCCATAATGTTGAGGAATCAACATCACAATCATGAAAAACCTATCCTTATTATTGATGTTGACGACTAGATTTATGAGGATGATACCAATGCTAATACCGCCCAATACGATTTCGTGTCAAATATTCCTCCTTATTTAAAGGAAGAAGAAGGTTTTTCAGGCATTCAACATGATCTCAAAAGGATCATGGAATAGGGTAAATTTTCCACTACAGATCAGACTCATCCTTTACTAAATCTGGAATCGGTGTATTGTGATAGTTGTTTTAACTGGATAGAAAGGTATTATCAGAATATTCCTTAACTACAGGCGCAGTTGAATCAAGTGGTCACTTGGAACTCAGTTCTTGAAAGGGAAAACGATGAGCTCGGAGCTTGTTTTCAATCAAATTCACACAGATCCAACAAGCGTATTAAGAGATCAAGAAATGTGATTATTAAAAAGTCCACCAATTTCAATGCCATTATAAACTCATATTTGTCTGATGTCTCTCTTTCAAATTTCTAATTGGTAAAAAGTTCTCTTATAATTTACGATTTGATTTTGTTTTGATAAAAATAAATTCATTTTGTTTTTGTTTTTATTTAGATCAGCTACAGAATCAAATATTTTGTAGCTTGTCTTTAAATTATTTGTTTGATTATTGTCTAATTTAGATTTTGTTTTCCTTGTCTCAGGTGAAAAACGGGTTGGTGTGATACGATTAATGGAATGAGTCATAGGTTGAGCATATAATGGAATTGTAATTTTCTTATTGTTGAAAAGTAGTGTTTAATGATGTAACTCTTTTGGATTGTAGGATTTCAACATAATTTTCTTTTGTTATTTTATTTAAATCTTATTAAAAAAAAAATCAGCCTCTATCTTGCATGATATGAGGAACAGATCAAGAACTTGTTTAAATAGCATTGCTTGCCAAGTGATAAGGTCAACTCCTCCTGGACCATATGATGGACTTATTTTTTTTAAACTATATGAGATAACAGTTTACTCTTTTTCTTTCATCCTGTGTAGATTGTGCAATGTTTTCATTGTTTTCTCATGTAATTTCTAGATGTAAAATTTTATTTGTATCGAAATAGCTTTAGTCTGTTCTGCATATAATCTTTTATGTCCTGTTTTTCTTTATGCAGTTCATTATATTGTGGTGTTGTTGATATATGTGATTGTTCACCTATCCAAGCATTTTGATTTTACATCTAATGTTAGGTAGTTGGTTATACCATTTATCGAGAATTATAATTTCTTTCATTTTTAGTTATTGGACATTCTAAAGTCACATGATATAAAATTCATTTGTCTTTTTGTCATCTCATAATTGTTTCGGAATATAAAATACTTCTTTGATTTTTTTCTGGAAGTATTATGCTTGCTTTTGTCATAGGTTTACACTTGACATAGGTTAAGAGGAGCTTATACAAATATAGAGAGACGAATCTAGCTTAGTACTGCTGATCAATGTAAGGTTTGTTAGTTTATTATTAATTTAATTTGTTGATTTGTGAATGAATAGTGATTGCATCATTCAAACGTTAATGCTTTGTCCATTTTCGTTATATCATTTACAATCTTATTCACTCATTGATTATTAGTTTGGTAGTTAGAGTACTAGAATAGTTTTGTTTATTTTTAATATTGTTTGGATCCATTATTTTAAAACAATTATTTTCACAAGGCTTTGCTTAAACCTTGTAAATTGTATATATCTATTGTACATAAACACTATTAGTTAAGCATTTGTAATTAATGTGTCGATTGAGAGAATTGTACGTTTAGTTATTTCACATATTTTAGTTTTTTTAGAATCCTAGTTGGCTAATGGAGCCATAAAACCCGTCAGGGTAGATTATACCAAACGACTTCAGTTAAATAGACAACCCCAGTCTAGATCTTCCCTTCTAGTTGACGGTGTGTCATAAATTCCCGTCAACAAATGGCACTAGAATGAGGGCCTAAAAGTCATTGACGGCATGAGGAGGCCGTAGGACTCCCCCAAAAAATCATTCTCATGTCGTAATGCGTAGTCTCTCATACCCTAATGTTACACTTGACCCACCTACTACCTCACAAACCACTCCAGATATTCCCTTTGAACTAGTGACCCCAGTTCCTCAATGGATTGACATACATGAAATTGTTCGCCAATCGATTCTAAGAACTCAAAGTGCTTTGTCCAGAATCAGATAGCTTGATAGGTATCTTAATCAACCCCTTGATTTCACCAACCTACAAGAACAACCTCTTGACACTGGTCTACCTGGTAACACATTAGAAGGTAATATCATTGATCCTTCGGAAGCACTAAACCTTGGTGTAGGGGGATATGGTATCCCACCATCCCCACCTGGTTCTTCTCCACCCTCTTCAAGGGAGGAATCATCAGACGAAGGCAGTTCTTCGTCTAAAATATCTCAACCTTGAACTCCACCAACTTCCATGGAAAACCAAAATAATCCTGCTAGACCTTGGCTTGATCAAGATGTCGTGGCAGTACTTGGAACCCAAAACCCATTGCCCAAACATCTGGAAAAGTGACTACCCAAATTTGACCCAGATTCGAAAGAATCAGCTGAGGATCACATAAAGAAATTCATGTTAGTTGTTAGGCTCTAGAGTGTCAAGCATGACGATTTTGTGTGCAGGTTATTCCCCTACACTTTCGAGGGGAATGCCTCAACCTAGTATTTTGTGCAACAACCTCAAACCATTGTCTCTTGGGATAGGTTTGAATCCTGCTTTCTCGAAAAACTTGGAGATGATAAATCTCCAGAAGTCTTGGTAATGGAACTCTCTAGTATGAAAATGAACCCTAAAGAAAAAGTTAAGGATTCAACTAGAGATTCCTAACGTTAAAAAACAAAATCCCTGTAGATTTGATGCTTGCAGAAAAAATTGATTGTTTTGTACTATACTAAGGCCCTGCATAACAATATAACCACATGGGTTAAAAGGTCCGAAAAGAACACATTACTAGAAGCCTTTGAGGAGGCAGTCCTGATCAAGAAGGAAATTCTGAGTTTAAAATATAGTTCAAATAGTGAGGTTGAAACAATTTCTTCTTCTAAAAAGAAAATAGAAATTCTCACTAGACCTACTCAAACTAAAAACTCACAAGAGACTTTAGACTTGGAAATTTTGCATAAAGCTTTCCAAAAATTGTCCAATCAAGTCGTAGACTTGAAAAGATCTGCTGAGGAGGCCTCTACAAGTAAAGGAGGTTTTAGACCACCTTTCAAGAAACCTTTTCCTACAACTCAGCCAAACCCAACCACATAAGGTCTAAACTTTGAGGGATTACAATACGCTTTGCAAGAAATACTGAAAGCACATGATAACATTGTTTCTGCACCTCCTAAAATCAAGATGACCCAGGTGAAGAAGAAATACCTACTGAGGAGGACTCATATCCTCTTGTTTTCGAGAATTTGTCAGACAACATATTTCAAGAAAATTTTGAAACTATCCATCCTTATAACACTCGATGTTGGACTATTGAGAGGGGGGGTGAATTAGTTGTTACCGTGCTCAAACAATTATGCTTATTTTAAACTCTTTACAGAGCACTCAATGACAATCACAATAATGCAGGGAAGTAAGCAATAGAACATTCAACATCATTCACACATATGAGATACACAGAGACAGATATTTCCTGAGGAAACCCCTAAAGGGTAAAAACCTCTTCTTATTTATATGATAAGTAATCTTTACATTCTGTACATTATCATACTTATGAGCACTAGCTCATAATAAGGCTACAACCTCTGTTTTGCAAGATGCTACTTGCTGAGAGCACCAACTCTCTGGATTCTCTAGCACCCACTAGAAGGAAACATCGACTCCCTGGTTTCTATAGCACCCACTAGAAGGAAGCATCAACTCCCTGGTTTCTCTAGCACCCACTAGAAGGAAGCACCAACTCCCTGGTTTCTCTAGCACCCACTAGAAGGAAGCACCAACTCCCTAAGAGTTCCAACACCAACTGGATGGAAGCACCAACTTCCTAAGAGTTCTAGCGCCAACTGGATGGAAGCACCAACTTCCTAAGAGTTCCAACGCCAACTGGATGGAAGCACCAACTTCTAGTTACACAGGCACCGACCTGTATATCAAAGAACCAATGTTCTCCCTTGCACCACCCTGCCACCCTGGTTTCTCTGGCTGTAACCAGATAGAAGCTACAAATCCCTGTGTTCAAGCACCCACTTGAACCTTTGAGGACAATAGTCCTCCCTAATACCACCCTACCACCCTGAAATATCAATCTTTTCTAATGAAAATTATTACAGTGATATAATGTTCATAAATGGCTTACCAGTCTCATCATTGTTCTGCTACACTACCTAGCTTTGTCTGCCTCACTATCTTCCTGAACACATGCCTTGCGCTTTCTGTTCTTCTTCCTTTTATGCTCTGTGCGCCATGTCCATTTAATGCACCATTCCTCTTCTGTGTATTTCAGTTGTTGCACACTGCCTCATTCTACTTGCCTGAATCACTCCCAACAACAACCCTCATCTCTTCTTTGTTCTGCATTCTTATAGTCTCTGTGCACCTTGTGCATACTATGTGCACAATTCTTCTGCATGCTCTACACCCTGCCATTGTTCTCCACATCGGGATATTCACTTCCACACCACATTGCCACCACTTCAATCCCTCAAGCAACAACATAGTCTCTCTGTTCTACATGTTCTCCTCATGTCGAGTCCTCTTTCTGATCATCATGGCAATTCCTCAGCTTTTCTGGCGGTTATACCCATGTGTTTATCATCACTGGGTGTTATGTTGAGATTCCTTAGCCTGTCTAGTAGTCGAGACTCTTTGTCTTCTCTATCATAGTTGAGCTCATCCTCTCTGTTGCAATTATAGGTTTCAACACTCTTCCATCTGTCAATTGCCTCTATGAACAGTCTTCATTCCACTAGCAGATGCCTTGAGACTCTTCAACTCCTATGGCAATCACACTGAGGCCTCTTTGATTTTTCTGTGCAGAAACAATCAGTGGTTTCTGGCAGTTACACTGTGAACCTCTTGAACCTTATGCCTTTGGCACCTTTCACCTTTCCTTTCACATGTGGCCTCAAGCGGTCACCACACGCCTGTTCAGAAGGCGCTTTCGCGATTCGCATTTCGACAATTCCTGTTGTGAGGCATCTCGACTCTCCAAGTCGCGATCTTCAAAATGGATATTAGCTTCGTGCTAGCTCCTCCCTTGAGCCTTCATCAATGTGACCATAGGTTATGACCAGGGGCCAATTCTGAACACGCATTTTTCATTTCTTCATTTCGACATTTCGGCATTTCGGCATTCCTGTGGTGAAGAGTCTCGACTCTTCATGTTACAATCGCCGAAAAGGAGCTTAGCTTGGTGCTATCTCCTCCCTCTCACATGACCACTAATGGTGACCACAACCTACACCAAAAGGTATTTCGACGTTTTGGCATTTTTGTGGTGAAGTGTTTCGACACTCCAAGTCACGAACCCAAATTTTTGGCGTTTCACATTTCGTTGTTTCGACATTTCTGTGTTGAAGTGTTTCAACACTCCAAGTCACGAACCCCGAAATTTTCGGCGTTTCAGCATTTCTATGTTGAAGTGTTTCGACACTCCAAGTCACGAACCCCAAAATTTTTGGCGTTTCGTATTTCACAACTTTGGGACTCCTGTGATAAAGAGTCTCGACTCTTCATGTTGCGATCGCTGAAACTTTGAAATCGAGTCAAATCAATGGTCCACAATCTTGATGGTTCGACAGTCTAGATCTTTTCATGATTTCACATATAGCGAGTTACTGCCGTGAGTTGCTTCCTTGACTCCTCCAACTCTCGGTATCCGAAACTCCAAAATGGAGTCAGATTAATGGTCCACAATCTCCCTTTGATCAACGACTCAGATTAAGTCATGGTTTCACATTTTGCGATTTTGTCATTCTTGTCGTGAGTGTTCTTGACACCTCCAACTCTCGATATCTGAAACTCTAAAATGGAGTCAGATCAACGGTCCACGATCTCCCTTTGATCAATGACTCAGATTAAGTCATGGTTTTGCATTTCGCGATTTCGACATTCTTGTTGTGAGTATCCTAGACACCTCCAACTCCCGGTATCCAAAACTTCGAAATGGAGATTAAGTCGTGGTTTCAAATTTCATGATTTTCTACCGTGAGTTGCTTCCTTGACTCCTAGAGTTTACGCTTCTGAATGGGATCCAACGATTTTTCGACTAGGCTACCATTGGACATGAACTCGTACATGAAAACAAGAGAATTCTCATTGTTGTAATAGAAGCCGAGCAACCTGAGTATAGTTTTGTGCCTCACATTTCCCATAGCATTGAGTTCTTTCTTCGCAACGGCTATGGAATCACCTCTTGGCATCTCTGCTTCATGAAGATCCAATGAAAGCGAGGGATGGATGGTAAACACCTCTGGAATGCTTTGCAGGTAGTTGAAATTCAGTTGTAAGAAGATTACGAAGTTCATATCTTCCACAATATGGAAATCATTACACAGAGAAAACAGATTTAGTTTTAAGTTTGTACAATAGGAATTAATAGAACATAGGTCGTTTAGAACATTGTTTAATTTGTTGAAATGGTATACAAATAGACCTTGTGAAGTGATCCGAGATGAATAAGACCTTCCCAAATTGCAACAAATGCAATGGTGTGAAATGGCCAGGGCCTCATAATCAGATAATCTATTGAAATTCAACACTACAACAACTTAGATATCCAGAGATAAAAGTCTAGTCTCTTCAAATTCAACACAATAACAAACGAGATGTCCAGCGATAAAAGGTCGAGGTATGGTACCTGCATATTTTTGTTTTTACACACATTGAAGGTATATATATATATATATATATATATATATATATATATAGAGAGAGAGAGAGAGAGAGAGAGAGAGANTAAAAATCTCAGAGGAATTTGGTGGTGTATTAATAGATAGGTATTGCCTTGCAACATGCACATGTATATCACCTATGGACTTTGGCAGGTGCCCAAATGCCTTCCACTGTGAAACTCAAGCGCCCAAATGTTGATTCCTTCAAAATATTACCTAACTCTTTTGGCGTCAAATCAGTCCATTCAGATGGAAAAGACCTGTGCATTCTCATCCCTCGCAATCTTGTCAGCTAAGTGAAACAACTTATCTACACACACAAAGCAGGTTTCAGGTCTTCCTTATTTTTTTTGGTTTCTCCTGACTTTTCAAAAATAATTGATTTTATAGTATCATAAAGAAAATTATAGGAGAAATAAATATAAAAGAATATCAATTCAAGAAAATTACAGGAGAAATAAATCTAAAAGAAGATCAATTCGACTATGGATACACCAAGCTTCTTTATTGTGCATGAGGAAAAAAGAGGTGCGTTGCTTTGCACACCCTTTGTTTTGCTAAACTGCCTTACTTATATAGGCTTCTTTGCTTTTCTTGACTTCCTCCTTGACTTTCTCCTTATCTATATAAGCTTCTTTTCTTAAATTATTGCTACTAGATAACAGGTCCAATTTTTGTGAGGTGTCCAGGAAGTGCAGCGATTGCATGAGATGCCCAAGCAATGAAGAGGTGGTGAGTATATTATTCCTTGAGGTACTGAGGCATTGAGGAGGTTCAGGAGTAGGCGAGGAAAATGCTTTGGAATGCATGTAGATAGCCACAATAGCAAGTATCCATTGCAACTTCTCGACATGTATCAATTGCAGTGTCCCGAGAATGGAGTCCAAGGCCTGTAGCTTCTGGACATTCATCAACTGCAACGTCCTAAGAGTAGTGCAGGCCCTCCAAAGTAAGGAATGGGATAAATTCATTTTATAAAAGTAATTTTTAATTTTAATAAATAATTTAAAATAATCACATACACCACACAAATAATGTCACATCCAAATGATTTTAACCAATCCAAAATTCAATGGATAAAATTAAGAAAATAGGAAAATGTATTGTATTTGGTTAAAAATTTGAAATAATAAGTATATGCGTAAGAACCTTGTGATATAATTTAAATATTCCACAAAATATACCAATTAATGCTACAAAAAGAACCATGTAATACATTGTTTGGCCGAGGTGAATGCTATAGTCCCTAGCCAAAGGCAGGGACTAATAAGGGATGGACTTTTCTCTTTCCTCTTCGGAATAACTTTAATATCATGGACCCTTCATGACCCAATATTAAAGGCATATTGTGCAGGCATGAAGACATAGCTAAGGGAAACATGTTGAATCACACCTAATTAACTAGTAAAGTGGTAAACCATGACCAAATAATTGGCATGAAGACATGGTTGAGGGTAACGGGTTGAATTACACCCAATTAACTAGTAAAGTGACCAACTATGACCAAACAATTGTGAATCTGCTACAAATAATTGAGATGTTAGAACAAGAGAAAGTGCAAGAAAGAGAACACTACGACGAATTGGAGAAAACAATGATAATACTTTCACATCTTGTGGAACCACCAACACTTGAGAAACTCAGGTTCAATCAATTAATTCAATTTAGAACTACAAGCAACAAATCCAAAAGTAATTATTCAAGGAAATGAAGAATTGGTTCCAATAGAGATCGAGGAATTTATGACTATTCAAGGAAATGAAGAACGAGTTTCAATGGAGATCGAGGACGTTAAACCCAGACACAAGGAAAACTAGGAAATTCCCAACAATAAATCAACACTTTG
This sequence comes from Picea engelmannii, assembly GCA_009831015.1. Classification (NCBI taxonomy): domain Eukaryota; kingdom Viridiplantae; phylum Streptophyta; class Pinopsida; order Pinales; family Pinaceae; genus Picea; species Picea engelmannii. The sequence goes on from ML780584.1 coordinate 557,295, forward strand.
AATTATGCATGTCCAATTTATATTTTTGCTTAGTGAGTTTGTCAAAATTTGTTATCATATTATTATATTAAATATTTAAAAAATAGTATATTTGAAACACCACTTATATTATAATATTTTTAAACTATACAATTATACTATATATATTTTAAAACTACATAACTTATACAGTGATAAGGGAAAGGTTGTAATTAATACTTGGTTATTCTAAATCAAGGGGTTTAGATTCCTTTCCATTAACAAGTCTTCACGTCATTATGCTGAACAATGGGTTTCGGGGGTTGTCGATTTTTTGTATTGACACGGTCTTGGAAAGCATGTATTGACATTTCAAAATAGGGTGACTATTACTTCAAGATGGGGTCATTTTTACTCGAAAATGGGGTTGTTGAAGAGTGTTACCAAAAAGAGCTCAAAGCCATGCCGGTGGAACACAGTTGCGTCCATGAGTGGTGTCTATTCTTACGTTGTAAGAAAACTGTCTTCTCAACGGATGGGATGGTGTGGAATTGTAGTCCATATAACTTTTTTACATTTTTCTTCTCACTTTGAAGTTGCAGACCCATATGACGTGTACTGATCCATACCCAAAGAGATGGGCTTAGCGTGGTGGGGTTGATGGTCGGCCAGTACGCCTTAAGGGCATGGAAACATGACTGATCGAAGAGGCCCACAGAACATTTTACATGATGTAGGAAAAGATGATGTAAAATGAATTATTTTTTTAAAGTTTAAAGTAGAAAATTTGGCAAAAATTTAAGGGTTAGGTATAGGTTCACAATTCATAGTCTTAAAGGCATAGGTCCTCATTGCCTAGCCTAGGAGTGTAGTTTTGAGGATTTTGGCCCTTAAGCAACGTCCATTCAATATACATTTTTGTTGGGTACCTCTTTTAAGCTTTCAACATTTTGTTTTTGGAATGGATGATGGTGGAAATGTAGTCCATATACGTTTTCTAGATTTTTTTTCTCATCGTTCTCTACGAACAAAGAGATTGACAGTATACAGAGTGTCGCGTGGTTGTTGGTCGGCCATTGTGCAAAACGTGTGGAAACTAATCTTTGGTAGTACATGTGCCTTCGTAAATGTTTTTATCATGCCTTCAAAATATGCCAAGTATTTTTCGGTCCTCGAAAATATTTTCGTAGAAAATATTACATTTTCAATTTAAGGTAAAGAAATGAGTAAAATAGGTTTAAGGTTTAGTTTAAGTGGATGGAGGTAAATTTTTATTCTCTTTGACTAAGTTTAATTTTTTTCAAATTTAAAAGGAAAAAGGAAAATGGAAACCTATCAACACTTGTGACAATGGGACTTTCAAAAGATAGTGACATGTTGTTATTGATTTCATTAAAGTTGATTCTCTCTCATAAATTACAACATTACTTTAAATTTTTTTTTTTTTATATATAGGTAATGGATATTCAACAATTTAAAAATAAAAATTTTACTCAATAATTAAAACATAAATAAAATTATTAATATTTTTATTTAAATATTGAAACACAAATAAAAATTTAAATATTTTTATTTAAATATAAATTTAAATATTTTTATTTTAAATGTAAAAGTTAAAATTTTCAAAAAAATAATAATTATAATTAATAATAATAATGATTATTTAAGACTAATCACATTTTTATTTAAAATGTAAAAGTTAAAATTTTCAAAAATATATATAATTATTATAATTTATAATAATAATGATTATTTAAGAATAATCACATAAAGTATTGTAATGTAATTGTTATTCAAGATTTAAAATATAAATAAAAAATTTATTTAACAATTAAAACATAAATAAAATTTTTAATATTTTTATTTAAAAAAAAAAATTTAATATTTTTATTTTAAACGTAAAAGTTAAAATTTTCAATATTGAAAAGTAATAATTATAATTAATAATAATAATAATAATGATTATTTGAAACTAATCACATTAAGTATTGTAGTGTACTTGTTATTCAAGATTTTGTTTGTGTGATTAAGATGTGTTCAAGTTTAATGTACATTAATGAATTTTAGGTATCTCCTCTTCTAAACAAAGGGGGTTTCTTATATCAATTTAATGTTTGGCTAGACTATGTCTTTAAAATAAATTATTATTATTATTATCAATGAACACTTTTCGGGGAACTCCAAGGAACGCTTCTCCATATTAGTGGATGTCATTCTCACTAAACTTCTTGCCATAAACTAGTGTGTCTTATCAAAGGGGGTTTGAATCAGACACTTACCAACATGGAACTAGCCAACTGCTCAAGAAAGACAATAAGTTGAGCTAACCCCTTCAACTATTATTATTATTATATAAAGACTTGTATTTGTATAGCTATTACGTGATAACACATTTAATGAAACAGCATAGATACGTATGTGCCCCCTTGTAACAATACATACACCATGTGACATGTATTTTAACATAAATTAAATTTACCTTGAAACTGGTTTAAAATAACACTTTATAATAAAGAAAACATAAATAACACTTTAGTTCAACATTCCCTTCTTCTTTTAAAGAAAATATAAACAAGGGCAGCAAGGCTTCTCATACTCCCTCCTAAGAATTTGTGTCGGAGGCAGTATGAGCAGCCTATCGAGTCAATCATGTCGCTCATCATATCATTTAATATATTATATATTGTTTCTCTTAATAGCAAGGAAAATTCACTGTCAAAAGAATCAACATATCGAAGCTAGGCAGATCCGGGAGGAGGTTTGACATCTGTGGGAATTGAGTTATAAACTTTCATGAATCTGGTCGAGAACTCTTGCACTGTTTCATTTGGTGATCTTTTTATATTATTGTACTGAGTTAGTAACTGAAGAGGATTATTTTTATCACCCCACCTGGCAAGGAAACGTGTTTCAAAAGCTGCAAAATTAGGGATACTCGCTGTTGGAAGGGCTTTGAACCATTTTTTGACCTCCCGTGAGAGACTCTGCAAAAACAATCTCATTTTTACATCCTCATGATCTATCTCTTCCAGGTCAACAAAATCATTAAACCAATCTAAGTGTTTTTTGGCTAAAGTGTTCCCCTCAACATCATATAATTTAATTCTCTGATTATAATTCTAAGGCATATAATGTAATTGGGCTGGCAAGGAGAGAGGGGCGAACTTGGTGACCATGACTCTAGGAGGGATTTGAATTGGTTGAATAATATGAGGGAGGATTACAACAGTTTGTGGGGGGTTGGTCGGTATCAAAGATTGGAACTTTTTCTCATCGAAAATGATTTCATTCAAATAGGATTTTGATTTGGACCTGAACAGAGTTTGCTCAAATAGTAAATCGAAGTCAAGGTCATAAATGCTTTTTTCCCCATCTTTAGGTAAAGATAGGTTCTTGTCCAGGTAACATAAAGGGTTCGCTATCCTTTTCTTTCCTTCATGTATAAGTTTTTCAGGATCAAATACAGATGTTGGAGGCTCTAGATCAAGGTTCGCTCTAGTGTAAACTTTCTTAGGAGCCAGGATTTCTGATTCAGACTACTTTATGCTATTGATCTTATTCATTGAAGTCACCCAGGTAAAATAAGTTTCAGCCAATATATGTGTCTGATCCACTGTTACCCTCAGGGATCAAATCTATAACTTTAGTCTTTTTTCTAGGGAAAGTTTTCAATTTTGTCCCCGACAACGGCGCCAAAATGTTAGCACTTGGTAAATTGTTTGGTTGAAGAGAAACGAACTACCAAGGTAACCTTCAAACCAACTTTAAGACTAGAAACTAGCCTTTCTAATCTAGAGAGGGCTCTCTCTGAGACCTAGTCTTTGATAGGTAATAACTTTGGATTTTCGGCTAGATTTATATGTTTGAGCAGTGTTTATGGTTTCAGTGTCAAGGAAATATAGAACTTTGGGCTATAGATTCAACCCCCTGAAAATGAGAGAAATCAATGACCGATATATAAGGGAAGATTTGAGATGATAAAGGCTAAATAGGAAATGGTCTTTTAGTTTTAATTTCGTTGTGTATGGTGGAAGAAAGGAGGACATAAAGCAAATCAGAGCACCATTAAATATGAATTCTAACTTACTTAGAAGAGAAACATAGAGTTTAAATGATTGATTCTAAAGCACCACGTGATGAATTTTAAACTCAATAAAAATTCCAATTTAAACAAAGGGAACATACATGAATTTATAGGAAATAGGAAGTACATACATAGATAAGATCACAATACATCAAACCGCCACCATTCGAATCTTCTCGTCAAAGTTTCAGGACCTTTGCATTATTATTTCCATCAGATTCAAAGATTACATTCAAGAGTCCTCTATCTACACTACTTTTCCAACCCGGTATACATTGAAAAGATACAATATATAGAAAACTAACTCTCTCTTGGGTTGCTACGCCTCTAACTACTTTCCCCTAGAATCTTGGATTCGGTTACTTACCCCCCAAAAAACCTTTTCAATAGAGTTTACCAAAAATAGAAACCCGGTTGGACCCAATCATAACATAACCGACACATTTGTCTCAATCATTCAATCATGAGTGATATTCGGTCATCAGGTTGTGATAAATCGACATTTTCTTTCAAGGAACCATGGCCGAGTAATCGAGTGCACTGTTGGAAACTGTTAAAATTAATTAAAAAGTACCTAGGTAAGTGCTTCTCATGACCTAGGCGCCTAAGGGGTGAGAAAGTGCCTAATGTGGACCCTAGTCATTTAATTTGTGAGATGCAAATTAAAAGGTGACTTTATGACTTAAGTGAGGGGATGAGTGAATAGACACTCAATCTCATCCACTCATCTAATCCAATCTCAACTGTTGGATTAAGAGACTCTTTACCTGCCACCATGAGGTCGACTAGGGTAGGAGGGCACACCCTTTCTAGGGTTGATTCATCATTTTTAAGAGAGCAGGAGAAGAAAATTCGAGTTTGAGAAAGAGGCCATTTTTGCAGAGCTAGGGCACACATTCCAAGGATGAAAACTAACATGCATTTTGTTATTGCAGTTCGTACTATATGGATTGAGCAGGCCATACAACATTAAAAGTTGGCACATAAATCGAGGTAGAGTACAGTTCAAAACAGAGGCTGTACTGTATGGATTTTTGGGTTCCGTACAATAGAAAAGAGGCACAAAAATCGAGGGAAAGTACAGTTGAGTGAATAGTCTATACTGTACGGATTTCATATGGTCCGTATGATTGGTTTTCTTGCATATAAATCGAGGAAAATTTATGTGGTATTTTCTGGCTGGTTTTGGCATGTTTTCCAAGGCAGTCATACAACATTTAATGCTCAGATTTGAGTTGTAATAGTTGGCATAGATTTCGAGGCAGTCATACAACAAGAAGGAGGCACATAAAATGAGGAGCAGACTTGTACATGTGTGCAGGAAATTTTGGCACAAATTTTGAGGAGTTTGGCTCAGTTTCTGTGTGAAGACTTGGAACGATTTTCGAGATAAGTTTGCCATTAAATTTCTGAAGATGAATATGCTGTAAAAGAATTTCTCTAAATCTTTGAAAGAATAAAAAATCTCTCTCTCACTATTTTTCCCCTTGTGGGTTTTTCCAGGGTCACTGTTAGACCAAAAATCACTGTGCTATTTTTCTGAGTTGTATGTGTTGTTGATATATTTTATTTCTGCTTTAAATGATGTTTATAATCCTCATGTTTCAGTTTTGAAAAATTTATTTGAGTTTAATTAGTTGTCATAAAACTGGGTTTGGGCATTAAACATTGGCTGAGAAATCAACGAGACTTGAAACTGGGTGGGGTCTAAAATTTTACATGGTATCAGAGCTGAGTTAAAGAGAAGCAGAGATATTTCAGCAAGTCAGAAAATTGGGACAACAGTCACTTCACCAGACAGAACTTTGAATTTTTCATTTTCAGCAGAATGGGGTCAATCGCTACAAGTTTGAGGGTTGAGGACAGACTTGATGGGGCAACAAACTTTGGTGCTTGGAAAGAGAGGATGATCTTGTTGTTGCAAGAAAATGAGTTGTGGGACATTGTTGAGAATTCCACAACACATCCTGTGGTTGTACCTATTGATGCTACTCTTCTTACAACATACACTAAGAAGATTATCAAGGCTAAGAGGATTACTCTTGATGTCATCAAGGACCATTTGATTCCTCACTTGATGAGGAAGACAAATGCCTATGAGATGTGGGAGTCTTTGACAAAGTTGTACCAGAGTACAAATGAAAACCGAAAGATGGTTTTGAGGGAAAAACTGAAGAGCATTAAAATAACAAAGGATGAAAATGTGGTCACATATCTTACCAGGATGACACAGGTGAGAGATGAGCTTGGAGTTGTGGGGGAGGCCATAGTTGACAGTGAGCTTGTGAGGACAACATTGAATGGTGTTTCCAAACAATGGGTTGTTTTTGTTGAGGGAATTGTGGCTAGGGAGAAGCTTCCCAATTGGGAATTTCTTTGGGATGACTTTGTTTAGGAGGAGACCCAGAAAGGTTATGTACATGGCAGTTCATCTACAGGTTCAAAAAGAGTCCTAAGGGAGGAAACAAACAAGAAGTTCAAAAAGAGTCCTAAGGGAGGAAACAAACCGAAGGGTGAAGGGAAGAAGGACATGAGCAAAGTCAAGTGCTTTGCATGCCACAAGTTTGGTCACTATGTAGGCCAGTGTCTGAACAAGAGGAAGAAACAAACAATAGCTTCAACAACGGTAGAGGATTTTACCACGAAGTTTGATAAGGATTTTTCCTTAATTGTGTGCCTTTCCACGAGGACCACTCATTTTGATATGTGGTATATTGACAGTGGTTCCTCCCTCCATATGAAAGGGGTTCGTGAGCACTTGACAAATCTTACTCAGATTGGTGATGTTGAGGTGGTGCTTGGAGATGATCGGGTGGTCAAGGAAGTTGGTTGTGGGAATGTATCATTTCAGAGGGAGTCTTTGCCTCCCATGTTGTTGAGAGAGGTCCTATATGTTTCGGGCTTGAAGAAGAACTTACTTTGAATTTCTGCTATTGAGGAGAGGGGTTATGAGGTATTGTTCCGTGATGGGCAAGTGCTCCTTTTCCACAAGGGGTATAGTGTCACTTCATCCAAAGTGATTGGGACTAGACATGAAAAGATGTACAAGCTTATGTTCCAGCCAGCGAGAGCATTGTTTCATTCTACCAACAACAATTATCTATGTGAGCTATGGCATAGGAGGATGGAACATTTGCACCATGGGGCTTTGAGGGTACTGAGGGAGATTGTGACTGGAGTTTCATATTTCAATACAGAGCACCAGGAGTTGTGCAAGGGGTGTGCTTTGGGAAAGTACACCAAGATAGATTTTCCTAGAAGTGACATTAGAGTAGCAGATTTCCTTGATCTTGTTCATTCATATGTGTGTGGCCTGATGTCTTCGACATCATTGACTGCTTGTTTATACTATGTTAAATTTATTGATGACTTCTCACAGAAGTCTTGGATTTTCTTCGTGAACACCAAAGGACAGGTCTTCAGTCAGTTCCAAGAGTTCAAAGATCTTGTGGGGAACCGGAATAGGAAGAAAATCAGAGTTCTGAGGACAGATAATGCAGGTGAGTATATCTCCAAGGAGTTCATGGAATTTTGTGCAGGAGAGGGCATCAGGAGAGAGTTGACTCTTCCTTACAACCCACAACATAATGGGGTTGTTGAGAGGAATAACATTGCCATAGTTCGGGTTGCGAGAGCCATGCTACATGATCAGGGGCTGCCACTATTTATTTTGGCTGAGGCATTCTACAGTACAGTTTATCTATAGAACAAGAGTCCACACAGGGCAGTGGGGAGAATTATTCCCGAGGAGGATTTTTCTGGGAAGAAGCTTGAGGTGGGGCACTTTTGTATTTTTGGGTGCATCACATATTCACATTTCCCTTATGAGAAGAGGAAAAATCTAGAACCCACGACAGAGAGAGGGATCTTTGTTGGGTGTAGCAAGACTTCAAAGGCTTCCGTATATACACTCCTTCCTTGAGGAAGTCAATTTTGAGGAGGGATGTGATATTTGAGGAGGACAAAGCCTTTAGGAAGTCACGGGGGACAAAGAGGGGTGTGAAGTCATCACCTCAGATTCAGGTGAGTCCACAACAGACTTCAGTGAAATAGAGTTCAGGGCCACCAGTTTCGGTGTCGACTGGTCCATAGGTGACAGGGCCACAAATGTCAGGATCGCAGGTAACTGGTCCACAGGTTTCAAGATCGGGTATTCCAGAGTCTACTTCAGCATCATAGTCTTTAGGAGATGGAGTTGAGTAGGGAGAGTCCCCTCTATAGGAAACTACTTCATAGAGGAGGAATCCTAAGTGGCTTTAGGATACTTTGAGGCAAGCACAAGGTTCAATGGGGAATCCCAGGTAGGTTGTGAGGGAGAGTAAACCTATCGAGAGGTTTTGCAGCTACATCGCGATGGTGAGAAGTAATCGGGACTCTGAGCCTTCCACTTTTCAGGAGGCTACTCATGGACAAGTTTGGAGAGATTCCATGATGGAAGAGTACAATTCCATCATGAAGAATGATGTTTGGGAAGTTGTTCCTAGACCTGAGGGGAAGTCAGTGTTGACTTCCAGGTGGCTCTATAAAATAAATAATGTTGTAGATGGCGGCATTTAGAAGTACAAAGCTCACTTTGTGGATCAGGGGTTCTCACAGGTTGAGGGATTTGATTATGATGAGACCTTTGCGTCAGATGCTAGATATACCTCGTTCATGTCCGTGATTTCCATTGTTGTAGACATGGGTTGGAAGATCCACCAGATGGATGTGAAGACTGCATTTCTAAATGGTCTTATACAAGAGGAGGTGTATATTGAGCAGCCATTGGGATTTGAGGTGCATGTAATGTATTATCATGTGTGTAGACTGAAGAAGGCATTGTGTGGGCTGAAACAAGCTCCTAGACCTTGGTATTCGAGGATTGATGCCTATTTGCAGCAGTTGGGCTTTGAGAAGAGTGAGGCAGATCCCAACCTATACTACATTGTGGTTGGCGAGGATCCTCTCATTATATTTCTATATGTGGATGATATTTTCATTACAGAGGAAGAGAGACTCATCAATATATGCAAGGAGAGCCTTGCTTCAGAGTTTGAGATGACTGATATTGGACTGATGCACTATTTTTTGGGATTGGAGGTTTGGTAGGAGCCTGGACACATCTTCCTGGGATAGGGGAAGTATGTGTGTGATATTATGAGGATATTTTAGATGGAGGATTGTAGGCCCATGACCACTCCCATGATTACCAACTGGAAGAAGCTTCATGCTTCTGAGTCACAATTGGTGGATTCCACTTTATATCATTAGCTGATCGGTTCTTTGATGTATTTGATCAATACCATGCCATATATTTTTTTGGTTGTCAACACTCTCAGTCAGTTCATGGTGGATCCTAGGAGAGTGCATTGGGTGGAAACAAAACATGTTCTTAGGTATCTTTGTGGCACGATAGATTATGGTATGGACTATCAGAGAGGAGATGGAGTTCGTCTGGTTGGCTATACAGATTCAGATTGGGCAGGATGTGTCAGTGACCGGAAGAGTACTTCAGTGTGTTGCTTTGGATTGGTCTCAATAGTTGTGTCTTGGTTCAGTCGAAAGACAAAGTCAGTGGCATTGAGTTCTGTAGAGCCTAAGTATATGGCTGCCAAAAAGGCCAGTTGTGAGGCCCTTTGGCTTCACAATTCGCTAGTGGGATTGTTTGGTGTGTAGTTGAGGCCTACCTTGATTTACTATGATAATTAGAGTTGCATTAAACTCTCGGATAATCTAGTATTTCATGACAGGTCTAAGAACATCAAGATTCATTATCACTTCATCTGTGACTATGTACAAAAGGGAGCAGTGGAGCTACAGTACATATCTACAGATGAGCAGGTTGCAGACATACTCACCAAGGCACTGGACAAAGGCAAGTTTTTATTTTTCAGGGACAAGATTGGAGTGGTGAGTAACACTTTCCTCGGTAAGAGGGAGTGTTAAAATTAATTAAAAAGTACCTAGGCAAGTGTTTCTCATCACCTAGGCACCTAAGGGGTGAGAAAGTGCCTAATGTGGACCCTAGTCATTTAATTTGTGAGATACAAATTAAAAGGTGACTTTATGACAGGTCTGGAATCCTTCTTGTGGAGGAAAAAGGTGTGCAAGAATACACATGAAGGAAGACAATAAGGAGACCATGCCCACAGAGGGGGTGGGACCTGGATATGTAGAGAGAAAAGAAGAGAATGCACGAGGCTCTGGAGTTCTGAAGAAGAACTGAAGGATTAAGTTGTTTTGGTCAAAAGGAGAGAAGAAGAGAAAGGATCCCTGAGAGTTTGCAGAAAACATGACCTGAGAATAAGGTTGAGAGCTTGATGCTAAGGGAGCATTTGATAAACCTCGCAGTGGTTGTGACAGAGAAAGGATCTCTAAGAAATTGCAAAATTTCCCTGTGATATCTTGGCTTGTCACGTGGGTGGCCAGAGCGCTAAGAATGAATACCTCTGAGCCTATGGTTGGAGGGAAAGGTGAACACCCATAGTCAGTTGGTCAGTGATCGGTGGTAATAGATAAGTATTTCATATAACCTATGTATTAGAATCAAAATGAATGATTTGAATGTCTGTAATTGTGATAAATTGTGCCTCGCGTGAAATTGATGGTAATAATGCTTATTGTTCTTATGTAAACTATTGCATTTGAATGGTCATAAGATGAAAAGTTTGGCCTCTGGGATGGTTGGAAAATCCTCAAGGTGTTTTCCCAAGGATCAACTTCACAGTTATAGAGTCGGGGAAAACTCTACGGGACTGCTACAGTCCTATTGATCCCTCGAAAATACCTTTCCCTGTTTTAGAACTTAAGTTCTGTGAATGGAAGGCGCTTCCTTCGAACCAGTCGTTCAAGGGACCATGAGATCATGCCCACAAGCATAAACAAATATTGGCTAAGAGTTATTACTGTAGCCTCTGGAGCTTGACAAATTTACATAGGATCAGGTCCATGGAACCCATCGCTACACTAAAAAAAGGAGCTAAGATATTTGAGACTCTAAGAGTCTGGAGCTCCGAGGTGAATGCACATTGCAATGTCCAAATGTGACTAAGGTGACTTGTCAGACTAGTAACTTGATGGTTGACCGACAATTGGTGGTCATTTATCCATTATCATGGGATTCATCGCCATGTTAAAACCCGATCCACTTCTCGAATGCGAAATAATGCGAGCTATAGATCTGAGGGTATTCAGGATCTCCCTTGAACATTGGATCTAAGTCATGGTCAATCTGATGTTGACCACTACAGGAGAACAAGAGTGTTAAATGGGAAAAACACATGAACTTCAAAGTCACAAAGTGACAAGGACTATCAATCCAAGGATTCTTTGGGATCTCTCCTAACCATTGGATCTAAGTTGTGGTCAGTCTAGAATTAACCACTCCGGGAGAAAAAGAGTGTTAAATGGGAGGAACTCCCAAATGTCAAAGTCACAAAGCAATGAGGACCATTGATTTAAGGATCCTTTGAGACCCTTCTCCACCATTAGATCAAGCCTAGGGAAAGGATAACATAAAGTACTCTAGCGAAGTCCTACTCTGGGAGGTTCGAAATGTTGCTGAATGAGAATATCGTCGGAGCATCAAAGGCTCGAGTGATGTGGCATGTTGATGTCACCTAGGGTGATGTGGACTCACAGTAGGTGTTCCATGTGTCACCTTGATTCATGACTTTCACAGACCTTATGTATGAAATAGACCTTGACACATGTCACCAATTGATTGGGCCACGTGTCACCCTTGTCTTCTGCCAAATTTCTCATGTTGGATCAAACCAAGGAAGATTATGGGCCATCCAATTATTATTCATCTCTCCATATAAACCCCACTTCGAGGGATTTAGGACTCAAGGCGTAGATTTTCGACGAAGCGTCGAAGGCTAGAGTGACATCAACAGACGATGTGGACAAAGTACACGATGGATTTTGACCATATTATAGAGCCACCACATGTCATCACATGGCTAAGCCACATGTCCTACTAATTTATCGTATGTGGTATAGAGTTGGAGAGATGGGTAACACATGTCAATGTGACATCATCGCTACATATCTTCTAGGTGGTAGATGGTAGTAGGGACACCTGTGCAGAAACTCCACATACATAAGAGGGACCCACTCCAAGAGTTCAGGAATTTGTAACTCTAGGTATTTGGAGTGCTAAGATGAAAGCTTTGAAAAGGGCGGAAGGGTCGAAGCTACGTTGCAAGACTCCGGGGTTCAAAAATCTAGAGGATTTGAAAATAGAGAAAAGTGGTTAAAGCGTCGAAGCACTGAAGTGCCGAAGCGGTAAATTTTCCCCTGTTGTAGTATCGATCTCCTATAGTACTCGCTCGAGTGCTTCATGGTTATGTTGCATGTATGGATAGCTCCATGTGGCATCGTGGGATTGGACATGAATTAGGTGTGGGAACCCACCCCTTTATTAAAGTCTAAGTGGTTGGTTAAGTGTCGGTAAATCTTAATTGTTATATCCAAAGGTGGACAGAGCTACACCATAGATTCTGGATTAGAGAGAGGCTTCAAGACTCCAGGTCTAACGCTGTACAAAATATCATGGAAAGGTTGAAGTCTGAAGGACTAGATTCTAGTGTCGGTCACATGGTAAGGTAAAAAGGGAAAAACAAGAAGCATTGAGGTTTTGGGAGTGGATAATCCCACGATGACTTGACAAAGATTTTCTCCTGTAAACCCTTCTTCCACGGCTATGTCATTTCCAAAGGATGACAATCTGGGCCAAGACGGTGCCATGTTGGATGGTACACAGAAAGTGAAGCCATGTGGATGCCACATGGTGAAGTGGGTAGCCATTAGCCAATGACACCCTGAAAAATTCAAAAGGCCTTAACTCTCGAACGAGAACTCAATTTTGGATGAGCTTCTAGTTGTTCAAAAGATATCAGAGAGCAGAAGGCAATGGTGCCTTTATTCGAGGAACTCAGAGAAGCTATAGGAAAGGAAAAAAAATTATATCCCATCCCTTAAAATGGTATTTAAGGGGTTGGGTATGTTACAAATTAGGTGAGAGGACTTCAAAATCCTCATCAAGTCCCAATTATACCCTATCGAGTATGTAGAGGATCAATGGATTCAATGGGATTGACCACTCCAGGAGAAAAAGAGTGTTAAATGGGCGGAACCACCAAACATCAAAGTTGCAAAGTGATGAGGACCATTGATTTAAGCATCCTTTGGGACCCTTCTCGACTGTTAGATCAAGCCTAGTGAAAGGATATCATACATTACTCTAGAGAAGTCCTACTCTGGGAGGTTCAACATGTTCATGAATGTGAATATCACCATAGTGCCGAAGGCTGGAGTGATGTGGCATGTTGATGTCACCTAGGGTGATGTGGAATCATAGTAGGTGTGCCATGTGTCACCCTGATTCGTGACTTTCACAGACCTTTTGTATCAAATAGACCTTGACACATGTCACCAGTTGATTGGGCAAGGTGTCACCCTTGTCTTCTTCCAAATGTCTTCCATTGGATCAAACCAAGGAATATCATGGGCCATCCGATCATTATTCATCTCTCCAGCTAAACCCAACATCGAGGGATTTAGGATGCCAGACATAGAGTTTCCATAAAGCACTAAGGACAGAGTGACATCAAAAGACGATGTGGACAAAGTACATGATGGATTTTGACCATCTTACAGATCCACTACATGCCAACATGTGGCTAAGCCATGTGTCCTACTAATTTATCGTATGTGGTATAGAGTTGGAGAGATGGGTACCATGTGTTAACGTGACATCATCGCTACGTATCTGCTAGGTGGTAGATGGTAGTAGGGACGCATGTACAGAAACTCCATGTACGCAAAAGGGACCCACTCTGAGAGTTTGGGATTTTAGAACTTTGGGTGTTTGGAGTGCTAATACGCAAGCTCTAAAAAGGGCCGAAGGGCTAGAGCCACATCGCAGGACTCTAGGGTTCAAAAATCCATAGGATTTTCAAATAGAGAAAAGTGGTTAAAGCGTCGAAGTGTTGAAGTGCCAAAGTTTCCCCTGTTGTAGTGACGAGATCCTATAGAACTCACCTGTGTGCGTCATGGTGATGTGGCGTGTCTAGATAGCTCCACGTGGCATTGTGGGATTGGACATGAATTAGGTGTGGGAACCCACCCCTATAGTCAAGTATAAGTGGTTGGTTAAGTGTGGGTAAATATTAACTTTTATATCCAAAGGTGGATAGAGCTACACCGTAGATTCTGGAGTAGAGAGAGGATTCAGGACTCCAAGTCTCTGGGAAGCTTCAGCATTGTACAAAAGATCATGGAAAGTTTGAAGTCTGAAGTACTAGATTCCGGTGTCAGTCACATGGTAAGGAAAAAATTGAAAAACAAGAAGCATCGAGGTTCTGGGAGCGGATAAGCCCACGACGAATCGACATAGATTTTCTCCTGTAAACGTTTCTTCCACGACTATGTCATTTCCAAAGGATGACGATCGGGGCCATGACAGTGCCATGTTGGATGATACAAGGAAAGTGAAGCCACGTGGATGCCACATGGTGAAGTGGGTGGCCATTGGCCAATGACACCCTGAAAACTTTAGAAGGCCTTAACTCTCGAATGAGAACTTAGTTTTGGATGAGCTTCTAGTCATTGGAAATATCTCAGAGAGAAGAAGGCAATGGTGCCTCTCTTCGAGGAACTCAGAGAAGCTATAGGAAAGAAAAAAAATTATATCCCATCCCTTAAAAGGGTATTTAAGGGGTTGGGTGTGTTACAAATTAGGTGAGAGGACTTCAAAACCCTCATCAAGTCCTAATTGTACCCTATTGAGTATGTATAGGACCAATGGATTCGATGGCACTACTTTAGGTAGAGGCAGGGGCAGAGTGCATAGGAATACACCACTGATTTCATAAAGATGGCCATCATGTTGGGTAGCTCTGCCAATAACGCAAATATACTCCTCAAGTATCTAGGGGGTTTACATGGTCGTCTATGAAAGGAGATGATGCTCTTCAAGCCAAGAACAATGGATGAGGCATGTGTACATAAACAATACCTAAAAAACATAGGCCAAAAGAAAGGGAATCCAAGTGGTTCAGAGCAGAAAGAGCACCGTGAAGCTTCCAAGGAGGGGAAGAATAAGTGGAAAGGGGGAAAATATAAGAAGACAAAAACCACTACACAAAAATGAAAATATACCAACAACCATTGCAATCATTGCAACATTGAAGGCCACACCGAGGAGAAGTCTTGGAAACTACATCTAGAGATGAACCCAAAGAATCACAAGGAGGATGAAAAGAAAAAGAACCATCTAGCCACTGTTTCAAAAAATTAGGTGGAAATTAGTTCAGATGTGGATGGAAATATTTTCTCCACATTTATGTGGAAGGATGTGAATTTGAGTAGCCTTCATCATTAGGAAGAGAAGGACATGACCAAGTTCTTCCACATCAAGATTTAGGTCAAGAATACCAAGATAGATGTTTTTTTCGACTTTGGTTCATAGGCTAATCTCATAGAAGTGGACATGGTCAGGAAGCTTGGATTGGAGGTTCACGATCATCCTATCCCCTATCCATTGGGTTGGGTAAACAAGGATGCAAATATAAAGGTAATGAAACATTGTAATATTAAATTTGTTGTAAGTGTTGATTTTTTTGATGAAGTGGAATTGGACGTAGTACCCCTTCATGTATGTGGAGTAGTGTTTGGAATCCCTTAAATTTATATGAGGGATGCAATATTCATGCCGAGATCCAACCAATATTGACTGATCAAGGATGGGAAGTCATACATCATCAACGTGCATAAATACAAGTCAAAGATCTCACTAGTAAGTTCCAACCAAGCCAAGAAGTTGATTAGTTATAGTAAGAAATATGTTTTCTTTTCTTAAGAGAAAATTGATATCATATTGAGTCAATGAGAGTGAAGACATCCCTGGAGTGGTGTACTAAAGAACATAAACACTAGTTGGAGGAGTTGTTACAAGAATAAAGAGGAGTGTTCCAGGAGCCCAAAGGGATACCACCCAAGAGGGAAGTGGAGTATGAAATATAGTTGTTACCATACTCCCCATTATTGAATATTAGGTTGTATAGATAGCTCATTTTGAAAGAAAATGAAGTGAGGAAGCAATTGTAGTAGTTATTGGAGCAGGGTGTGATTTGACCAAGCACCTCACCTTGTGGATCACCCATCATAATTGTGCCCAAGAAAGATGGGGCTTGGAGAATGTGTATTGATTACAGGGCATTGAACAAGATTACATTGAAGAATCGGTACCCTTTGCCAAGGATCGATGATCTATTGGATCAGTTGCAGCATGCCAAGTACTTCACTAAGCTAGATATGAAATCATGATATCAATAGGTATGAGTCAAAGATGAAGATACCTGGAAGACTTCCTTCAAGACAAGGCAATGTTTGTATGAGTGGTTGGTTATGCCATTTCGTTTATGCAACATACCAACTAAATTTATGAGATTAATGAATGATGTTTTACACCCTTATCTAGATTCATTTGTTATTATTTGTTTGGATGATATACTAGTTTATAAAACTACCTGGGAGGAGCACATATCAAATCTTATGCATGTGTTAGAGACTTTGAAAAATAACCAGATGTTGGCCAATCTCAAGAAATGTGAGTTTTCTCAGTACTCTTTAATATATTTGGGGTATGTGATCAGTGGAGGGGAGCTCAAGCTAGATCCATCAAATATGGAGGCCATCATGGAATGATCGGTCCCTACAAATGTCACTAAAGTTAGGAGTTTTGTTGGGGTAGAAAAATACTTGTGGAAGTTCATATTTTCATTTTCAGTAGTAGTTAAACCACTCCACGCCATAGAAACCAGTGGTAATAGTTTCTAGTGGGGGGAGAATCAACAAAAAACATCTGATGAGATGAAAATAAATATTAGTCAAACACCGATACTCATGATATTGAATTTACCAAATCCTTTTGAAGTGGAGACATATGCAAGTGGGTATGTCATGGGACTACTCTTGATGCAAGGAGGAAGGCCCATCTACTATCATTATGAAGCATTTCATGGAGAGGTTGTCAACTAACCTACATATGACAAGGATCTCTATGCCTTGGTACAAGCTACCAAAAAGTGGAAGCATTATCTGATGCACAAGGAGACCATTATCCACACAGATCACCAACTGCTGCAGTATTTGTAGGCCCATAGTAAACTACAACAAACCAGGAATTACAAGTGGATGTGGTTTTTACAAAAAGATCATTTGATCATAAAGTGTAAGAAAGGTATCACAAATAAGTTGGAAGACATGCTTTCATAATCACCCACATTCGAGATTACATCTTTTGGAACTCTGATGGACATGGATCCTTTTACCCATTATGCATATAAAGAGGCATACACATAATATGAGGACTTCAAGGAGGTGTTTCAACATCTACATGTCCAAATTCATACAAACAAGATGATGGTGAGGATGACTATCATTTCTAGACTGGATTACTCTACAATTTCGACAAGACCTGTGTTCCTAAAGGTGAATGATTGCATCTTATCAGAGAGGCTCATACCTCCAAGGTTGCAGGATATTTTGGTTTTGGGAAGACAATTGCCAACTTATAGAGGTATGTGTATTGGCCCATAATGAAAAAATATGTAGCATGGTATATTAGAGGATGTATACTTTGCTGTACCAACAATGTCAATAATAGGAAGTAAGGTATATACCATCCCTTACCTGTTCCAACTCGACCTTGAGAAAGTATTTCCATGGATTTTGTGGGAGGTTTACCAACAACGAGGAAGGGACATGACTATCTATTTGTGGTATCTGACAGGTTCAACAAAATGTGCATTGTCATGCCTTATAAAAAGACCTTCAATAAATAAGAAGCAACAAATAAGTTATTTGAACAGGTCTAGGTGCACTTTGGGATACCAAGAAGCGTCATCTCAAATAGGGATACCATATTTATTAGTGAATTTTGGACTACATTATAGGAGAAGATGGACACTAAGTTGAATAGCTCTACAACATTCCATCCACAAACAAATGGGAAAATTAAATTTTTCAACATGACCTTGGTGCAGCTTTTGAAGGGCTACAATTAAAAACATTTGAAGACCTGTGATGAAAATATAATCTAAATACAACACTCTTGTAACAGAGCAGTCCATACTTCTACTGCTAAGTCACATTTTGAAACTTGCTTTGGATATTTTCCACCTTCACCCTTAGATGTTGTATATGGAAAACAAGGAGGAGTGAGGGAAGATCTCATGAGAGATGCATTATAAGGAGAATTTTGTTTTGATAATATTAGGAAGATTCTTTTGCAAGTACAAGAGACACTAGAGAAGTCACAAGAAAAGTACAAAGCTAAACATGATGAACATAGAACATAGAGAACATTTAGAGTGGGAGACAGAGTATGGTTACATTTGAACAAGGGAAGGCTACATGGTTATATTATGAAGATCAAGGCTCTACAGTAAGGTGCTTTTGAGGTATTGGAAAAAGTAGGAGATAATGCCTACAGACTCAATCTTCTCCCATACATGCAAATTTACTTAGTAGTGAATGTGGAGAATATCAAACTCTATGAGCCTTCCATGTTGGATCAAGAGGACGAGTAGGTCCTACCTTCCATAGAGGATTTAGCACCAGATGCTCATGTAGAGTTAGCAGAGGACACAATTTTGTAGAAGCATTCTAGAACTACAAGACAGGGCCAACATGACCTTTGATAGATTGGGTTGAAAGGAAAACTTATAGGAAAAGCAAAGTGGTACTCCGGGGAGAAGGTAGAGGAAATATTTACTTACCTCATTCAATAAAGATTTTGGGGACCAAAATCATTGCTAAATGGTGAGGTATTATCCATATTAGATCATTATATTGTTTTTCATCCATCCTAATCATTTTAGAGTGGAAAAAATGGAGGAATTAGCTTGCAGGGCCATTTTAGTGGCAGATCCCAGTTTGGAAAATTAGGGTTTGGAACTATTCGGGGCCATTTTGAGGAATCAAACAACATTTTTGTGGGTTAAACCTCTCCTAGCATTAATATATCCCCGTGACACTATTCTACACATCGAGACCTTTCCAATGGTGAAAAATTCATGTCAATCAGAGTTCATATGCAAAATTTATCCCTCCTACAAGTTGACCTACCATGTTGACCACCATGGTACGAGAGGATGCCATGTCATCCCCCATTACTCATGCATATAAGGCTATCCATGTGAGTTATTTCAAGAATATTCTAGATGGTTCAAAGCCCTACCAAAATTGAGGGTTGAGGAAGTCAAAAACGTATCCTTAGATGGATATCAAGCTATATTAAATACAAGGCCACTAGGAGTATAAGGGGTTCCATCCTTTTGAATTGTATCTTGTTCCATATCTGATCAAAACATCTGAGAGTGGTATTATGTGAGCATAATAGAAGAGGAGAGATTCTGTAGAAACCATACATGCTACAGTTCAAAGGAAACTCCACAGAGAGTGCGTCTTTCTTTGTACTTGTATTATTTCTATACCAGAGAAAAGAGAATAGAGAAACCTCACATTCTAGTTGGGTTTTCTCCCGTATTGGGTTTCCCAGGTCATATGTTGTGTTTATTTACGGATGGTGTGATTGTATTTTACTATTCCCCATTTTCCCCATTTTATCTATTTCATGCATAAGAAGAAAATCAGTCACTTAATATTCTAGAGATCTAAAGGAAAAATAACCTTAATATTAAATATTTCAGTATTTTATTAGATCGGTTGTGACAAATTGTTCCAGTTGAATATCCATGACAATTTACAAATCAAAATGCATCCAAGGGTAATGTGGCTATTGAAATAAATCCAAATCATCATAATATTACTGACATAATCAGTCCAAAGCATCATCGAATCAACATCAATTTATAGACTTAATAATTTAAGAGATTTCCCAAGTGGTTTTATCAAACATTTGATCATGTTTTATTAGACGAGAATCCTAAATTAGGTGGAAGGATAGTTCATCCGAAATTGAGGTAAATAAATGTTTTTTTCAATTATGATTTATTTGCTAACATTCACCATTCTTTTGAACATCAAAGTTATGAAGAAACAGAAAGACAAAAAGAAAGAGACGATGATTTGCAAGTTGAATACGATGACTTGATGAAAATCAGACTTGGGTGTTGCAAGATGTTCTGACTAATAAAAAAAGACATTGTTTGCAAATGGTTATATAAGGTCAAGTACAAAGAAGATAGTACACATGACAAGCACAAACTAGGGCTAGTTGCAAAGGGATTTTCCTAGCAAGAGAGGATAGACTATGAGGATACATTTCCCCCCACTGTCAAGTTGGTTATGATAAGGTTAGTTCTATCTCTTACTACTCATTTTAGTTATACTATCTATCAAATTGATGTTAAGAGTTCCTTCCTTGATGGTCATTTAAAGGAAGAGGTTTATATGTATTAACCTCAAGGATTTCATGTTTGTACAAATAAACATTTGGTATACAAATTGGTTAAGGCTCTTTATTCCCTCAAGCAGGCTCCAAGATATTAGCACATCAAACTTGACAAATATTTGTAGGACAATGGATTTAGAAGAAGCTTAAATTCTGATTGCAATCTCTACTAAAAAAGTGAGGATTGTGATGTGGTAATATTGGTGATATATGTAGATGAAATTATCATGACAAGTAGTGAGGTAAGAGCAATTACCTAGGTAAAATATAACTTATGTTTCACTTTTGACATGATAGAGTTTGGATTCATACATTATTTTAAGGTGTAGAAGTTTGGAAAACTAACAAATGTGTTTTTGGTTCACAAACTAAGTATGTCAAAGTGAAACTAAGAATTGGTCTAATGAAAGAAACTAGTCTAATGGACTCATTTGTGAATTAGAAAAATGAGTCGATTTAAGGAAACTAGTGCAAAGTTTGATTTATATTACAACCACTAGGTTGAATTTTAGTCTAGTAGTCAACTATATATCCAATTTTATGACAAACCCTAAATTACAACAATGGATAATAGTAAAAAAGGTTTTGATAGATGTTAATTGTATAATAGATTTGGGATTATTATATGGTGAAAGTGACGCACTTTAGTAAAATGGCTATATAAATTCTAATGGGACAAAAATCAGTGAATGATTAGAAATCAACAACTGGTTATGTGTTCAATCTTAGAACAACTGCAATTTCAAACTTAACAAGAAAATACATTTTAATTTACTTTCTTCTACTAAGTCAAACTAGAGGGAAGTAGTAAAGGAGAATGTGAGAGCATAGTTTAGATTACAAGAATACTTGGATATTTAATTATTGAACAAACCAAGTCAATAGTGCTTTTCTATGACAATCAAGGTAATATAAAATTAGAAAAGAATCTAATATTTTATGAATGCACCAAACACATTGATGTGTATTGTCATTTTATCAAACATGTTTTAAAATATGAAGAGATTGAACTTTAATATTGTACCACACAAGAGTAGATTGAAGACATCTTTACCATGCCACTTGCTTTAGATAAGTTTTTCAAATTAAAAAATAAGCTTGGTGTATTTTCCAAAATGATCATTAAGGGAGGATTTTAAGAATGGTGTTTTACGAGTAATTAGCATTTACTTTCCGTAAATACATAGTACATTAACTTTTTTAGATTTAATAATAAATAAATAAGAAGAGGTTACACAACATCGTTCTCTTGTTCATTTGTACGTATGTAAGAAGACACATTATGATTTGATGAATAACAACTTGATTGTTACATTCTCAATAGCTTGGTCTCCTCTCTATTCAATCTTTATGATGTTAAACCACTTTTGGGATTTGGATTCTAGGAAGCAAGATGAGAGATTTTTGTTGAAGTGTCCAACAAAATAGGGGAAAATAATTATTTTGAGGTATACCTTTAACCAGAGAAGTTTATGGTTGTGTTGGTTGTTTCATGATTATGTCATCTCTAATGGTTATCTGTTTTATAGATTAAGGTAAGGACTGGACCCTAGGAAAACTATTAACCTCCTCAAATTCCCTCTCTTCTCCGACGAAGACCTTTTCAATATTTATGGAGATATTACCATATATTTTCCTCTAGTTAGGCCTTCCAATTTTTCTTAAACAAACCACCTTCAAACGGATATAACCCTACAATTATGACCCCTAAAGATCATCCTTACATAGTCCACAATTTGCAAATATTCACTTGCGAGCCTCGATTTCCACATGCTTCAATAATTTGTCCCTGAGATCCATTTCCATAACGATTCTTTCCACATACCTATTCACATGTTTTCTTGAACTTACGTAAAAATCTATGGATGTCCCTAAACTATTTCCTAGATCTCTTAAAACAACCTCGATCCATAACTTGAAAGGGAGTGTGGGAAGATTGACCCAGATAAGTTGGGCATGGGATATTTTGATCCTTAGGTTGAATGATGTGTTCGAACATTTTAATGACAGGATAGTTGAACTTAATTCACATAACCATATTTCAGTGAAAGGATAAATGAACTTAAGTCCCAACAATTCTGTTAAGATCCTAACCTGCACATAGGTAGATCAATGTATTCGGATGTAATAAAGGTCAATATTAATAAGGCCTTTCAATAAAATAGAATAAGGTGGATGTAAGAAGACCTAATAGAAGCTTCTGCTTCTAGAAGGATATTCCTCTAGATGCTTCTCTTAATAGACATATTTAGTATAAGTAAGGGGCGAGGGTATGTGAACCCTAGCTTGGAGATTATTGTAACAGAGCGCTGCTCGACTGGAGGTTGCCCCCTCGAAGAGGCCTGTGAACATTGCTTTCTGAATCAAAGTGTTTTTCTATTTCTATTTCGTATATCATTTCTATGTATTGTGAAGATTATGATTGATATTTTACTGTTATTCTGCCATTTCTAGCATTTTATTTCTGTTCTGCATATTTAATATATCTGGTATCTTGCAAGTGGTATCAGAGCACTTTCCTTGGCATAAATTGTGGGTATTTTTTTTCTTCAGGGTAGAGACGTATTCCGACGTATTTAAGCCACAGAGATCTGTCGTTACGCGCATAAACCCGCGGTTGAGGGATTCATACACGCAAGAAATACAAGTGGTTCTTAAGCGCACATTTGTTGGCCACCCTTGTAACCCCTGTTGGTACCCCTTCGAGTGGTAGCGCATCAGACAACACCTGTGTACGGAT
>ML780584.1:580531-599116 GCA_009831015.1 Picea engelmannii
CTATCCTCCTTAGTTAGTGCCCTGAGATATTGGGCCGAGTACTACTGTTGGACCCCGCATGTATATCAGAGAGCTATAGCACAGGGCAAACCCTTGTTTGTAGAACCCTTGAATACCTAACCCTTGGGGAACATAAACAACAACATAAACAAATTAAACCGGCGAGATCTATTGACGCACATTTGTGTTCGGGTTGCTAAGTAAATACTATCTGGTTCAGAATTTGGGGATTTCAACACTGCATCATTCTTCAGACCAAAGCATAACCCCGCAGCATTCATCTCTTCTCCCTTATCACTTTCATCCATATCATTTTTCTGCAAAAATTTCTGACCCCGCCCACTCCCTCTTCAGTTCACCCATCATCATGGATCATACCCATAACCAAGAACTAGAGTCTCGCTTCAACACCCTGCAATCTAGTTTACTTGAGACCCAACAAGAAGTGCAACAACTCAGTGCTACTATTTCCTCCCGTGATGCCTCCATGAATGCATCTGTAAATGTAGCCATGCAGTTTGCAATGGAAGAAGTCAAACACGAACTGACCACCCAGCTTGAATCTGTCTTTGCATCAGTCTGCACCAAACTCAAGCTCTCTACCGATGAATCTTTTCCTGATGCACATAAAAAGACTGAAGGTGAAACTTCTTCCCATTCCTTTCAACCCCATCACTTTCAAAGGGACATACGCCTTCCGCAGGTGGATGTGATGCAGGAGCATCCCTCGCGTCAAGCGAGCCAACATGGAAGCGAAAGACAGCGGGAAGACGTCCAACGCAAGATTTTGAAATTTCCCTTGAAGTTGATATGCCAAATATAAATGAGATCATTTAATGAAGGCACCTTGGTAAAATGTAATCAGACCTTGAGCACCCCTCTCTCGTCTAAGATAGACAGAGGCATTTATAGTAGTAAATGTAAGTAGGTAGATTTTAATATTAGATTAGACAGTTTTAGAATAAAGAGGGAGAACGGATATAGACACCCTCATTGTGCATTGTAACATAGTTCAGGAAGATTTAGAAGAATCCATAGCATAGGAGAGAAGCAGAGAACTATAGAAGAACACCCATGTACAGATCTTGAATTAATAGAAGAAGTTGATTTAGATTCATGGCTTTTGTGTTATTCTCTGTGTATGTGTGTTGAATGCTATGTTCGTGAGTATTTACTTCCTGTTATACATTTGCTATTGTGATGTATGTATGATTTCATGTGTTGAGATTGAAATCCAAGAGGAAGTGGAATGAGTTACAGTTGTTTCTCTATCTAACCAAGGATTCCTGCAAGGAGTGCAGTTGAAGTCGTCCGCAAGGAGTGCGTTGACAGAAGGCTCAGATAGTTAGCTCTTATTCTCATTCATCTAGGAGTGAAATTGATTTATACGAGCCGTGCAAGGAGTGCGTAGGCTAAGGAGAGTCTCAGTCGTGAAAACTGAGCGAGGTATTGAAGAACTATTGTTGCAGGTGTGCAGGGTTGAAAGAATTCAACACTTAGAAGTGTTTTAGGATTGCCGCAAGGGATGCGTGCAAGAGTCTTCGTGGAGACTTAGAATTGCGTGAAGCTCGAGAAGGATAAGGTTTCCAAGTTTGTTGAGGAGATACACTGGAAGTTCATGTTGTGGAGTGCGTAAACCAGGTGTTGCACGGTTGCGCTGCAGAAAAACAAGATCCGGAGAGGAGCACTTAATTATTTTAGAAGAAATCTTCAAAGAGGAGAGAAATCGATGGTCAGGATCTTACGGTGAAGGATCAGCCAAGTCCCGTTATCCATTGGATCTAATAGAGAAGCAAGAGGTTATGGTCGTGTTGGGAGTTTAGCTCCAGGATCCGTGAGATGTTGGATCTTGGATCGGTTACCTGTCATCCGTCAGATTTGACCAAAGTTGCAAAAGGGTTACCGTCAGGATTTGAAGGATCGGAAATCCCGTGGTCGAATGTTTTTCGACATTTGAAACCCTGAAGTCCCGGGAAGATCGGAGCCATTCGACAACTGGACACATGGTAGAGATCGAGACGTCCGGAGTTCGGGGATCAGAAATTCCGTGGGCAGAAGGACGGGAAGGTTCATAGTGAAACCCCGACGTAATCTGAATCGTCTGTTCGGGAGGACAGTTACCAGAAATCCAAGGAGAGTTGGGATATCCGGCGTTGTGAAATTGAAGTTCCTGAAGACAAGGAAGTCAAGACATTGTAAGTCCCGAAACCCCGGAGAAATCGGGACCGTTCGTCAGAGGGGACGCGTGGAGGCGATCAGTGCCATCGGGAAAATTCCCAATAAGGAATCATCCATCGGGTTTTGGGTCATTGGGACATCGGGGATCCCAGTGACAAAGTGTTTATGCATTTTGGTTTCGCGAACCGTGAAATCCCGACGAGGAGGAAGGTAAAATTGTGCGACCAGTTGTCAGCACGTCAGAAAGGAGAAGGCACCGTAGTGGAAGCCAGTTGTCAGCCTAACGGAGAATCGGTGTTCCAGGAATCGGGAAACCCACGGGTAAGTGTTTTGCAGCATTTGAAATCCCATAGCCCTGACAGGGTAAGACCGTGGCCACGGGTTAACGGTTATATGGGCCAAGGCCTATAGCCAGGAGGGTTATTGTGAAAAAGGAGTGTCAGGATTCAGGGAATCGCAAGTCCTAGGGACAATTGTATTTTGACATCGGAAAGTCTGAAACTCCGATGAGGGATATGACTGCGGTCATATAAGGAGAGGTCGCGTGGACTAAAGGCTTAGCCAGGCGAGGACTAAAGCAACAAAGGAATGTATCAAGGATTGGGGATCGGTAAAACAAAGCATCTGGACATTTCAAATGTCAAATCCCCGATAGGAGGAACCCCGATAAAAAAGGAAAAAGGGCAGCATTGATTTCCCAATCGTTAAGGGAGGTCTTTGTAGGACAGTAGATGTGGGTGGAGAATTTCCCGATAGGGAAATAAGGAACCTTTGAGTTCTTCGGGCCGAGGTAAGAGAGAAGGTCCTGTGAGCGGACGTGCCCTGGGTGGTGCGCCTGCGGGAAAATTTGCATGGGCTCTTGTCCATGAACTCCTTGATGGTATGTCCATGCTTCATGATTTCTGCTTCAGTCTCCTAGCTGGCATCTTCAACTGGATGGCCCTTTCACTTGACTAAATATTCAAAATATTCTTTCCTTCTGGTTTTCTTACCTACTCGTTTATCCAGTATCTTCTCCATCTGTGGCTTCTCTGCAACTGGCATCTGCTTCTGCCACTGAACCTCTGGCTATTCATCACTTGCAGTCTCTGTTTCCCCAACTCTATATGGGTATAAATCCGCAATGTTGAATATCGAAGAAATTCCGATTGCATCCAGTAACTCGATATCATAAGCATTTTCTCCCATCTTCTTCAAGACCTTGCATGGTCCGATTTTCTTCATCTTCAATTTATTGTATGTTCCTCTCAGGAACCTTTCTTTCCTCAAATGCGCCAGAACTAGATCACCAACTTCAAACTGAAGTTGTCTTCTATGTTGATCGGATCTGCGCTTGTATTCTTGGCTTGATTTTAGCAACCGCTCCTTCACCTGGCTGTGAAGTTCTTTCATTGCCTCAACAAATTCTTCTACACTAGCGCTCCTGGTAGCAGTCTGTTCTGAATCTCTCAATTCAGAAACTCCTCTCGGCTGTGTGCCATATATAATCTGGAATGGACTTCTGCATGTGCTCCTATTAACAGAGTCATTGTAAGCAAACTCTGCCTGTGGCAATATATTGTCCCAACTGCTATGGTGCTCTGTCACCAAGCCTCTCAGCAAGTCTCCTAGACTTCTGTTCACCACTTCTGTTTGCCCATCCGTTTGAGGATGATAGGCAGAACTAAACATCAAGTTAGTCCCCAGCTTCTTCCATAATGTCCTCCAAAAGTGTCCTAAGAACTTTGTACCTCTATCTGAAACAATACTCCTGGGTAAGCTGTGAAGTCGAACGACTTCTTCAAAAAACAGATTCGTGATGTGTGTCACGTCACTGGTTTTCTGACATGGGATAAAATGTGCCATCTTGGAAAATCCATCCACTACCACAAAGATCGAATCAAATCCTCTTTGTGTCCTTGGCAATCCCAATATGAAATCCATGCTAATTTCATCCCACGACTTGTCTGGTATGGGCAATGGCTGATAAAATCCCGCATTCTGTTTCTTTCCTTTTGAATGTTGGCAAATCCGGCATCTATCTACAAACCTCTCGACATGCGCTCGCATCCCTGGCCAAAAGTATGACTCGCTTAGCTTTGCAAATGTTTTGTCATGGCCAAAGTGTCCTGCCAAGCCTCCGCTGTGTTTTTCCTTCAACAGATTCTCCCTCATGGAGCAATTCAGAATACACAATTGATTTCCTTTGAAAAATAATCCATCTTGGATCATATAGTCTATCCAAGGGCTTCTATCTCTGAGAACTAGATTCTTAGCTACTTCATATGCCTCCTTAAAGTCCGAATCATCTGCGTACATGTCTCTGAGATCATCAAATCCTAACGTCCTGACTTTGAACTCCTGCAACAACAAACACCTCCTGCTCAAAGAATCAACAACTTTGTTAGCAGTACCAGAAATATGTTTTATCACAAAAGTGAAATTTTGCATGTATTCAACCCATTTAAGATGCCTCTGGTTCAACTTTTCCTGTTGAGTCACAAAATGTAATGCATGGTTATCACTATATAAAACAAATTCTTTTGGAATCAAATAGTGCCTCCATTTCTTCAATGCCTGTATGATGGCATAAAATTCCTTATCATACGTGGAGTACTTTTCTTTTGCCTCATTCATCTTCTCGCTGAAATATGCAATCAGTTTGTCCTCCTGACTTAAGACCGCTCCTATGGCAAACCCACTTGCATCACATTTTACCTGAAACGTCTTTTGAAAATCTGGCAACACCATAATTGGTTGTTCCATAATCTTTCGTTTCAACAAATTGAAACTCTTCTCCGCCTCTTCAGTCCAGTGAAAAGATTTATGTCTTTTCTTCACTGTATCCATCATTGTTGCACTGATTCTGCTGAAATTCCTGATGAATTTCCGGTAAAAACTAGCCAAACCATGAAAACTCCTCACCTCGAATACATTTCTCGGTGATGGCCAATTCTTGATCAGTTCTACCTTATCTGGATCCATCCTCAATTCATTTGCAGATATAACAAAACCCAGATAAATGAGCTCTGTCTTCATAAATGAGGACTTCTTCATATTTATCAATAGCTTCTCCTGTTGTAGCTTCTTCATTACAACATCCAAATGCTTCAGATGTTCAGCCTTCGTCTTGTTGAAAACCAATATGTCATCCAGATACATGATGACAAATTTCCCGATGAACTCCTTCAGGACTTCATTCATCAACCTCATAAAGGTACTTGGTGCATTCGTCAAGCCAAACGACATGACAAGCCATTCATACAAACCTTCGTTTGTCTTGAATGTTGTTTTCCATTCATCACCTTCTCTCATACGAATATGATGATATCCACTCTTTAGATCAATCTTTGAAAAAAAAATTGCTCCACTTAAGCAATCCATCAGATCATCCATCCTCGACAATGGAAATCTGTATCTGATGGTTATCTTGTTGATGGCCCTTGAGTCGGTACACATTCTCCAACCTACATATTTCTTTGGATTGAGTACCGTCGAAACAACACATCGACTCAGACTTTCCCTGATCAAACCTTTGTCCAACAACTCCTGGACCTGTCTTTTAACCTCTTCATTCTCTTGCGGCGTCAATCTGTATGCAGCTTTGTTTGGCAAACTAGCTCCTGGTATGAGATCAATATGATGACTCACGCTTCTCATCGGTGGCAACGAACGAGGTAGTTCGTCCACTACAATATCAACGAACTCTTCCAGCAGTTCCTGAACTTCTTCTGGCAAATCATCCACTCTTGTACTAGTCATAACAATTCTTGGTTTTCTGACCACAAAGCATTGTGGATCCTCCTTCTTCTTAACTTCGGTAAGAAGTTCCTTCCCACTCATGAGAAGTGTTGTGTTGCTTACCTCCGGTTTCACCTCCTTATCCTCAATTGGATGCAACATGTGGGTTCTCCCATTCTTCTCCAGGGTATATGTGTTCATCCTCCCATCATGAATCACATTTCTATCATATTGCCATGGTCTACCCAACAATAGATGACAAACATCCATAGGAATAACATCACATAAAATCTTATCATTATATCCTCCTATCTTGATGTCAACTAAGCACTATTTAGTGACATTTACTTGATGTCCCTTTTGTAGCCATGAAACTCTATATGAACTTGGTTGATCAATTGTCTCCAGCTCCAGCTTCTCCACCATCTCGGTTGAAACGAGATTATCCATGCTTCCACTGTCCACAATGACCTTGCACACTCTATCCTTGGTCTTGCAAGCAGTCCTAAAAATATTGTTCCTCTGCGCTGAATTCTCCATCTCCTTTTCTGGCGTCAAAAGGATTTTCCGCATCACCAATGACCTTCTGCCTTCAGCATATTCTGCCTCAATATCTCATCTTTGTGCCTTGGCGATGTGAGTCTCTTCAATTTCTTTCTTTTTCTCTGGACACTCGAACGACCTGTGCCTGTTCTTTCCACATGTGAAGCATGTGATTACTCCCCCTCTACATCATCCTCTACCTTTGGTATGAGGAAATATATCATTATCATCATATCCTCCTCTCTGCTCAGTATGCTGTTCTCTTTGCTCATAATATCTCCCTCACTGCGAGCTTCCACCTCTCTCTGTCTGAGTCTGAGGTTTTTTCCAGTTGTCCTTGGGCTTCTGGGTTCTTTCCTGGGAAACTGTCTTACCTCTGGGCTGACTTCTGCCTCGACCTCTTTGACTCTGCTTTTGGCTCATCTTCTCTTCAGCTTTCAAAGCCATTTGATAAGCATCCTCCACTGTTCGGATGGTTTCCATGCTCATCTCATCCTGAATCTCATATCTCAGTCCATTCATATACTTGACCACTTTTTCGTCATTTCTTTCGTGATGACCTGCCCTAATATTCAACCTGTAAAATTCTTCAGTATATTCCTTTATTGTCATCAACTTCTGTCTCAGGTTCTGCATCCTCCTGAATAGAGAAATTTGATAATCCCTGGGAATGAATTTCGCCTTCATCTTGGCAATCATCCTGTCCCAGCTCTTAATTTTCTGCTTGCCTTGGCAACACCTGTCAGCTTGTAGTTCATCCCACCACAAGGCTACATGTCCCTTTAATCTTGTGACGGCATGCCTGACCTTCTTATCCTCTTCGATATCTTCATAGTCGAAGTAAGTGTCTAGAGCTCTAATCCAATCTAGAATCTCTTCTACATCCAGATTTCCCTCATAAACTGGAACATCCATTTTCACCTTTGCACCCATTCTTGTAACATCTTTAAGTAAGTGTTCAGTTGTTGCATCCTCTGCTGGGATTTCTTCTCCTCCATGTCCAACATCATCTTCATTTTCAGACTCACTGATATCTCCTATATCATCTTTGCGCCTTTCTCTTATCTCCATGTCCTCCATTTTGGCACGAAGATTTCACATTTCCCTCTCCACGTCTGGATTCTGCACTTGCCTACCTCTTTCTCTGGACATTTCCCTTTCCTCCTCTGGATCGGGTGATTGTCTACCCCTTCTCCTCGGTGGCATGGTGAATTCTCCTTTTTCTCTGCTATAGAAAGAAAAGAATCTTTTCTAAGCTTTGATACCACTTGACATGTGTATCAGAGTGCTTCTCTTATCTCCTCCTACCTCTCTTGCCTGAAATATACAGATAAGAATTAAGCTCTTATACCACTTTGGCACAGGCGCACCACCTAGGGCACGCCCGCTCACAGGACCTTCTCTCTTATCTTGGCCCGAAGAACTCAAAGGTTCCTTATTTCCCTATCGAGAAATGTTCCACCCACAGCTACTCTCCTACAAAGACCTCCCTTAACAATTGGGAAATCAACGCTGCCCTTTTTCCTTTGTTATCGAGGTTCCTCCTATCGGGGATTTGACATTTGAAATGTCTAGACACTTTGTTTTACCGATCCCTGATCCCCGATACGTTCCTTTGTTGCTTTAGTCCTTGCCTGGCTAAGCCTTTAGTCCACGCGACCTCTCCTTATATGATCACAGTCATATCCCTCATCGGAGTTTCAGACTTTCCGATGTCAAAATACAATTGTCCCCAGGACTTGCAATTCCCCGAAGCCCGACGCGCCTTTTTCACGATAACCCTCCTAGCTATAGGCCTTGGCCCATATAACCATTAACCTGTGACCACGGTCTTACCCCGTCAGGGCTACGGGATTTCAAATGCTGCAAAACACTTACCCATGGGTTTCCCGATTCCTCGAACACCGATTCTCCGTCAGGCTGACAACTGGCTTCCACTATGGTGCCTTCCTCCTTTCTGACATGCTCACAGCTGGTCGCACAATTTTACCTTCCTCCTCATCAGGATTTCATGGTTCGCAAAACCAAAATGCATAAACACTTTGTCACTGGGATCCCCGATATCCCGATGACCGAAACCCCAATGGATGATTCCTTATCGGGAATTTTCCCGATGGCACTGATCGCCTCCACGTGTCCCCTCTGACGAAAGGTCCCGATTTCTCCAGGGTTTCTGGACTTAATGTGTCTCGACTTGTCTTCAAGAACTCTGATTTCCTGATGCTGGATATCCCGACTCTCCTCGGATTCCTGGCACTTGTCCTCCTGAACGGACGATTCAGATTACGCCGGGGTTTCACTATGAACCTTCCCGTCCTTCCGCCCACGAAACTTCTGATCCCTGAAATTTGGATGTCTCGATCTCTGCCATGTGTCCAGCTGTCGGACGACTTCGATATTCCTAGGACTTTGAGGTTTCAAATGTTGAAAAACATTCGACCACGGGATTTTTGATCCTTCGAATCCCGATGGTAACCCTTGTGCAACTTTGGTCAAATTTGATGGCTGATGGGTAACCGATCCAAGATCCAACGACTCACGGCTCTTGGAGCTTAACTCCCAACATGACCATAACCTCTTACTTCTCTGGTAGATCCAATGGCTGACGAGACTTGGCTGATCCTTCACCGTAAGATCTCGACCGTCGATTTCTCTCCTCTTTGAAGATTTCTTCTAAAATAATTAAGTGCTCCTCTCCGGATCTTGTTTTTCTGCAGCGCAACCGTGCAACACCTAGTTTACGCACTCCACAACACGAAATTCCAGTGTTTCTCCTCAACAAACTTGGAAGCCTTATCCTTCTAGATCTTCACGCAATTCTGAGTCTCCACAAAGACTCTTGCACGCATCCCTTGCGGCAATCCTCAAACACTTCTAAGTGTTGAATTCTTTCGACCCTGCGCACACCTGCAGCAGTAGTTCTTCAATACCTCGCTCATTTTTCATGACTGAGACTCTCCTTAGCCTGCACACTCCTTGCACGGCTCGTATAACTCAATTTTACTCATGGGTGAATGAGAACAAGAGCTAACTATCTGAGCCTTTTGTCAATGCACTCCTTGCGGACGACTTCAACTGCACTCCTTGCATGAATCCTTGCTAAGATAGAGAAACAATTGTAACTCATTCCACTTCCTCTTGGATTTCAATCTCAACACATGAAATCATACATACATAATAATAGAAAATGTATAATAGGAAGTAAATACTCACGAACATAGCATTCAACACACATACATAGAGAATAACACAAAAACCATGAATCTGAATCAACTTCTTCTATTAATTCAAGATCTGTAGATGGGTGTTCTTCTACAGTTCTTTGCTTCTCTCCTATGCTCTGGATTCTTCTAAATATTCCTGAACTATGTTACAATGCACAATGAGGGTGTCTATATCCGTTCTCCCTCTTTCTTCTAAAACTGTCTAATCTAATATTAAAATCTACCTACTTACATTTACTACTATAAATGCCTCTGTCTATCTCAGACGAAAGTAGGGCACTGAAGGTCTGATTACATTTTACCAAGGTACCTTCATTAAATGATCTCATTTATATTTGGCGCATCAACTTCAAGGGAAATTCAAAATCTTGCACTGAATGTCTTCCAGCTGTCTTTCGCTTCCACATTGGCTCGCTTGACGTGAGGGATGCTCCTGCATCAGGATGTAACCAAATTTGATGGCTCGGACCCCATAGGTTGGGTCACACAAATGGAACATTATTTCTCTCTCTACAACATTACAGATGACTTGGCCAAACTCCGGTATGGTGTTCTCCATCTAGATCAAGAACGCTGGCAGTGGTGGCAATGGAGAAAAACTTCCCGTCAAGGGTATATTGCTTGGACCCAATTTGTTGCTGAGCTTTATGAACGCTTTGACACTGACACTAACCATTTGGGCCATTTGAAAAAATTGAAGCAATCAGGCACAGTCGAAGACTTCATAGCTGCATTTGAGCATCTGGCTTTTCGAACAGAGGGCATGACTGATGCTTTCTTTCAGGAGTGTTTTATCAGTGGCCTGAAGGAGGAGATTTGGGCCCATGTCCTCATGGCTCGACCTACGACTTGGGTGGAGGCTACCAAAAAAGCTAAAGAAGCACAACAAATTGTTTCCTCTCAAAATCATAAGCCTTCCTTTATCCCGGACCCTAAACCAGTAAACCCCACTACTCCCTCCGCCCCATTAAAAATCCAAAAATTGACCAGGGCTTAAATGGTTGAATGCCAACTCAAAGGCCTCTGTTATAATTGTGATGACAAATATTTCCCAGGCCACAAATGTAAGGAACAAAATCTCTTTATGGCCATCTCTAAGGATATTCAGGAAGAAGATGTTGACACCCCCCCTGTGCCCGAGTCACCAGAAATTTCTGACATAAACCCTCCCTCCGACCCTCCTGAAGTGGAACCCATCATTTCCCTCAATGCTCTCACTAACTTCTCTGCCCCCCAAACCCTCAAGTTAATCGGTTACATCAAGCATCGAAAGGTCATCATCTTGGTTGATAGTGGCAACACCCACAATTTTATTCATCGCCGCATTACCCAAGAAACCCATTGCTACATCCATGTTGTCAACAATTTCCAAATCATGATTGCCAATGGTGGTTCTATGAAATGTGGCAGGCGCTGTGAAAATGTGCGTCTCCAAATAGGTGACTACCACCTCAAATCCCATATGTTTGCTATTGACATGGGCAATTGCGACATTGTGTTGGGTGCCGAATGACTAAGAACCTTGGGTCCCATTCTCATGGATTTTCATAACTTAACCATGCAATTCGACCAAGGAGGCCACAAATGTAGTGTCCCCAAGGCCAAGCCCTGTCACAAATCATGTTTTATGCAAAGAATTGTAAATGTGTTCTATAGGCCGGTGAGCCAAGTGTTGTATAAGCTGTAGGCTTATGTGTTTTGTTAGGCCAGGGAGCCTAAGTGTTGAAGGACAGGAGCCTGTTGATGTACTTGTATGTATGCAGATCAATTAATAAAATATAAACACCGCTAGTGCAGACCGACCACGATGAATGAGTGATGGGGGACTGAGCATCCACAGAGTGGGCAAGGAACCAGGGGCTGAAAGGTGGGAGAAGGGGTTGAGTGATGAGCCTAGGGGCTAAGCCTAGGGGGCTTAATCCTAGGAAATAATATTTTAATATTATTTAAAAAAAAAGAGACATGTGCATTTCTGTTTATCCTAAGTTTTGGAAAGGGAACGTGCAAAGGGGATGCACGTTGTGGTACGCATGTAGTTCCCAGGGTGACAAGTGTCAACCCTAGTGCATGCAAATAAAATGGAGGAAGTAAGCCGTGAGGGGGATCTTCTCTCCATTCTGACTGGAACCTCTGAGTGTAGAACTGGTACGCCATCTGCCAGATTACTCTGATTCATCTCTGAAGTCGTTAAGCCTGTGTTTGTCTGAAGAAACCGTGTACACCCATGTCCCAAGCTGTGAGTCTGTGTCTATTCTATGCAAACCCGAGAGTACATTCCTGAACTGGAACCCTTTGTTGAACTCGAGTGGAAGAATCCTTGGTTGTTGGGGAAAAGCTGAGCTAGCCTGTGCGTGTAGCCTGTTCCGAAATCATCACCGTGAGATCATCCTGTGATTGCCGAGCCAGTTGGGGAAGCCTTGGTCTGTGTTCCCCGTGGATTGACGTGACCACACAGTACTGGACTGCGTGAGGCTTGTTGGCCTATGAGCGACTCCTCTAGGTTAGAGAGTGCGCAGAGGGGGAAGAGAACTCCTGGAAGGAACCCTGTAGCTGCCATAGAGCCCGGATACTTTCGGTCTGGTCTGTTCCTGTAACCCAAGGTAAGGGAGACTGACAGCCGAAGGAATGTCTAGGTGACAGAGAAGGTGCACTCTCCTGGGGTGGAACAGGCATGTGGGGAATGAGGGTCTGTGGGCAGTGAGCGTGGGAGATTCCTGGGAGAGCTTCTTCCTGGTGAATGTGTATGTGCTATCTTCCCTGTAACCTCAGCCTAGCCTAGGATTCCTTGCCTTGGGGTGGAGCTCGGTCCCATATCGGGGGTGACCCACTGTTGAGTTGATGAACAGTGTGGTCTAAGGCTGGGAGGTTCGTGGAAGGCCTGCACTTGGTTGGTGAATGCTACAGTTGTTAAAAGATAAGTATCGAAATTATGCTTTAACTCTGTCGCTGTTTATATATCATGTTTTCTGCTGTGTGTAAATGAAGTGCTGCTGAATACTATGGCTTGATTAATTGTAGCAGTAACCTATAGATTTCACTCTGTAATTGAAATGTGTTTAATTGTGTTAAATGCATGTGCCCATAATTCCTGTATGGGTTAGGTAAACATTCATGTATAGAATGGTAACTGTGAGGTTGTAAACCTCGGTAGTGAAAAGGGTACACTACAAATTGGTATCAGAACTAAGGTTTTGACACTGAGCCTAGATGAGCCAGTGGAGTGGTCTTTGGACCGAGGGTGAGAGGAGAAATTTTGTTTGGAGGACCAATTTCGGACCCTGGTCTGCGCCGAAGCGTCAAGGAGATACTTGATGAGTTTTTTAAGCTTAGGATGTTTAAGCGGTGTTGTGGAACCGTAGCTGATATGGTATACAACCACAGGGAGACAGGTTTCTACACCAATGGTTTTAGAACCGTCGGATCTGTTCGGGAGGGAAGGCGAACCCTTGTAACCGTCAGATCTGGAGAACGTGCACGAGGTTTAAAACCTTTGGATACTGCACAGGATTTTAAAACTCGGGAGGATCGTGAGTCGTAAGATCCCTGTGGGATTCCTCGTCAACCGTCCGAGTTGACAGAAGTTTCGCAGGATTTAAGTCCTCATGGGTAGAGGAGAAGTCCCAGGGAGGCGTCGGGATATTAGAGTCATTGGTGTTTTACTAAGGCAGAGAATCGAGACCTTATGACTCTCGAGATCCTGAGGAGGGATCATAGCCATAGGATCTCAAGGAGGACATGTGTCAGAGTCCTGGAGAGAGGCGGAAATTGGAGAATCGGAGTTCTTGAGTGCCTAGGAATCTCGTCACACGGAATCACGATCTGTGATTTCGTGACAAGATCTGGACCATTCATATTAGGGAACACGTGGCAGAGATCTGCCATCGGGGAAAGTCCCGACAAGGAGTAAGTCCATCGGGAAATCAGGAACCCCGGTGATGAGTGAGTCATACACTTTGAAACTCCGAACCCCGAAACCGCGATAAGCGGTCGATTACGGTCACGGGGTAGAGGGCACATGGACTTGACTTAACCGTGAAGGGTTAAAGCAAAAGGCATGTCGGCATATCGAGAATCGGGATATCGGAGATCCTGGAAGCAAAGGTTTCGTGCATTTGAAAATCGTGATATGTGATTTCCCGATAAGGCCTAGGAGCATGGGGCCACACCGACTGTTAGGAGGACAGGTGGCAGATTTTTAGCGACAGGCGAAAGGAATGTTGACAAGTCAACGATTAGGACCCATCGGGGATCTCGTGAGCGTATGAGCATGACATTGAAACCGCAGAAACCCGACGGGGTAAGGTGGAGGTCATATAGTATGGTCATGGGGACCAGAGGCTGAGCCAGGAGAGTTAGCCAGTGTAAAAGCACATCGGGAATCGGAGGATCGGAGATTGTGAATGCATGTGCATCACGACATTAAAAATTCTGAAACCCCGATAAGAGGATTGATCACGGTCATGGGCAGTGATCGTATG
The DNA here is from genome assembly GCA_009831015.1 of Picea engelmannii. Taxonomy (NCBI): domain Eukaryota; kingdom Viridiplantae; phylum Streptophyta; class Pinopsida; order Pinales; family Pinaceae; genus Picea; species Picea engelmannii. The sequence continues at coordinate 594,675 of ML780584.1, forward strand.
GTGAGGCTATAGCCTGGAGGGCTAGCATGGACTAAGTCCATCGGAAATTGGAAATCGGGGAATCCGCTGTCAAGAGTTTTGGCACATTTCGATTCGCGAAACCCCAAACCCCGATAAGGGATAAGGCCAGGGTCACGAGTCAGCAGTCACAACGGCCAGGGCTTAGCTTGGTGGGCTAAGTCATATTGGAGATCGGAGAATCGGGGGTTGCGAAGAAATGCACCTGTTGATAGAACGAGTGCCGAAACTCCGATAGGAGTAGTCACGAGAGGGAGACGGCCACGGTCATGGAGTATGGTCATGTGCATCAGGAGCTAGGCTCCGGAGGGCTAGCACGTAAAAAGGGGTCATCAGAGATTGGGAATCCAAAGAGGACAGTGACCCTCGACATCAGGAATTGCGAAACCCGAAACTTGAAGTCCCGAAATAACTGGAATTGAAGTTTCGGACACCCGAAAAACACAGAGCCAGACAGAGCTCAGAAAACATGTGAAGTTGAAATGTCTTTCGTTTTTGTTCATGTTAATTATGAATGTTGTGGGTTATTCATGAAGTTTAATGGCCTAACAATTTTTGAATTCAATTGCACAGTTCATGTTCAGAATACAACAGAGGGCAAACTCTAGTTAATCAACGCCGAGTATGGAGTGGGGAAGAGTGCAAATTACCCCTGAAATGGAAGACGAGCGGGAAGGAAAGGATGTTAACCTGGGAGTCGAAGGATCGAACTCTAATGGGCATGGAAAGGAGATGGATAAGGAAGGACATATAATGAAAATCCTTGAAGGATTGCAAAGAGAGGCCAAGGAGCGTCGAGCTAATAGTCGAAAGCTCATGAAAGTCAAGGATCGGCAAGGGAAATTAAATTTAAAATTCCTGCAGAGTCTGGAAAGAATAGAGAAGAAACTTGAGAAGGAAAGACACTCAGGTACAACAGAGAGTCATCGAGGTCATGGGAGAAGAAGTACATCGCGGAGTAGTAGCCGACATCACAGTCACTCCCAAAAACATTCGGATAGGGAGACACACAGTAGTTCAAGCCCATCACCTACCAGAAAACATCGAAAATATGGAAGAGAGGAATTGAAAGGAGATATGAACAAGATTAAGCCTCCAACATTTGATGGAGAACATAAGAAGGAGGAAGATGCTGAGACATGGTTGCTGGGCATGAAGAAATACTTCCAGCTGCAGAATTATTCTGCCCATGCAGAGGGAAGAATTGCAATGTACCAGTTGAAAGGAAAAGCGTCCATGTGGTGGGATCAGTTTGCGCAGGTGCAACACATTCAAGAGAAAGAGGTCACTTGGAAGGAATTCAAGAGGTATTTCGAGAAGAAATACCTGACTGAAAGATACTATGATAGAAAGATGAAGGAGTTCTTCGAACTCAAGTTGGGCAATATGACCATTGATGAGTATGAACAAAGTTTTTTGGAACTGCTGAAGTATGTTCCATTCGTCAAAGACGAGGCTGTCAAAATTCAGAGGTATCTGAGTGGACTGCCACCTTGCATTGGTGACAAGATTCAATACGACGATCCTAAGACCATGGAAGAAACAATAAGAAGATAAAAATGCCTATATGAACAACAAAGGTAAAAGCCTACCTTTCGGAAGGCTTGGGATGACCAGAAGAGGTTTAAGAAAGAACAGAGGTAGAAGGGAAGTAAGCCTTCCTTTTTCAGAAACAGTCCTTGGGGACAGTCATTTTTTAAAGAGCCCAGGAAAGTTGAAGGGAGTGAAGAGATGACAAGGCCTCCACCCATGGAGTGTTGGGGCTCTAAAGGGAATCATAGGTACAGAGACTGCCCCCATAGAAAAGACAAAGCAAGAACTTTCCATACTGTTCAGCAAGCTGAAACAGTGGAGGATATGGGTAGCAGAATGCCAAGGATCTACGTAGCCCTGGACAACAAGAAAGCAGAATTTCAATCACACATGATTGAAGTGGAAGGTATGATCAACAACCGACCACTTGTTATTTTGATTGATTAAGGGGCTAGCCATAGTTATGTAGATCCTAAAGTGGTGGAAAGTTTGCATTTAACGAAGAGCAAACATGAGAAGTCTTGGTTAGTGCAGTTAGCCACAGGGACCAAGAGGAAGGTCACTGAATTGGTTAAGTCCTGTTCAGTGGACATGAAAGGAGTGAGCACTAGGGCTGAATTGAACATTCTGCCTTTAGGCTCATATGATTGCTTAATTGGGATGGACTGGTTGGAATAGAACCATGCCCTTCTGGATTGTCGAAACAAGAGGTTCACATGTCTGAACGAAGAGGGAAATCAGGTAACAGTGCAAGGAATTCCCAGAGCCGTGGCCATTAGAGAAATCTCAGCCATACAATTGAAGAAATGTTACCGGAAAGGCTGTCAATTATTTGCAGCCTGGGTGGAAGAAGTTTTCCAAAATATGGTCTCGAATATGGAAGACCATAGGGTGCTCAAAGAGTTTGAGGATGTGTTTCAGGAGGTGCCTAGACTACCTCCTAAGAGGGACATTGATTTTTCTATAAACCTGATGCCGGGAGCAGCTCCAATTTCAAAAGATCCTTATAGAATGAGCACACCGGAGCTGAAAGAGTTGCAACTACAGCTCGAAGAGCTATTAAAGAAAGGCTACATTCATCCCAGTGTGTCACCATGGGGAGCCCCAGTTCTATTTTTGAAGAAGAAAGATGGAACGCTGAGGCTGTGCATTGACTTTCGACAGTTGAAGAAAGTCACTGTCAAAAACAAATATCCTCTGCCAAGGATTGATGATCTTTTTGATCAGTTAAAGGATGCGAAAGTATTTTCGAAAATAGATCTTTGATCTGGTTATCATCAACTGAGGATAAAATATGAAGACATCAACAAGACTGCCTTCAGAACAAGGTACGGTCACTATGAGTTTACAGTGGTGCCGTTTGGACTGTCCAACGCGCCTGCTGTCTTTATGTGCTTAATGAATGGAGTGTTCAGAAATTATTTGGACAAGTTCATCATAGTCTTCTTGGACGATATCTTGGTGTATTCCAAGTCAAATGAAGAACATGAGCAACACCTGAGAATGGTGCTATAGGTGTTGAGAGAACACCAACGGTATGCAAAAATGAGCAAGTGCTCATTTTACCAAAAGCAGATCCATTACTTGGGACACATTATATCTGAGGAAGGGATCGCTGTGGATCCTGAGAAGGTAAAGGCCATTCAAGAGTGGCCAGCGCCAAGAAATGTGACATAATTTAGATCCTTTATGGGTCTAGCAGGTTATTATAGGAGGTTCATAGCCAGATTTTCAAAGATAGCTCATGCTATCACTTCCTTGCAAAGGAAGGGGAAGAAGTTCCAGTGGACTGAACAATGTGAGAGCAGCTTCCAACAATTGAAGCAACTGCTCATTAGTGCTCCAATCCTAAAGATTGTTGATCCAAGTAAGGATTACGTAGTGTGCACAGATGCATGTAAGGAAGGGCTGGGAGGAGTTCTCAACCAAGAGGGATCTATAATTTGTTATGAATCCCGAAAAATGAAAGAGCATGAAAAGAATTATGCCACTCATGATTTAGAGCTAGTAGCAGTTGTCCATGCATTGAGGAAATGGAGACATTACCTCATGGGCAAGAAATTCGAGTTAAGAACAAACCACAATGGTCTGAAGTATTTATTTGATCAGCCAACCTTAAATGCCAAGAAAATTAGATGGCTGGAATTTCTGTGCGAATATGACTTTGATATCAGGCATATCAAAGGGGAAGACAACAAAGTGGCTGATGCACTAAGCAGAAAAGTGCATGAATTACATGCTACAGCCATTAGCATGTACAAAATTGAGTTGAAAGACAGACTTATGGAGGCTGCAAGTGCTGATTTGCAGTACAGAAATCTTGTAGCAAAGCTACAATAGCATAAAAGACCACAGATCAAGAAAGGTTATGCCCTGGAAACTGATAGTCTACTTCTATATAAGAACAGAGTGTATGTACCTAATGACATAGAATTGAAGCTAGCAATTCTAAAAGAAATGCATAATGTGACTTATGCTGGTCATCCTGGATATCAAAAGACTGTGGCAGCAATCAAAAGCCATTATTTTTGGCCAGGTATGAAGAAGGAAATTGCTGAATACATCGCTAGATGTATGGAATGCCAGAAGGTCAAGGCTGAGCACAGACACCCAGCAGGGTTGTTGCAGCCTTTACCTATTCCTGAGTGGAAATGGGATGTGGTAACAATGGATTTTATCACAGGATTGCCCAGAACAAGAAAGCAACATGATTCAATCATGGTGGTGGTGGACAAGCTTACTAAAGCAGCCCATTTTATTCCACTGAAAACCACCCACAGAGCAGCAGATGTTGCTGATATCTTTTTAAAAGAAGTTGCACACTTGCATGGAATTCCTAAGACAATTGTGTCTGATAGGGACCCGAAATTCACTTCGAATTTTTGGAGAGG
>ML780584.1:658803-716900 GCA_009831015.1 Picea engelmannii
AACATACTGTTAAACAATTGTCAAATTGACATATCAAATCGTGATAAAAAAAAATTGAAAAATAGTCATTGGAAAGCTAACACAATTCTTCACAAGTTTTGTTTTTACTGTAAAGTGAAATTCTAAATAAAAAAAAATACTTTGATACGCTACAATATATTAGGTCTCCAATTTAAATGATTTTTTTTTTCAAATATATCATTATCTAGCTACATTGTAATTTAAAATATCTTTTAGCTATTTTTAATAAATAATATTAGAGATTTCAATTAGACTTTTTTTGAGATTTCTTATTCAACTTATTAAGCTTTTAAATTAAATGGATGTATAAAAGCTTTATTTATATATTGATGGTTGAATATCTATTCCTTCTCAAGATGTGAATTGTATTGTGTTAATTAATAAATTGGAATTTTTTAATTTAATTTGATTGTTTTGTTTATAGAGTGTTATAAATCTTAGACATATATTTAAAATTATAAAGTAAATTAATAATTGTATAAATTTAAATTTTGGGTTTCTATAATTTTTTTTTTTCAAATTTTATAAAAGTTTCATTTAAAGTTATAATTTTATTTGATTGATAAAAAATTTAATGACTATTTACCTTTCTTTTATTTTTATTTTCTTATTTTAAAATTAGATAGTTTATCATAATTTTGAAAAATGGATTAGAGTAAATCTTTACTTCACTAAAAAATAAATTCTATCTAAAGATTAAGTTGTTTCACTTATTAACAAACAAATAAAATTAGGAGTAAGTTAATTAGTAATCAAACTCAACTTGTTTTTAATTGAAAATTTTCTCCAAATCCCATATGAATTTTGATAAAAGTTATAGTTCCACTTTATTGATAGGAATTTTCACTCTTTGAAGTTTTTGCCTATTTTAAAATGATTTTGTATGAATGTTGAAAAAAATGAATAAATTAAAACAAAATTTTACTCAATCCAAATAAAAACTTACCCAAAACAATTAATTTGTTTACTTATTAACTCATTCCATACAATTGTATTAAATCAACTTACTATTACTAAATCATTTAAAAAATTAAAATATATTTTTATCATATTATTATACTAAATATTCAAAATATTCTTATCATTTTGTTATACTAAATATTAAAAAAAAATAGTATATTTTAAACACAACTTATATTATAACATTTTAAAACTATACAATTATATTATATACAATTTAAAACTACATAACTTATATAGTAATAAGGGAAGGACTTTTCTCTTTCCTCTTCGGAATAACTTTAATGGAATGGACCCTTCATGGCCCAATATTCAAGGAAATGAAGAACATGTTCCAATGGAGATCGAGGACGTTATGACTATTCAAGGAAATGAAGAATTGGTTTCAATGGAAATGACTATTCAAGGAATTTAAGCCCAGTCATAAGGAAAACCAGGAAATTCCCGACAATAAATCAACACTTTGAATTATGCATATCCAATGTATATTGCTTTAGTGAGTTTGTCAAAATTTGTTATCATATTATTATATTAAATATTTAAAAAAAATAAGTATATTTTAAACACTACTTATATTATAACATTTTAAAACTATACAATTATACTATATACATTTTAAAACTATATAACTTATACAATAATAAGGGAAGGGTTGTAATTAATACTTGGTTATTTTAAATCAAGTCAAATTAATGTTTTTTTTTTAGTAATAAGCATGTGGTTACAAAGTATTTAATATTTTATAGTTTTGGTATATATTGTTAGATTTAAATAACAAAGTATATAGAGCATTAAAAATTTCTAAATGTTTTATGTTTTGTGTTTTTTGATTAAATTTTCTGTTTAATTTAACTGGTAATCTAGTATGAACTTTAAACAACAAAAAATACAATTTATACATTTAAAAATGTAATTTAAACAACATAAAATTGCAAAAAACTAGATTGGTTAGACAACACCATTAAGAACTCTATAACCCAATCCTTATTGCTTCCATCGTTTCACCTTCACTTGTACTTGATTTCTTTATATTTTCACCTGTTCTTCACAGATACTATCAGTTCACCTATTCTTCACTTGTACTTTTGCTTTATTTATCGGTTCACCTATTCTCCACAGACCATAATTTTCTTTGACCACGGGTTTATACACTTATTGAACAAGGGGTTTCCGCCATGGGGAGTTGCCAATTTTCTGTACTGACACGGTTTTGGGAAGCATGTATTGACATTTCAAAACTGGGAGAACATTACTTCAAGATAGGGTCGTTTTTACTAGAAAATGGGGTCGTTAAAGAGTGTTACCACAAAGAGCTCAAAGTCGTGCCGGTGGAATACAATTCCCTGACCATCATGTCCGTGAGTGGTGTCTATTCTTACGTTGTAAGGAAACTATCTTCTCAACGAATGGGATGGTGTGGAATTGTAGTCCATATAACTTTTCTACATTTTCTTCTCATTGTGAAGTTACAGACCCCATATGATGGGTACTGATCGATACCCAAAGAGATGGGCTTGGTGCAATGGGGTTGATGGTCAGCCAATATGCATTAAGGGCATGGAAACATGACTGGGTAGAGAGGCCAAGGGAACATTTTATATGATGTAGGAAAAAATGATGTAAAATGATTTATTTTTTTAAAGTTTAGTCAAGGATGATTTTAAGGATGGAAATTTATTTTAAAATTTAGAAGCCTTGGCGAATATTACTAATCCTTCATATGCTAACTATAAATGATTGGTGATTTTTTGTAAAAATATTCAAATTTCTAAGTATTTTCTATAGTTTTTATAAAATTTTGGCGATTAGGTAAAATAATTTTATCCTATAATTTGGGCGAATCATTTTTAAAATAGTGAATCTCGTTTTTGGAAAAACCATGGAAAATTAGCCCATGAGTGAAATTTAGCCCTTAAAATCATCCCTAAGTTTAGTAGAAAACTTGGCAAAAACTTAAGTGTTAGCTATAGGTTCACAAGTCATAGTCTTAAAGACATAGGTCCTCCTTGACTAGCCTAGGAGTGCAGTTTTGAGGATATTGGAAACTATCCAGAATTTTGAAATTTTACTTATTATAGATAATAGTAAAAATATTTTTTTCCTAAACTATTTTGAATAAACAATATACAATGTCATATTTGAGCATCTTATCCTGAAAGTACTAGAAGAACAATGGTGTCCATTCAATTTTTTTTTATATAATTGTTTGAGCATCTTGTTTATGAGTGGTGTCTATTCAATAAATTTTTTTGATTTGGGAATGATTTTTCTTCAATGTATATTTTTGTTTGTTAGTACACCGTCTTTAAGACTTTGCTTTAACTTTCAAAATCACATTTCTTAAACTAGACACTAACCCTATCAACATCTTTTTCTCTAATATACTTTTTGGGCCCATGAGCCAAGTCCATTCAATATACATTTAGCCAGACACTATCAACATCTTATCTTTAATATACTTTTGGCCCCTGAGCGACATCCATTCAATATACATTTTTGATGGGTACATCTCTTACGTTGTCAGCGTCTTATCTTACTTTTTGGGCCCGTGAGCGAAGTCCATTCAATATACATTTAACTAGATGCTGTCAACATCTTATCTTTAATATACTTTTTGGCCCGTGAACGACGTCCATTCAATATACATTTTCGTTGGGTACATATCTTACGCTTTCGGCATCTTGTCTTACTTTTTGGGCTAGTGAGCAAAGTCCATTCAATATACATTTAACCAGACGCTATCAACATCTTATCTTTAATATACTTTTTAGCCCATGAACAATGTCCATTCAATATACATTTAATTAGATGCTATCAACATCTTATCTTTAATATACTTTTTAGCCCATGAGTGGCGTCCATTCAATACACATTTTCGTTGGGTACATCTCTTACGCTGTGATCCTCTTGTCTTACTTTTTGGACCCGTGAGGGAAGTCAATTCAATATACATTTAACTAGACGCCATCAACATCTTGTCTTTAATATACTTTTTGGCCCATGAGCAATGATCTTTAATATACCTTTTGGCCCGTGAGCGACACCCATTCAATATACATTTTCGTTGGGTACATCTCTTACGCTGTCAACATCTTGTCTTACTTTTTGGGCTTGTGAGTGAAGTCCATTCAATATACATTTAACTAAATTCTACCAACATATTATCTTTAATCTACTTTTTGGCCCGTGAGTGACATCCATTCAATATACATTTTCGTTGGGTACATCTCTTATGTTGTGAGCATCTTGTCTTACTTTTTGGGCATGTGAGGGAAGTCCATTCAATATACATTTTACTCTAGACATTATAAACATCTTATCTTTAATATACTTTTTGGCCCGTGAGTGACGTCCATTCAATATACATTTTTGTTGGGTACTGAGCGAAGTCCATTCAATATACATTTAACTAGACACTATCAACATCTTATCTTTAATAAACCTTTTAGCTCGTGAACACCGTCCATTCAATATACATTTAACTAGATGCTATCAACATCTTATCTTTAATATAATTTTTGGCCCGTGTACGACGTCCATTCAATATACATTTTCATTGGGTACATCTCTTATGCTGTCAACATCTTGTCTTTGGAATGGATGGTGGTGTAAATGTAGTCCACATACGTTCTCTAGATTTTTTTCGCATTGTGTCCAGTTGCCAAGCATATATAGTGCACCTATTGTGAGAGTATAACGTGTATTGACTCTACAAACAAAGAGATTGACAGTATGGTTGTTGGTCGACAACCTACCTCAAAAGAAAAACACAAGGAAACTAATCATTGGTAGTATATTTACCTTCGTAAATGTTTTATCATACGTTCAAAATATGCCAAGTATATTTCAGTCCTCGAAAATATTTTCAAAGAAAATATTACATTTTCAATTTAAGGTAAGGAAATGAGTAAAATAGGTTTATGTGTTGGGTGATACAGTTCCAAGCATCCTAAGGTGAAAAATTGTGTCGGTTGCTCCAATCCCCATATTCTCTTTAGCTTCATACACCCAAATTTTTTGAAGAAATGATGGCAAAGCTTCACAACAATGTCACAAGGACCTGAGACCCAGGGAGTGGGGATGGAGACAAAACGACTAAGACCTGGGGGGCGGGAATAGAATTTTGAAACCTGCAACATCTTCGGTCAGCGTCTAATGGCGTCGGGGTGTATTTTTAGTATGGGGCACGTAGTTTTCTGGAACTACTAACTAGATTTTCTTTTTCTAAGTTTTTTTTGGAGACATGGGGCTCCTTTACTGTGGGATTTTAACTGATGGCCATTTTTACTGATGTTTTGTTTTCATTTTTGGCTGGTCCCCCACTTTTAGTGATTGTTCATTATTTTTGGAGGAACCTTCTAGTAGTCTGGCACTATTTTTTACTTGTCTGGTGGGGTCTGTATGTCAGTAGTTGGAGGCTTCGATTATGAATAATCCCTTGTCATTCCACTTACTCTGGATATGATAGTGTTGTTTATTAATTTTTCCTCCTCTTCTAAGTGCCTTAATTGTTTTACTTCTCGCTCCCTCCTCTTTACTAGACCCGTGGCTACATTGGTATTCACCCCCGAGGAGCTTTTACTGTGGGAGCTAGGTGGCGAGTTTGTTTGGTTCTAGTGTGCTCAGATGATGGAGGAGGCCATCAATGTACTCATGAGTGCGGCTGATGAGGAGGCCTCGAAGAGGGAGGGCCACTTCGACCCAACCCCCTCGCATTTAAATTCGAAACTTTGCACTATCGAGAATTTATTACACTCGGAATTGTCGCCTCCCTCGGACCCTACTCTTACTCACCGCATTGTTTTGCCACCTTTTGTTATTTCTTCAGGTTTCAGAGCTCATGCTCCGGCTATTCACTCTGTGTTTAGTGATCCACGTCTGAGTTATATAGTAGGACTTACACAGTCTGTTGGATATACTATGAGAAATACTGCTAAGTCAGGCTCTCAGAGACCTTTCACTAAGAAATTGTGGCCTCCTAACCGGTCGAGAAGAAAAATGATACTGGAGATGACCTCGGTCAGGAGGAAGCGACTAACTTATCTCTGAATTCTTTGGTTGGACAATTTTCATACCATTGCAGGTGTATCACACCTCTTTATAGCTGGGTAAAGACCCATTGGTTTCATGTTTTGGGAGATGTCCCAAAGGTATCTTACCTTCCGCATGGCTGGTTTGGTTTCAATTTTCATTCGTCGGAGGATGTTGCTAAGATTTTGGAGGGACTGTGGCCATATGATGGTGGTAGTATTGTGCTAAAATGTTGGAGGATCTCTTTCGACCTTGCACATGACTACTTTCAGTTTAGACACCTATGGGTACTTTTATCTGGTCTCCTGCTAAATTTTTGGAGTTTAAAAGCTCTAATGGTCATTGGAAATTCTATTGGTCGGTTTATTGGTGTGGATGAACAAGCACTTGGAGCTCCTAAAAGAAAATTGGGCAGAATTTTAGTAGAGGTGGGCATTCACTCGGGGTTGTTGGAGACCCTTGAAATCCAGTGGAGAGACCAACTATTTTCACAAAGGATGGATTACTTGGGCCTCCCCTTTTGTCGCACACTATGTCGTAGGACTGGACACTTGAGAAACTCCTACCAGGGCATAGTGGTTGAGGAGGAGTCATAAGATATTTGTCCTCGAAAACTTCAAAGATGTGATTTGCCTACTGTGGACTCCATGGGTCGTCATTTTTCTCTGTTCAGGATGTAGTACTATCCACCTTTCTCAAATTTTGAAACACTTACATGTAAACTCATATCTATATGTCATGTTTTATTTCATTCTTTGACCTCTCTGGAAAAGATAGTTCTGGATGCTACCTGTCCGGAGACTGATATGCATGTACAATCCCGCTTATCCGAGCCAACTACTAAGACAGACTCTTTGGGCCTAGAATTTTGTGATCCTAGTCACTCGAGGGATAAGACACTGGTGGATAAACCTCTTTTTTCCCTTTCTCGGGAGGTGTCTAGGATGTCCTCCCAGGTTACTAGCTCCCTGCTTGGGATGAGATCCCACGCTGCTGGTTCTATTGCACACTCAGAGCTTATTTCTTTAGAGGCTGAGGAGGGGGTTAAGGAAAATCTTATACTCTTAGGTTTTAGAGAGGAGGAACTAGATGACTATACTCTGGTGGAGACTTTGGATACTTTGGTGCCTCTTTTTCGTGAGGTGGGGGACCCTTTCCCCCTCATAACTTTTCAAGGAAATTTTGTTATCACTCCACCTTTATCTACTGAACTGTCTTGCAAACTGGGGGAAGGTAGTGGGGGGGCTGGGTCCAGCTATGCTTGGTCTAGAGGATTGGGTTTTGAGACCTCTCCTATTAAGACGAGGAGTGCTCTTAAGAAAGCCACTCGCCTTCCTGTTACAATTGATGCTACTACTACTTCTATTTCTGACACTGGGGTGCTTAGAGGATTAAAATGTCAAAAGAGTCATGCTACTTGGCTAAAATGTGGTGATCATAATACTAAATACTTTCACAAGATTCCCAGTGCTAGAAGAAATCAAAATCATATTTGGGAGATAGATGATCAAAATGGTCAGACCATTATAGGACAAGAGGAGATCAAAGGAGAGGCTTCTAGATATTTTAAACAATTATCTGTTGCATATGGTTCCAGGGCTTCGATGGAACAATTTAGTTTAGCTAGACTTTTTCAATGATTTGTGACTGAGGAAGATAATGTACTTTTAGAAAAACCTCTTACTAAATAGGAGTTTTGGGACATTTTAAGTATTTTTGCAAAAGACAAAAGTCTGGGCCCGGATGGATGGACTATTGAGTTTTTTACTCTTTTCTTCGATGTGGTTTGTGATGATTTATTAGATCTGGTTGAAGATTCCAGGATCAGAGGTAAGATTCAAAGATCTTTAAATTCGACCTTCCTGTCATTGATTCCTAAGGAGAACTCTCCTCAGAATTTTGGGGATTTTAGACCCATTGCACTTTGTAATCTTTGTTCTAAATTGATTTCTAAAGTGATCTCCAACATAATTAAACCCATTCTCTCGAGGGCTTTTCCAGTTGAACAATTGGGTTTCTTGAAGGGTAGAGAAATTATGGATGTCGTAGGGATGATGAATGAATGCATCCACAACATCAAAACAAAAAAAAAACCCTGTTATTAAAAATGGATTTGAAAAAGGCATATGATTGTGTTAGTTGGCATTTCATTCGTTTAATTCTTGTTCAAACCGGTTTTAGTGTTACTTCTATTTCATGGATTATGGGTTGTGTTGCCAACGCATCCTTCGTGGTTCTGATAAATGGTGAGACCTCGACATTTTTCAACAGTGAATGTGGTCTTCGACAAGGTTATCCACTCTCACCTTTATTATTTATCCTTATTATGGAGAGTCTTATCATTTTATTGAAACAGGGTCAAGAGTTGGGGATTTTGATAGGGGTAAAGGTTTCTTGAGTTGTAAAAATATTACACCTTATTTTTTTTGATGACGTGCTCATCATGACAAAGGCCTCTGCTGAGGAATGGATATTGGTAAAGAATATCCTGGATCAATTCTGTAGCGCCTCGGGATTAAAAATCAATCATAGAAAATCTACTGTAGGGCTTGAAGATGCAGATTTGACACGTTTTAAGGAATTATTAACTTTTAATTTCATGGAATTGACTTTGGGCTTAAGTACTTGGAGTATTTCATTAAAGCAGATAAAACCCTTTTTGAAGACTGGAGATGGCTACTTATAAAGTTTGAAAAATGGATAAAGCATTGGTGTAACCATTGGTTAACCTTGGGAGGCTAATGCATCTTAGCTAAGGTGGTATTGGAAACCAAGTCGGTTTTTTGCATGGCACTTGCAGCGGTTCCTATCACGGTTCTCACAAGGATCCGTAAGTTGATATTTGACTTTATCTAGACAAGGGGTCGCAAAGAACATGCTATACAACTTTGCATCTGGGTACAAATTGAAAAACCAAAACTATTGGGAGGTTGGGGCTTCAGGAACCTCTTCATATTTAACCACACGTTAGAAAAATCTCATTGTGGAGAGTCTTGATGGAGGACAGGATATGGCATCAGGTGATCAAAGACAAATATCTCCCTTACACTTCTGTGGCTACTTGTCTTAGATCAGCTCTAGTAACACAACCTTTGGCCTCACACTTTTGAAAAAACTTGATGAAATCGTTGCCCCTCATCACCCACTAACTGAGTTGGAAGCCCACAAATGGTTGTTTGGTACTCATTGGGCTGGATAAAATTCTAGGCATTGACAATGCTTCTTTACATTCTCGAGAGTTTTTATTGGTTTTAAAAAATCAAAATATTCGTTATTTGTATCAAGCAAAGGCTCATTCATCCTGGGGCTTTATCATCAATCAGTGGAGGTCCAGTGAGGATTTGAGACTCACTGAAAATCTAGCTTTGGAATGGATTTTTTTTTTATAAGGGCACTTATCAGCTCAAATGTCCAACTGCGATCGGGTGAAGATATATTAATGTGGACTGGTGGAGACCAGTTGGGTCTTTTCTCGGAAACAAATGTTTACAATGCTTTAGCATTTAAATTCTGGCCACAACATACCTCTACTTGGTGAAGATAGTTATGGACCTGGGACTTAGCATACAAGATTAAATTGTTCTTTTGGTTAGTTTTGGAACGTAAAATCCTTACCTAGGAATTTTTACAAAAAAAAGGTTGGGCTGGTCTGAGTATCTGTTCACTCTATTTCAGGGATGAGGAGTCCATTTCACATCTGTTCATAAACTGTCCTTTTACTATAAAACTATGGAAAAACTTACATTATACAGCTAATCTTGCCACATTCTGGGGAGGCTCCCTTAAATGTCTGCTTAGATAATTGGTTAAAGGTGGAATTTTTTTATAAATCCTTACCAATAATTGTTTGTTGATATTTGTGGTTGGAAAGAAACAAATGTATTTTTGACAGTTGTTATCCCTCAGCACAGAGGGTTAGTATTCAATTCAGTGGGATGATGAAGCCTACCAAAAACTAGGTTCAAATAAGGACTGATAACAGGATTAAGAAGACTCCATAATTTATTTTGGATTTTGTCTGTTGGTTTTATGGAACAACGCATAATAATGGTTTACTATGTGGTGTAGGGGGTATTCTAAAGACTATAGTTAGTACTGCCTATAGATGGACTTTAAATGGTGGGGAGGGCACAAACACTAAGGAAAAACTCCTTGGTTTATGGGCATATTTAATCCTAGCACATTGGTTAAATATTTCACATCTACATGTCCTGGGGGATTCAAAGATTGTTATAGACTGGATAAATCTCAACTGCAGTTTACAAATAACCACTCTTATGGACTAGATGACAAAGATCATAGAACTCATTCCTCTTTTCACTAACATCAAGTTTGATCATATATACAGGGAAGAGAATATGGAGGTCGATGCTCTATCAAAGCTTGCATTACATGTACCGGAAGGAAGGATTCACTACAACAAATGGCAGGATGGCCATGAGGGCCCCCCACTTACTTTACGTCTCTATCCATGATTGACATATTTGGTGGTCTGGTAATTTCTACTTGATACATCATACTTTATACTATCTCTGTGATATTATTTCTTGGTCCTATATCCATTTGAGATATCTATTTAATTAAAATTTGGGTAGCTTGGCTGAGGAGGGCAATAGCCTTAGTTGCTATACTCATTGAAAAATTTAGGTGGGTTGTATCTGTTCATTGTTATACTTTACTTTTGGACTTGATGATATTTTTTTTTATCACAGTTCACCTATTCTGGAGGGGGGTTATCTTTGTAAGCTATGTTTGCATATTGAGAACAACATATATTAATATATTGAGAAATTTTCTACTGAAAAAAAGTGAGTAAAATAGATTTAAAGTTAAGTTTGAGTAAAATAGGTTTAATGTTTAGTTTAAGTGGAGGGAGGTAAAATTTTATTCTCTTTAACTAAGTTCAATTTTTTTCAAATTTGAAAAAAAAAAGGAAAAACGGGATCCTATCAACGGGTTTGACAAGGGGACTTTCAAAAGATAGTGACATGTTGTTATTGATTTTCTCATTAAAGTTTTGATAAGTAATGAATATTTAACAATTAAAATATAAATACAATTTTTATTCAATCATTAAAACATAAATATAATTTTTAATATTTTTATTTTAAATGTAAAAATCAAAATTTTCAATATTAAAAAAATAATAATTATATTAATAACAATAATGATTATTTTAAATTAATCATATTAAATATTGTAATATAATTGTTATTAGAGATTTTGTTTGTGTGATTAAAGTGTGTTCAAGTTTAATATAGATTAATGAATTTTAGGTCCCTCTTCTTCTAAACAAGGGGGGTTTCATATATCAATTCAATGTTTGGTTAGGTTATATCTTTAAAATAAATTATTATTATTATTATTAGTGTGACAATAAGTTAAGCTAACTCATTCAACTATTATTATTATTATATAAAAAATTATGTTTGTATAACTATTGTATCATAATACATTTAATGAAACAACATAGGTACTTATGTGCCCCCTTGTAACAATACATACACCATGTGACATATATTTTAACATAAATGAAATTTACGAAACGAGTTTAAAATAACACTTTATAATAAAATAAACATAAATAACACTTAAATTTAACATTCCCTTCTTCTTTTAAAGCAAATATAAACAAGGGTTGCATGGCAACGCAGTCCCTGCCAACTTAGTTGAGAAATACATGTTGAACAATGAAACTTAATATAACTAAATGCAAAAGTAATGAATATTTTTTGTCAAAAGATAATAATTGAGAGCTGTTTGTTATTCAAAATGTATAATAAACCATTTCTTTTATTTGGCTTTTTAAAATCTATTTATTTAAAATTTAATTTAAAATAAAATAATAAGATATCTCTATATTTGAAAGATAATATAATCTAAATAAAAATGTAAAATTGTGTGATGTGAATAACTTAAATTAGTTCTATTATTTAAAAAAAAATTAAATAACTTTATGAACTAATTTAAAAAAAATTAAAAAAACTTTCTAGTTAAAATTATGTGATCTGAATAACTTAAATTAGTTGTATTATTAAAAAAAAAAAAAACTTTATATTAATTCTGTTTTTTATATTAATGATGAAGTATCTTTATGTTTCAAAGATAATAGTAGGCTTTTTTTTACATTTTTAAAACTATTATATATTTATCAATCAAGAATTCATTCATCTTTCTATTTCTTTTATTTATAAAGATAAATCTTTAACCAAAAAACTAAATTTTAATGTTAAATAACAAAATACCTACTTTTAATATTAAATTAAGGAGGACTTTATTATGTGTACAAGAGATTGGGGGCGAGACTCATTGTCCATGGTAACTAATGTTGGACCACAAAACTTTTTATTCAATTAATATAAAATTTAGTTATATTTTTTATTAATACTATAATTTTTTAATTAATAAAATTATTGTTTTTAAGTTAAATTAACAATATATGAATTTAATTAGCATAAAAAAATTTATTCAATTAATGTAAAATTGAGTTATAATTTTTATTAATATTATAATTTTTTAATTAATAAAATTATTGTTTTTAAATTAAATTAGTATTATGTGAATGTTAACATTTAAAATATTTACTGATTTTTACTAATTTTAATAAATATGAATGGTTAACAATTTTATAGATTTTTCATCAAGTTAAATTTATTTATACATTTTGATTTAAAAAAATTGTTATTTCTTAAAAATAAAAATTAAAAAAATCGAAGATAAATTCATTTACGCTAAAATATATCACTGGTCAGAAATTGAAATTCATCCAAAAAAACACAATGTAAGAACGAGCGTATTTGACTATAACGTGGAATATGATACAAAATACGACATTATATACTTAGTAATGTATTGAGCTGAATTGACTTTGTGTACAGAACCATTAGAATTGACCAAACATTCTGCATTCTGCATTTTTACTGTTCAAACACAATATAATATTTATCCGGCTGTCATCTCCCTAGTAGTATGTTCTAGTCTCTCTAAGGATTGTACTCATTATTATAAAACATTGGCATTGTTATTCATGCTTTCCGATACTCATTATTATAAAACACTTGATACTAGTATGTTAACAAGAGATAAGATTTCTTTTTTTATTATTATTAAAAAAAAAAATATTTAATTTCTTATGTTACACATTGACTATAGCACATAAATTTAAAGTCAACAATAAATTAATACATAGTCAAAGGGCAACTGATTGCTATAGTCCCAAGCCTTTGACAGGGACTAATAACACTTTCGTTCAACATTCTCTTCTTCCTTTAGGGTAAAAAAAAAAATAAGATACTTAATATTACCTCTTTCACACATCTTCCTAAAATATTTCCATTACTAAATTAGATACACCTAACATATTTTAAAATTGTTTTTATAATATAAATATCTCTTTAACATAAAAGCAAATACAATGGATCACTCGGTTTTACTCTATGAATAATAATTTTTTACTTCAAATTCAAATATTTTAAATTAAACTAATAATATTTTAAATTAAACTAATAGTATGGGAATGAATAATAATTTTTTACTTCAAATTCAAATATTTTAAATTAAACTAATAGTATGGGAAGGATAGGGTTATGAAAATAATAAATTTTTATTAATATTATAAATGAATATTGTTGAATAGATATATATTCAAATATTTTAAATTAAACTAATAGTATGGGAAGGACAGGGTTATGAAAATAATAAGGTAATAGAAGAAATTTTTTATTAATATTATAAATATATATATATATATATATATATATATATATATTTATTTATTTATTTATTTATTTATTTATTTATTATATGTTTTATATATTTGATATTAATTTTTGGAATATTTATTTGGTTAGGAATATGCTACAATTTTTTTAGATCTTAACATTTGCATTATGAACATTAGAATTCGAGTCTAGTGCATAATTAGTTTTGTTATGTGATTTGTGTATAAATTATAATATATAATTTAGGCAATGGATTTTGCATTATGAACATTAGAATTCGAGTCTAATGTATAATTAGTTTTGTTATGTGATTTGTGTATAAATTATAATATATAATTTAGGTAATGGATTTATAAAGATAAAGATAAAAAAAAATTAGAGTAATTATTTTAATAAGTATATAAGATGTATAAAAAAATGTGTTTACTTTTTTAATTTATGCAACAAATATAATTAAGAAAATTTAGTTACATAAATGAAAATGAAAATGTTTGAAGCCAATTTAATCAAATTGTTCACCAAACAATGATTAGCTAGCTATAAACAAAGCTTAAAGTTTTATTATTCTAAAGGATAAGGATAAGTTTGTGATTTGAATTAGATCCTTGCCAAACTTTATAATAAGTATTTAATTGTTTTCACTTTTGTAAATTTTGTAAATATGTCATTTTAATTTAATTTTGTCTTTTTTTAGCAAAATTGGAAGTTGAAATGAACCATTGTGATGGTTGGTCTTTTAAAAACAACCTATTAAGAATGAAGGATGTAGTGAAGAAGGAAATCAATAGAGGGATGCAAGGAAAATTGGAGGAGAATAACGCCATAAATGGAAGCTCGAAGAAGGGAACTTTCTCAAAGTTTGATGGACGAAGGAACCAAGAAGCTTGTCCACACTGAGCAAAGGTGTATTTGAGCCATGACCATCTACAATTTTGATCTTGATAATGATCAGTAACAATACGCAAAGTCTGTATATAACTCAACACTTGTAATTTTGTCCTAAGCATAATAATTTCCATATTATAATGTTGATATATATATATGTCAATTTTGTGGCTCTATATGAATATCTAGCTCTTGTGTGATGATTTATGTTAATGCATCACATGTATACACAAACTCATTAAATAATTGAGCCATGACCATCTACAATTTTGATCTTGATAATGATCAGTAACAATACGCAAAGTCTGTATATAACTCAACGCTTGTAATTTTGTCCTAAGGATAATAATTTCCCTATTATAATGTTGATATATATATATATATATATATCAATTTTGTGGATTTATATGAATATCTAGCTCTTGTGTGATGATTTATGTTAATGCATCACATGTATACACAAACTCATTAAATAAATTTACAGACCATGTTGGATCATCTTCCATAGTAAATTGATTATTTTGTAGTGAATTGTATAGAGGTTTATGGGTTGGCATTGCTTTGAATTAATTACAGAGTTGGGTATACACAATGTTCGAATGTTGTAAGGGCATTTTTATCTTTTCTCACAAGCCACACGTTGCATGTTAGGGACCAAAAATGTTTTCGTAGAAAATATTACATTTTGAATTTAAGATAAAGCAACAAGTAAAATAAATTTAAGCTTTAGTATAAGTGGATGGAGGTAAATTTTTATCCTCTTCAACTTAGTTCAAATTTGGAAGGAAAAAGTAAATTGGAAGGAAAAAGGGAAATGGGATCTTATCAAAGTGTGTGACAAGGGGATTTTCAAAAGATTTTCTCTTATAGATTAAGACATTACACTTCAACTTTTTAATAAGGAATGGATGTTCAACAATTAAAATATAAATAAAAAATTTAATATATTTTTTTTATAGGTAATGGATACTTAATAATTAAAATATAAATAATATTTTTAATATCTTTATTTCACATTTCAAATGTAAAAGTCAAAATTTTCAATATTAAAAAAAATGATTATATTAGTGATAATAATGATTATTTGAGACTAATCACATTAAGTATTGTAACATAATTGTTATTTAAGAGTTTGTTTGTGTAATTAAGGTGTGTCCAAGTTTAATGTAGATTAATGAATTTTAGCTCCCTCTTCTTCCAAACAAAGGGTGTTTTTATATATAATTCAATATTTAACTAGGCACCTTTAAAATAAATTATTATTATTATTAAGGAATAAATTGTGGGGAACTCCAAAGGATGCTTCCCCACATTATTGGATGACATTCTTATAAACTTGTGGCCATAAACTAGTGTTACTTGCTGGATGAAATTCTTACCAAACTTGAGTTCGATACATAATTAGTTTTGTTTTGTGATTTGTGCATAAAGTATAATAATAATTTAGGCAAAGATTCATAAACATAAAACAAAATAGAACATTTTTTTCTATAAGTATATAATATGTATAAAAAATGTATTTACTCTTTTCAACTTATGCAACAAATATACCTAAGAAAATTTAGATGCATAAGTGAAAATGAAAATGAAAATGTATGGAGTCAATCAATAATCAAATTGTTCACCCAACAATGATTAGCTAGCTAGAAACAAAGTTCAAAGTTTTATTACTCTGCAAAAAAATCTCCCAACTAAATTTATGGAAGGGAGTTGTCTCAATTAACTTTGGGAGAGTGCTTATGCAATTGTATGTAAATGATACATTTGTGATCCGAATTAGATCCTTGCCAAACTTTGTAATAATCACTTAATTGCTTTCCCTTTTGTAAACATGTTCTTTTTATTTTATTTTGTCTTTTTTTGGCAAATTGGAAGTGGAAACAAACCATTGTGATGGTTTTCCTTCCAAAGGCAACCTATTAAAAATGAAGGTTCTAGTGAAGAAGGACATCAATAGGGAGATCCAAGGAGAATTAGAGGAGAATAATGGCATAAAAGGAAGCTCAAAGAAGGGAACTTGATCAAAGTTTGATGGATGAATGAACCGAGAATCCTATCCAGACTGACCGAATGTGTCTCTGAGCCATGGCCATCTACAGTTTTGGTCTTGGACGTGAGTAACAATACACAAAGATTGTGTATAACTCACCTCTTGTAATTTTCTTATGAGTGTAGCAAAATCCCTATTAAAATATTGAAATCTGTGTGTCAATTTCATGACTCTATATGAATATCTAGCTTTGTTGTGGTGATTTATGTGAATGCATCACATGTTATTGTACACATACTCATTTAATCAATTTACAATCGATGTTGGCTCCTCCTCCATAGTAAATTGATTTTTCATTTATTTCGTAGTGAGTTGTATGGAGGTTTATGGGTTCACATGGATTTGAATTAATTACAAAGTTGGGCATACATAGTGTTCAAATTTTTCTAGGGAATTTTTCCCTTTTCCCATAAGCCATGCATTGCATGTTAGGGACCTATCCTTCCTAACCCCTCATGTAGGTAGAATAATATGTTTTCTATGTAATAAAGGCCGACATTAGTAAATAAGGCCTATATAATAATGTAAACAAGTGTAATGTAAGAAGAGTTAATAGAAGCTTCTGCTTCTACAAAGATCTTCTTATAGAATGTTCCTTAGAAGATAGAATTAGTATAAATAGAAGAAGAAGACATGATAAAGTCTTGTCTTGAGAATAATTGTAGTAGAGCTATGCTATGTTGAAGGTTTCTCGCTAGAAGAGGCAAGTGGACTTGGATTTCTACAAATAAAGGTATCCTTGTTGGTGTTATTATTCTCTATATCTTGTTGTTTCACTAGTATGTTTTTCGTAATATTTCTATTTTTTATTTATATAATACATCTAGTAGCTTACAAGTGGTATCAAAGCACTTTCTTGTGCATAAATTTGGGGACAATTTTAATCTGGGTAGAGACGTGTACTCTTTACTGTCGGTGTATTTAAAGCACATAGATTTGTTGCTCGACAGGTAAAGTTGTGGTTGGGGAAGACCGCACACATGATTTACAGATGGTTTAATGGGTTACATGAAACAAACTTTTCACCTTGTTTGAGACCTATGTAACCCCTGTTGGAACCCCTTCAAGTAGTATTGCTTCATAAAAAACCTGTACACAACCATCACTCCCACATACCTTTGCATATATAGGGAGTTCCCTAGGTCTCCTAAAACTAGCTTTACATCAACCAATCAGTTGCTTGGCTGCTATAGTGGCACCAAGAACAATACTTGGGAATACTACTCTCTAGTACATGGGTAATTAGGTAGTATGGCTAAGGTTACGGTCGAGCCTCCTTAGTTAGTGCCTTGATATATTGGGCCAATTACTACTATCCAAACCCACACGTATATCAGAGAATTATAGCACATGGAAAACCCTTGTCTATAGGAACCATAAAAAACCTAACCCTTGGGAAAGGAATAGAACATAACAACAAGAGAGAGGCACTTTTTCCACACAACCCTACCTTCTACATCTAGGTTGCAAAATTCCTACACAATAATTCTAGTTAACAATTTGGGCATTCCATCACTGCAATATTCTTCAAGCCAGAGTATAACTTCAGATGACTAAAAAAATAGACTATATTGGTCCCACCAACATGCTTATTCGGGACCTACCCCATTGGATTCCTCTTTTTTCCCTGATCGTCGTGGTACCTATCACTTGTAAGACTTTTGTTTTTTTGGGCCCACCCACCCTTCCTGACACACTTATTTTCTATCCCATTGTATTCCTCTCTTTTTCGTGCCTGATGTGGTACCGCTCACCTATAACCCTTTTCTTTGTGTAGACCCACCTTTCCATTGTTTTCTATTCACAAATGGCTCTCACTCGCAACCAAGAACTCACTTCCTTGATCACAGAAAACACGCAGAACAAGCAACACATTAAGAACATCAATTCCAACCTTTGCTCCCTTAATTCCTTCGTTGAGACCCTCAAATACCAATGTTAGACAACCAATTTTGGAATACAATTTTGGGAAAAATACTAATTATAGAAGAAGTGAGAAGAAGAGGTACGTAAAGGAGAAGAAGACACATTAGGGAGTGCACAACTGAGGTGCATGTAGAAGGACAATGCATAGTAAGAAGAATAAAATAGAGAATAAAGAAAAGGGAAGTATAAAACATAATAAAGCAGGAGAGGAAAGTAGACAAAAATGAAGGATGACTTCCCGACATTCTAAATATGAAAGGAGGTGCAAAAGTAGGAGGAAAAACAACTAGAGTGCAAAAGAAATATGTAGATGGAAAAATAGAACAAATCAACCAAATAGCCAATTAATTGAATCTATCATTCAATATAATAGGGATTTGGGGGAACCAAGTAGGTTCTTAGGCCGTATATTATATGTATAAATATGTAATGGGTTGGGATAATAGGGGTTCCTTGTTGTTGGTTCCTCTATGTGGTTATTCTCTTGTAGTATTGTGGAGTCTGTTCAAAACTGCAGAGAACTCATGTCAGTAAGAAGGTTGATAGGATAGGTTGGGAAGGTAGAGAATCAATGTCTGAATGTAAGGGATGATACATATAGAGAGAGGTTTGCACTGTGGAGTGGCTAGGCTAGGAGAAGAGAAAGATAAAAATGATATATCTTTGTAAGCATAGTGCGCAAACCTACAATTAGTACTAAACTAATGGTAAAGAATCCATCTGTTGTGGACGTATCCCAGAGTTGGGTGAACCACACTAAATATTGTGTTACATGTCTTTTATGTGATTTCTTATGAATTATGTCTGGATGCATAGTAGATTATAGTTGTGTTATGTTTAATCCTTGCACAATAATCATGACTGCTACAACAATGAGTTTATGTAGTAATCTTGAATATGATGATAGTATGAATCTGAATCAATAAGTAAGTACTATAGAATAAGGGAAAAATTACACACACAAAACTAATAAGGAAGAATGAACATAATGATTGCCTCCCATTCCCTCACTACTACAGAAACCTAGTTCTTCCAGTCCTAATAGACACCTCGGGTGAGACTTAATCTAGCCAGTGTCTGGTGGGTTTTGTTGGTCATAGATAAATCGAACCTAATGTCTCACAAACCATGTGCAACAACAACAAATAGTTTCGTTTTTAGGACCTGTAATTTACGAGTAACAGAATCTTTTGGAGGCCGATTAAGAAAGAGATATCAGAAAGGTTAGAAAGGAAGGAAGTAGAGTTTGCTCGATAAGATAAATTAATCCCTCGAATGAGTGACAAGAAGTGGATGGAAAGGTATGTGTACACATAACTGCATGAAATTTTCTTTGGCGAATTTCCAATTATTTTGACTAAGTGGATAAAATTATTAGTGGAGAATACTGGAAGGTACAAAACTACATCGCCGAGGAATTGGACTCCTGAGTTGGTAAGACAAATGAATTATGTAAGTAACCCAACTACTCATGCAATTGATTTTTTTTTGGATAACATAGTAGGGGGATATATTACAAAGTTTGCAGTATATTGTACCCAATCATACAGTGTTGCAGAAAGGGACCTTTTAAAAGTTCCACGTGGGAGGTTCATGAAATCATTGGGCACATGGATAAAGATGCTATTGTGTGACAAGTGCGCGATGAAAATGCAATCTGACTGCTAAGGGGCTTCATGCACATAAGGGAACAAGGGGATGCCAAGAGGATAGTCTAAGAGTAGGAGAGAACGAAGGAAGCGATGAAGAAGGAAGGGAGGGACTGGGAATGTAGAGGATTGAAGAGGGGATACCAGAGGAAGAATATTTGTTTGGAGTATTGCGTAGAGAAAGGAGGTACAAGATGTGAAAGACTGGGGCTGAGAAAGGAGAGATGCACAATGAGCCAGAGGGGAGAGAGCCTTGCACAATCGTCCAAATCGTGGAAATACCATATATAGGAGGAGGAGAAGAAGATTTTTAGTCCAGTCAAGTAATAGAAGAACTATTAAGTCCTACTCAAATATGTTCCTATGTCGAATTCATGACCCCATGTGTGTCACCACAATCATAAATAGCAATTGAAGACTTGTCAAAATAAATTGTAGTTAGCTAGGGAGGATAGAGTAGTAGCAATCAAAGAAGTGGAAGTACTGCCCAGAGTTAGATTCAGATTCAAAGTTAGACAACATCACTAAGAAAAGGGAATACACAAAGCAACATGGCAGGGGTAGACAACACCCTTGGACTGTCTGAGTTACAGGGGTTTGGGTCAGAGGACCCAAGACAACATTTGTTTGTCCGTGAGACAATTTGGGCCACAAAGAATGTCCAAGATGAGGTTGTAAAGATTGTGCAATTGGAAACAACCTTTAGAGGCCATGCGCTAGTCTAGTACATGAAGCTACAGATTACCACACCTATAAGGTAGGCCAAAAATTTGGTAGAAATAAGGAAAGAGTTGTTGAAAGAGTTCAGGAAGCCAAAGTCGGAGTCGCAGTATATAAAAAAAATGAAGGATATTAAAAAGGTGAAAACATAGTTTGTATGTGACTTCAATCAAAGGTTCAAGGATCTGATAATTAGACAGAATTTTTAGATCCCCGATCAACAACATCAATAATGTTTTATTTCAGGGCTTCTACCTCACATTTGCAAGTCGTTGATTCAATAGAAGGTTGTGTCATAGCCCGAGGCACTGGAAATTGCAATGAAATTGGAATCATCTCCTGTAGGAGATAATCGAGGGATGACACAAGTTTATACACAGTTAGATGCATCGATGATTCAACTTCTAGAACTAACAAAGGGAAAGGAGAAATGCAAGCATTGGTGTACCAAATGTAGGATTGAAGGCCATCACAATGATGAATTCCAAACATTCATGCAGTATTTGGAAAGGGGAGCACCAAATCCATGTAACAACCCTGGTTAAATAGTTGCATAGGGTTTATTAAGTATAGTTAATTAAATAATTAACTGTCTTAATGGGTATTAGTTAAGTAGTGATTAACTATTAATAATACTAATTAATTATTTATTGTTTAATAAATGTCGATTAATTAATTAATTGATTACATAACACATTCAATGGTTTGGGTAATGAATTAAAGGGCTTAATAACTTTAAATTATTTATTATAAGACTTTATGTATCGAGGGGGGAAAGAAGCATTGAGTGGATGGATAAGGAAATAAATGGTAGGATAAGGTAATTAATGGAGGGATAAGGTGGGGGACGTTAAAGGAGGGTAGGGAGTCGGTGAATGGGGGAGATATGACTGGGCAGAGGCCTTCGGGAAGGGGGATTATGAAAAATTGGGAGAGGACTGTATTTTTGGTTGTTGGATATTTTTCTGGTTTTGGGAGTTTGGTTTTGGAGTTTGGGGTGAACCGTTGCAGGGGCCACCATGTTGTTGGGATTTTTGGGCTCGGGGGTCAAGAATCCTCACAGAATCCTAGAGCTAGGGAGCTGGATAGACTACTCCTAGCTGGCTGGGTGGTTATTCGGTTTTGGGTAGGGTTTGGTCAGAGCATCAAGAAGAGTTCGGGTAGAGCAGTAGAAAGGACAATCAGAGGTAGGGAATTTAGCATCAGACAGAGGTATTTTTATGTACGCATTCTCATGAACATGTGATGGTTAAATTAAAATTATTAGCATGTTGTTATTTAAATTTCTGCTGCTTATATGTTGAATGAAAGAAATTACTTATTGTTTATGCATCGAAGTAATCTTATCTATTTAAATTTATTAGTTTTATTAGGCATAATTAAATTAGGGCCCTACAATCCATTACCCAAAGGAGGATAATGTGAGATATGTAAGAAATGGGGCCATCACCCAACTGAGTGTCCGTTACTACAGAAGTATCAGAGTACCCCGAGGAACTTGTTTTGCAACTCTTGAAAGTTAGTGGGACATTACGAGAAGGATTTCCATGTGTTTGAATTAATGAGGGAGTGCACATTAGATATGTACATGATTCAGGAGGAGAATTATGTAATAGAAGGGGGTGGTCCAAAATATAATAATCAAAGAGGATTTAATCTAGGGAACAAAGGAAACTTTGGTAGAGGCTGAGGTAGAGGAAATTTTGGTGGAGGAGGAAGAGGACCGATAATATGTTATAATTGTAATCAAACCAGACATTTGGCCCATGACTGCCCAAATCCGTGTACAACATGCACATACTGTAAAGCACTAGACCATGCAACAAAATATTGTCCCCAAATAGTGGAGAAATGGCAGGCCAGAGGAAACTAGAACCTAGATTCGAATCAAAATGTGCAAAATATATCAGCTGAAAAGCAAAATGAAGGACCAAGAATAACAGTTGTTACACAGAGAATATAGAACAGGGGATGATACGACGAGTGAAGGAAAGAAGACTAAGAAGTGGGTAAGGAAGTCAACATGGCCTATGCCAACCTTTGATCCTCAACAAGAAAAATAGACATATCAGAGAGAAGGAAAATAATTAATCATACTAGAATGGGGAGCATCAATGTTAGTTGTGCATCATGTAGAAGATTGCACCGTTCCTGAGAATCTGAGCAGAAACGTAAGTATGCTAACAAAATTTCAGAAGTTGTGTAGACCTAATGAAATATGAAACTGTGCTAAGTACACTATATGACATGATTGATCACTGTACACGAGGAAGGGAAACTTGCATCACATAAAGGATGGTAAACCAGGTACTTCCCAGGAAGAGAACCAACGAAGAATTTATATTCAGTGTGCAAATTGGGGAGTATGATGTAGATAATATTGTCTTGAACTTGGGGTCTGATGTGAATGTTTTACCTAAGAAGACATGGGAACTGATCGGAAAAACCAAGCTAGTATGATCTCTTGTTCAACTAAGGCTCATGAATCAACACAAAATAGTATTGATTGGTCATTTAACAAGAGTACCTGTGAACTTAGATGGAGTACGCAACATGGTAGGCTTTGAAGTTATTGATATTGTGGATGATAGTCAGCCATACCCAACACTAATGGGACTGGAATGGGATTTTGATAACCAGGATATCATCAACTTGAAAAGATGGGAGACGATATTTGAAGTTGGAGATTTGAAATTTATTTCACCCTTGGATCCATCAGAAGGAAACAGATACATAGAGTCAACCAAAGGAAATGACATTGACAACCTGTACAACATGATGACACAGATGGATTATTATGTCAACCCTACTGTAGATGGTGTTCTAAGTTGGCGAATTATCATTTCATGTGCATCAAACTTTGAATAAGGAATAAAGCATTGGCAACAAAGAATGCATGAAGTCTCCACTAGATGACATGCATGCATAACCAGATCCTTGCACTATATTGGAATGAAGCTATGTGATCCACCCAGGTATGATGGATTAACTGATATAAGAATGTTTTTAAAGGTATATGAGTTGCAGGTACCTGAAAAATAATGACTATTAGCACTAGATGTTTTCATAAAAGAAACTCCAACTAGATGGTGTGATGAACACAAAGAAAGAATAAAAGATTGGTCATAGGACTAATGCAAGTAAGGTTTATCACCAAGGAAGAAAATATTGCACATAAATTTACATGAGAGAGTGATCCAGCAGGTCATGTTGAAGTGTGCATGTCTTTATGGATTTCAGTACCAGAAACAAAATGGATGCACATATTTATATACACACTGGACACCATTCTGAAGAACTGGTATTTTTAATTGGAAATACACAGAGAGATAGTAAGATGGGAAGAGTTTGTCCAGAGGTTTTAAGTCACATTTACATTTGAACAAGAATCTCCATCAATAGATGCAGTGCTATAAGTTATTCAAATGAAGATATTTTTACAAGAAGGGACAATGGAGGTGGTACCAGTGAGGTGGTACCCGTGTGTAGTGCGACTATCAATTTCCATGATCTATTGGAGCTATACAATGTAACTAAGGAAGAGAATGATGAATAGGATCCAAGAAATGTACAAGTACATGAGATAAAAGGAGAACAAGAATTAGAAGGGCCATAGCTTGAATCCACCGCATACACCGAGTCGATAAAGACATGGAAGGTAAAACTTGGGACAACAGAGAATCCAAAGTTTGCATAGATAGGGGATTACTGGAGTGATGAGATAGTCAATAAAATTGAAGACTTGTTGCACGAATATCAAGACCTCTTCCCCACAACATTTTTAGAGATGAAGAGAATAGCAGGGGACTTAGGCGAGATGAATATCCCTATGAAACCAAGAGCTAAGCCAGTGCGATAAAGGATTTATAGGTTAAATCCGAGGAACAAGGAAAAAGTGAAAGATGAAATGGAAAGGATGCTAGACGTAGGAATAATTGAACCCGTAGAAGAATATGAGTGGATTAGTCCAATGGTAGTGCATGAAAAGAAGATAGGAGGAATTAGGATCTATGTGGATATGAGGAAGATGAATGACGCATGTTTACATGATCCATTCCCAACACCATTCATAGATGAGCTACTCGAGAATGTAGGAGGCCAAGAAACTTATTCTTTCACGAATGGATTCTCGGGGTACCATCAGATAAAGTTGCGTAGGAGGATCAACACAAGACCACTTTTGCAACAGAGTGGGGGAGTTATCAATATAAAGTAATTCCCTTCGGACTGAAGAATTCCTCTGCAGTGTTTTCTAGAGTAGTGGTTGCAACATTCAAGGAATTTATCCATAAATTACTTGAAGTGTACTTGGATGGTTGGATTATGTTCATTCTACTGAAGGATCATATAGAAGTCCTTAGGCTAATGTTGGATCGATGTAGACACTATCAGATTTTGTTGAACTTGAAGAAGTGTATTTTTTGCCCACTGTTTGGATTTCTGTTGGGACATGTAGCTTGCAATCAGGGATTACTAGTAGATCCAACCAAGATTGTAGTAATTATGGAGTTAGAACTGCCTACCTTGGTCAGAAAATTGAGGGAAACTCTAGGTCATACATGATATTACAAAACATTTATTAAGGGATACGTGTACATCACAACACCAATGGAAAAGTTATTGAAGAATATAACTGAACTTCAATGGAATGAGGACTATCATAAGAGGTTGGATACCTTAAAGACGAAACTTGTGACGATGTTGATTTTGATCTTTCCATATTGGAACAAGGAGTTCCATGTGCATGTACATGCATCGTCCATAGAGTTGGGTGCAATACTATCTCAACCAGGAGAGGGAGACATAGATCACCTAATTACTTTTGCAAGAAGGAAGCTTTCCATAGTAGATACGAATTATACTGCCAAAGAACGAGAAGGATTGGAAATGGTCTATGTGTTGCAAAAGTTAGGACATTATCTATTGGGGACTCACTTTAAGATGTATACATACCACTCTACATTAAAATACTTATTCAACAAGCCAATGCTGGGGGGGATAATATGTAGATGGCTATTATTTTCTTATGAATATGATTTTTAGTTTTTATTGAAACCGAGGAAGTTGAATGTAGGACCAAATCATCTATCACACATACCATCATGAGAGGATGAAGGAAAATTAGATGAAAACTTCCCAGATGCATAGTTATTTGTAGTAAATATGGTGGATGATTAATATTGGATGTTTGGGCTTACCAAGGTTCTACCTTTAGGTTTCCAACAAAACCATACAAACCATCGAACCTTCTAGAGACTACAAGGAAACACAACGCACAAAGTGCACAAAGCAATCTCACCTAAGATGGCTTATGGATGACTCCAGGACCCAGATGTCTGCAGTCATGGAGGGGATGGTGCTCATGGGGATGTTATACATTCATTCTATCTCAGATATATCATATCTGCCATTATATAACCATATTCATTCTTAGTAAAATAACATAATAGATCTAGTGTGTGTTGTAAATTAACTCTAATAGATTCTTTCATTCATCCATTCATTCATCATAAAAGAAATAAAATCATCATTCCACACATTGACACAATATTTTACCATGGTTCATCCCCCTGGGATACGTCCACAAAGATTTCGAATTCTATGCTTCTTTATTCATCTTCATCAAATCATTGCATTGCGTGCATTAAATCAAAAATATGTCTATGTGAGGCTGACAAGTGTCGCACCAAGCTCCACAACTTGCAAACTGACCCTCAGTTAAAATCTATAAGTTCCTAAAACTGACCCAACATGAGATCCACAAATCTCAACCAAAACTAGCAACTGCGACCCAAAACTCTTCCAAAAACATACCAAAAACATGCTCAAAAGATCCTCTCCTAGCTACCTCATACAACATATATTTATACTACAAAAATGGGTTAAGCCCTTTACATCATGACCCAAACCCTAACTCTTAGTGGATTATCTTTTTCCACATTTCAACCTCCTTCACATGGCTGGTCCTCGATTCAATCGTTCATCGTCGCACTGTCCTTTACTATGCCTCTGGATTTCCTCTTCCTCATGTTGTGTTTCCTTGTTATTCGATGCACTACCTTCCCCTATTATTCAATGTGCTACTACTGGCACGCTACTTTTTCTTATTTCCTAGTGCATGCTCCAACTATCCTCCAAAACTATTGCACATTTCCCAAAATAGCTTGCTCCAACAGGCCCCCAACACTTACATGTGGTTCGTCTCGAGTCACTCAGGCAGTGTTTTCCTCCTGCACTGACTTATTCAACATCTAAAATATTCTTGTCAACTCTTGTACTTGTGCTTTTTCCTATGCACTCCTTTCCTCAATAGTTTCTACCAACTGCTCTATTATGTTCTCCTTCATCACTTCTACACTCTCCAAGTGTAGTTGCTTTATCCCACCCTTTGCTTCTTCCAGCTCTGTGATCATTGTTTCTTCCCCTTTGTACAATGGCTCCAACTGAGCCTGCCTTAACTTCTTCTCCATCTGGATTGAATTTGGCTCTTCCTGTAGGTTCTTCATCTCCTGCGGACTCTTCATCCTATCTAATATAGCCATATTTTTCTATCTGTGCTTCAAGTCCTGGAATGAAGTGTTTATGTTTCCCTCCTTTTGGTCTAATTATTGAATCTTTTCATATTCTTGTTCGGGGGGCTTAAACTCCACTAGTTGAGGTCAAGGGGGTTGGCTTAAAGGGGACATTAGAGCCAAAAAAGAATATTTTTATTAATATTCCTTAAAAGATATAAATTAAGGATATAATATTATATCCTATGTCCCGGGGATGGGATAAGTGGCTAAAAGCAATTCTCAACATCATAAGCGTCAAGTTGGGGACATGTTTAAAGAAGGTAGTTCTCAACCTGACAGGTGTCAAGTTGGGAACATGCAGTCAAATGGTTCAGATTTAGTCCATTCATGCACCCAATCATTGAGGAATGGAGACCATAACAATGGGGGGTAAGGGAATCGACTATTCTACTATCGAGGGGATTGTTTTATCATGATCCAACTGTTCTATGAGTAATCCCATTGATGTTGTCATGAGTCGATTATCATTGTAAACAATATGTTGAATGCTATCGTAGATAAATGTGTATGACTTAGATTGGAGATCTAAATTGAAGAGGTGGGTTTTCAGTCCCGTGGAATGTTGTATTGAAGAGGCATATTGTCAATACTGTGGAATATTGCATTTTCTATAGGTGACATAATTGCTCGGAATTATTTCCTGATGTGTCAAACTGTAGTGAAATTACTCTGAGACTTCATGTACAACCTATTGTTGAAGCCCTGGAAGGGAAGTGGGGCAGTTAAAGGACTGTTGAGAAGAGAAGGGGAACACTTCCTGGGGCGGGACAAGCATGTGGGGAATGAGATACTATAGGCTATCAACATGAATTGACATCTGTGATGAAATTTCCTGCACTTGAATCACCTGTGTATGAACTACCTATGAATGAGTTCCTGAAAAGTGATATCCTTTATCCTAGTTGGGAACCCTTTCCCAAGTTAATTTTATCCCTAGCTCAGGTGTGTCCCACTATTTAGACTTATTAAGAGTGCATTCTAAGGATGGGAGGAACATGGAAGGTCTACTTGCAGTTGGTGTCTTTTATTCACAAGATACGTGCCAATTGTGTGTTAAATATGTTTGCAATTATGTTCATGCAATTGTTGTCATGAGTTTATGTTGTGTTTATAATTTTGTTATGAATTTTGTATAAATCTATTAATAAACATAAGTATTCATGCATTACAGAGTATCTATATGTATTTATTAGTGACATAATTGTGTCAAAGAAATTTAAGTGGAATTTCTGGCAATATAGTATCAGAGCAAGAATTTTTTTCTAGTGGCACTCCCTAGAGGGAGTCTGGGACTGTGTTACATCCAAGCTCTACTGACATTCATTATTCCACTAGAATTTGATATCCTTCTTTAAAAATTTCTCCATGGGTGCAATAATCTACGCATATCCCCTTATGAACTTCTTATAGTAACCTGTATGACCAAGTGTAGATTTTAACTAGCTCACTGACTTATGTGGTGGTAAATTAACAATGACAACAATGTTCGCAGGATCAACCAACAGACCCTGTTTATACACCACATGCCCTAAAAAAATCCGAAATGGTGCGCTGAAAATGCATTTCTTAATTTTCAAGGAAATCTGACACTGTCTACACCTGTCTAACATCAATCTTAACACTTCAACATGATCCTTCAATAAATTAAAGATTGTCCAATCATCCAAATAGACTTCCAAAAACTTATGTATATATTCCTTAAAGGCATATACTAGTACTCTTGAAAAGATCGCAGGTGTATTCTTCAATCCAAAAGGCATCATTGTGTACTGATATGACCCCTATTATGTGGAAAATGTTGTCTTATGCCAATCTTCTAGTGCTATCTTGATCTGGTGATACCATGAAAATACATCAATAAATGAATATGATTCTTGTCCTCCTACATTCTCCAATACTTCATCTATAAATGGGGTAGCGAAGTGATCATGCAGACA
Source organism: Picea engelmannii (assembly GCA_009831015.1). NCBI lineage: Eukaryota > Viridiplantae > Streptophyta > Pinopsida > Pinales > Pinaceae > Picea > Picea engelmannii. The sequence continues at coordinate 688,279 of ML780584.1, forward strand.
AGCATCGTTCAAATTCCCCAAGTCTAAACACATCCCTATTCCCCTTTGATTATTCTCCTAGACTACCATAGGGCTAGTCCATTCTGATTCTTCAACAGGTTCTATTATACCAACCTCTAACATCTTATCAATCTCTGCTTTAACTTTCTTCTTATATACTAGATTCAATCTGTAAGGTATTTGTCTTATTGGTCTAACATCTAGTCTTAAATGAATATTAATCTCTCTAGGTTCTCTTGCTACCCCCTTCATCTCTGGAAATGTTGTTGGAAATAGGTCACTATACTCACGCAGTATTTATGTTATTCTTTCCACAGTTTGGTTATACGAATAGTAACCAATACTTGCAATATTTGGCTTCTCTTCTGTTCCAATGTTGAATTTCTTGATCTTTAGAGGTGCAACAAAATCTTCTGACCATGACTGTGGACCTTCTACTTCTCTTTCCCCTTCAACTTTTGTTATATTGATATTGTAAGGTTTTTTTTTATTTTTTATCTGTTGTATCATCTTCTACGACATGGTAACACTGTAACAACTGTCTGAATTTTTGTCAATTTTGATTCTGATAAGCTGTCATAATTTCAACATCCGGTTCTTCAAATATCCTATCTCTTACCAACATAAGTGCAATATCCATCACTGGGTTCTCATGTTCAAATGCAAATGTAACTACAAAATTATGCTGCAAACCTTCCCAATTTGTAGTTTCTTTGTACAGTTCTAATTTTGTATACCAGTTCCTTGGTATGCCTTCCAATGTATGAATGAAATGATGTGTCCATTCCTATGGTCGTACCAATATCCATTGGACCATGCATCTATCTACATGTTCTCTAGGTTTCCCTATTCTATCATACTTCTCCAAATATTTATTCTACTGCTCTGCACCAAATCTAATGCAAAATAATCTCTTACATTGATACCAGTAATTGATCTTCTCCTTATGAGTATCCCACCAATGGGAAGGTGTTTCTTTCAAGGAAATTTCTAATGATGAAAATATCTAATTTTCCAAAACTTCTAACTCAAACTTTCTTAAGAATTCTTCTAAATAATTTTTCCCATAAAATCTGGGAGGTTCTCTTACCTCTATGACAATCGATCTCAGTGCGCATGTCATTCTTGTACATATTCTGGTAGATATCTCATGTAAGTGCTACTTCCAATTCTCCAATCTCGTGTCAGAGTCTGAAGCACAAGAATTAATGCTTCTCCAGCTAAGCATTCCATCTGCAGTTGGGTTGATGTAATCTTCCTCACCCGCGGTAGTTCTATATAGCCTACACCAAAAGGTATTTTGACATTTCAGCATTTATGTGGTGAAGTGTTTCGACACTCCAAGTCACGAACCCCAAAATTTTTGACATTTCGCATTTTGGTGTTTCGACCTTTCTGTGTTGAAGTGTTTCAACACTCCAAGTCATGAACCTCGTAATTTTCAACGTTTCACATTTCGGCGTTTTGACTTTTCTGTGTTGAAGTGTTTCGACACTCCAAGTCATGAACCCCGAAATTTTTGGTGTTTCACATTTCGCCGTTTCGGCATTTCTGTGTTGAAGTGTTTCAACACTCCAACTCACAAACCCCGAAATTTTTGGGGTTTTGCATTTCACAACTTCGGGACTCCTGTGATGAAGAGTCTCGACTCTTCATGTTGCGATCGCCGAAACTCCGAAATTGAGTCAGATCAATGGTCCGTAATCTTGATGGTTCGACGGTCCAGATCTTTTCATGATTTTTCATATCACGAGTTCCTGCCATGAGTTTCTTCCTTGACTCCTCCAATTCCTAGTATCTGAAACTTCGAAATGGAGTCAGATCAACGGTCCACAATCTCCCTTTGATCAATGACTCAGGTTAAGTCATGGTTTCGCATTTTGCGATTTCATCATTCTTGTCGTGAGTGTTCTTAACACCTCCAACTCCTAGTATCCGAAACTCCGAAATGGAGTTAGATCAATGGTCCACGATCTCCCTTTGATCAACGACTCAGATTAAGTCATGTTTTCGCATTTCATGATTTCAACATTCTTGTCGTGAGTGTCCTAGACACTTCCAACTCCCGGTATCCGAAACTCCGAAATGGAGATTAAGTCGTGGTTTCACATTTCGCGATTTTCTGCCATGAGTTGCTTCCTTGACTCCTGGAGTTTACACTTTTGAATGGGATCCAACGATTTCTCGACCAGGCTACCATTGGACATGAACTCGTACATGAAAATGAGAGAATTCTCATTGTTGTAATAGAAGCCGAGCAGCCTGAGTATAGTTTTGTGCCTCACATTTCCCATAGCATTGAGTTCTTTCTTCTCAACGACTATGGCATCCCCTCTTGGCATCTCTACTTCGTGAAGACCCAATGAAAGCGAGGGATGGATGGTAAACACCCCTGGAATGCTTTGCAGGTAGTTGAAATTCAGTTGTAAGAAGATTACGAAGTTCATATCTTCCACAATATGGAAATCATTACACAAAGAAAGAAGATTTAGTTTTAAGTTTGTACAATAGGAATTGATAGAACATAGGTCATTTAGAACATTGCTTAATTTGTTGAAATGGTATACAAATAGACCTTGTGAAGTGATCCAAGCCGAATAAGACCTTCCCAAATTACAACAACTGCAATGGTGCGAAATGGCCATGGCCTCATAATCAGATAGTCTATTGAAATTCAACACTATGACAACTTAGATATCCAGAGATAAAAGTCTAGTCTATTCAAATTGAACACAATAACAACCGAGATATCCAGCGATAAAAGGTCGAGGTATGGTACCTGCATATTTTTGTTTTTACACACATTGAAGGTATATATATATATATATATATATATATATATATATATATATATAGAGAGAGAGAGAGAGAGAGAGAGAGAGAGAGAAAATAATGATGACGAAAATTACGGTAGGAATAAAAATCTCAGAGGAATTTGGTGGTGTATTAATAGATAGGTATTGCCTTACAACAAGCACATGTATATCACCTATGGACATTGGCAGGTGCCCAAATGCCTTCCACTGTGAAACTCAGGCACCCAAATGTTGATTCCTTCGAAAGATTACCTCACTCTTTTGGCGTCAAATCAGTCGATTCAGATGGAAAATACCTGTGCATTCTCCTCCCTTTCAATCTTGTCAGCTAAGTGAAACAACTTATCTGCACACACAAAGAAGGTTTTAGGTCTTCCTTATTTTTTTTGGTTTCAGGTTTTTTTGGTTTCTCTTGACTTTTCAAAGAGAATTGATTTTATAGTTTCATAAAGAAAATTACAAGATAAATAAATATAAAAGAATATCAATTCAAGCAAATTACAGAAGAAAGAAATCTAAAAGAAGATCAATTTGACTATGGATACACCAAGCTTCTTTATTGTGCATGAGGAAAAAAGAGGTGTGTTTCTTTGCACACCCTTTGTTTTTCTAAACTGCCTTAGTTATATAGGCTTCTTTGCTTTTCTTGACTTTCTCCTTATCTATATAAGCTTCTTTTCTTAAATTATTGCTACTAGATAGTAGGTCCAATTGTTGTGAGGTGTCCAGGAAGTGGCAACGATTGCATGAGATGACTAGGCAATGAAGAGGTGGTGAGTATATTATTCCTTGAGGTACTGAGGTAGTGAGGAGGTTCAGGAGTAGGCGAGGAAAATGCTCTAGAATGCATGTAGATAGCCACAATAGCAAGTATCCACTACAACTTCTCGACATGTATCAATTGCAGTGTCCCGAGAATGGAGTCCAAGGCCTGTAGCTTCTAGACATTCATCAACTGCAACATCCTAAGAGTAGTGCAGGGCCTCCAAAGTAACGAATGGGATAAATTCGTTTTATAAAAATAAATTTTAATTTTAATAAATAATTTAAAATAATCACACACCACACAAATAATGTCACATCCAAATGATTTTAACCAATCCAAAATTCAATGGTTAAAATTAAGAAAATAGGAAAATGTATTGTATTTGGTTAAAAAATTGAAATAATAAGTATATGCGTAAGAACCTTGTGATATAGTTTAAATATTACACAAAATATACCAATGAATGCTACAAAAAGCACCATGTAATACATTGTTTGGCCAAGGTGAATGCTATAGTCCCTAGCCAAAGGCAGGTTCTAATGAGGGATGGACTTTTCTCTTTCCTCTTCGGAATAACTTTAATATCATGGACCCTTCATGGCCCAATATTAAAGGCATATTGTGCAGGCATGAAGACATAGCTGAGGGAAACATGTTGAATCACACCTAATTAACTAGTAAAGTGGTCAACCATGACCAAATAATTGGCATGAAGACATGGTTGAACGTAACGCGTTGAATTACACCCAACTAACTAGTAAAGTGGCCAACTATGACCAAATGATTGTGACTCTGCTACAAATAATTGAGATGTTAGAACAAGAGAAAGTGCAAGAAAGACAACACTACGATGAATTGGAGAAAACAATGATAATACTTTCACATCTTGTGGAACCACCAACACTTGAGGAACTCAGGTTCAATCAACCAATTCAATTTAGAACTACAGGCAACAAATCCAAAAGTAATTATTCAAGGAAATGAAGAATTGGTTCCAATGGAGATCGAGGAATTTATGACTATTCAAGGAAATGAAGAATTGGTTCCAATGAAAATAAAAAACGTTAAGCCCAAACATAAGGAAAACCAGGAAATTCCCAACTATGAATCAACACTTTAAATTATGCATTTCCAATGTATATTTTTTCTTAGTGAGTTTGTCAAATTTTGTTATCATATTATTATATTAAATATTCAAAAAATAGTATATTTGAAACACCACTTATATTATAATATTTTTAAACTATACAATTATACTATATACATTTTAAAACTACATAACTTATAGTAATAAGGGAAAGGTTGTAATTAATACTTGGTTATTCTAAATCAAATCAATGTTTTTTTGGGAGTAATAAACTTGTGGTTACAAAGCATATAATACTCTATAGTTAAGGTGTATACTATTATATTTAAATAACAAAGTATATAGAGCATTAAAAACGCCTTATTCTAAATGTTTTATGCTATGGTTTTTTTTTTTGAAATTTTTTCTTGTTTTAACTTGAATTTGTTGGATTCGTAGATTTAAGTTATTAAGATTGTATAATCGGAATGCTTAAAATTTTTTTAGCATACTAAATCCATTTATACATTAAAAAAATGTAATTTAAACAACAAAAAATTACAAAAAAACTAGAACATATAAACAACACAGTTAAAAAACTCAAAGCCATGCTCGTGGATTTTGAAATTGAATTCACAATGCCGGACGAGATATTTTCAGTTAGCAAACTATGCCTTCCAAACTCTTTTATGGATGTTCGTGCAACCTTATGGGTGTAGGGTGCAGGTTTTCATTTGACCAAATGAAACACCACATATGCATGAACGTGATGTCATTACATTATTTAATTATCAATTAAATTTAACAAAAAAATCCCTCATGGATGGACTTCAAGATACAACGTAAACAGTGTCGGTGTGCTTAATAATTTAATAAAACCTCTTTTTTCATTTACAAATGAGATTCCTTTCCATTAACAACTCTTCACGTGATTACGTCGAACAAGGGATTTCCGCCGTGGGGAGTTGTCGGTTTTCTATATTGACACGGTTTTGGGAAGCATGTATTGACATTTCAAAACAAGGTAAATACTAGCATAGCCACTTAAAACTGTGGTTGATGAATGCTGAAAGGTGTGAACAGAAAATGAAACCTACAGCTAGAAAATAAAATGTACAACCAGAAAATGAGCGTTTATAGCCAGCACAGCCAATATGCTAAATCCAAAGTTTAATCATTTAAATGTGGCAATCATATAGTGTTACAATAATTTCTTAATATGATTAGGTAAATGTTAAAAGGTAAATAGGTTAACGGATGCATTCAAAAATACAAGTTATGAAGAGGAAATCACATTCATTGATTTGGTAGGGCGACTAAGAATATGCCAGCATCTTCAATTATTAGCCATCATTAAAATTTTAAATTAAAAGATGATTAATTGTACTTATTGTCAATAGGTATACGCCTTTCGATGTAATTACTTTAAGATAGATTTTTTTTACACGAAAATGAGACCGTTGAAAAATGTTACCAAAAAGAGCTCAAAGTCGTGCCGGTGGAATACCTGACCATCATGTCCGTGAGTGGTGTCTATTCTTACGCTGTAAGAAAACTATCTTCTCAATTGATGGGATGATGTGGAATTGTAGTCCATATAACTTTTCTACATTTTTCTTCTCACTATGAACTTGAAGACCCCATATGATGTGTACTGATCCATACCCAAAGAGATGGGCTTGGCACGGTGGGGTTGATGGTTGACCAGTACGCCTTAAGGACATGGAAACATGACTGACCGGAGAGGCCCACATAACATTTTACATGATGTAGGAAAAGATGATGTAAAGTGAATTATTTTTTTAAAGTTTAAAGTAGAAAATTTGGCAAAAATTTAAGGGTTAGGTATAGGTTCACAAGTCATAGTCTTAAAGGCATAGGTCCTCCTTGCCTAGCTTAGGAGCGTAGTTTTGAGGATATTGAAAACTATCCAGAATTTTGAAATTTTACTTATTTAGATAATAGTAAAAATAAATTTTTCTATAACTATTTTGAATAAACAACACACAATGTCATATTTGAGCATCTTATCCTTAAGGTATTAAAAGAACAATAGTGTCCATTCAATTATTATTTTTTCAATTATTATTTTTTATATAGTTGTTTGAGCATCTTTTTCATGAGTGGTGTCTATTTAATATATATATTTTTTATTTGTGCATTGTTTTTTTACAATATACATTTTTGTTGGAGCATTTTTTTATGAGTGGTGTCTATTTAATATATATATTTTTTATTTGTGCGTTGTTTTTCTTCAATATACATTTTTGTTGGTTAGTACATTGTCTTTGAGACTTTGCATTAATTTTCAAAATCACATCTTTTAAACTAGACACTAAGCCTATCAATATCTTTATCTTTAATATATATATTTTTTATTGGTGCGTTGTTTTTTTTAATATACATTTTTGTTGGTTAATACATTGTTTTTGAGACTTTGCTTGAACTTTCAAAATCACATCTCTGAAACTAGACGCTAAGCCTATCAACATCTTTATCTCTAATATACTATTTGGATCCGTAAGCAAAATCCATTCAATATACATTTAACTAGACACTATCAACATCTTATTTTTGGCCTATGAGCAACGTACATTCAATATATGATGCAGGAGCATCCACACTTCATCAAGCGAGCCAGCGCGTGGAGTAAAGAACATACAGCTGGATAGCGCCAGCACATACATTTTGAATTACTTTGAAAAAGATTGTTGCGCCGCCATTTGAATGAAAGCATTCATATGAAGTGCACTTGTATTGTATTGTAGATAAGAAGGCATTTAATAGTTTTAAATGTTGTTAGATAGGAATTAACTGTAGATTAGACAGTTTTGCTTTCGAGAGGGAAAATGGAATATAGGCACCCTCCTTTGTATCATTGTATCAATAATTCTCATTCATACAGGAGCAAGGGAGAGCAGAGCAGGAAGAGCTTGTAAAGAAGCCCATGTACAGACATTGAATTAATAGGAAAGCTTTGATTCAATTCCATGGATGTGTTTGATCTCTGTGTGTTGTTGATATTATGTTGTTGCATACTTGCTTCTTTTTATGCTTATCTTCTATATGCTGCATATGTGATTGCATATCAGGTTCGAAACCTGAGAGAATGAGGTAATAAGTTCCAGATTGTTTCACTGTTCGAACCAGGAGATTCCTGCATAGAGTGCAGTCGATTTCCTCCGCATAGAGTGCGTTGAGGAGGTTCAATAGTGAAGCTCTTATTCTCGTTGACCAGAGTTGTGTTGGGATATTCGAGCCGTGTAGGTGAAGTGTAGGTCGGATAGAAGTCTCGGGAGCAAGCCTGAGAAAAGAAAGGTCGGGGTTGCTGAGGCGGTGAAGGCGCAGAACCTGGAAGACTTCAAGCACTGTGGAGAGTGGTTGAAGGTTGAGCACAGGGAGTGTGCGCAAACACTCTGGAGGACTTCCAGTTGGTAAAAGCTCAGGAGGGATAGTATCTTTGCTTCAGTTGCACAGGACGAAGCTGGTGAAGCGGAGAACTCTTCAAGAGGAAGAGAATCGACGGCCTGAATTGGTTATGGAGAGTCACGAAATCCCGCAGACCATCAGATTGCGGAGGAGTTGCGAGGGGGTTAACTCATAGGCGCACGAGAGAATCCGTTTGCCATTGAATATCGGCATATCGGGGTTGGTAAGTGCAAGAGTTGCATGCACGTCGAAATCGTGAGTTGCGATTTCCCGATTTAATCGGAGTCGTCGATCATCGGAGGGACAGGTGGCACGAGATCCCGAGGAGTCGGGACTCGGCACTTCGGCATTTTCGAAGTCGAAGGGAATACAGAGAACCAGCGAAGCCCGAGTTGCGATGGGTCCTACGGAGACGGAGCGGAGGATAGCACGTGGCATCGCACATCAGAGTTCAAGGTTTTGAAAAGTAAGAAAATCACCACCTTTCATCGGTCGATTTCCCGATAGGGAAATCCCCGATACACATAGGTGTTGATCGTTGACATCGGGGATCGGGATTTGGAGTTTTATATTGCACGAGAGGTGCACACGAGGTTCGCAAGTCCGCGAAACCCGATTTCCCGACTGGTGAAAGGGAGATCGCTAAGAAGTGTACTGTGGGTAGAAGACTCCCGAGGGAGTCAGAAGAGTTGTTAGCTCTTCGGGCCGCGTTGTTGAAGGTCCTGGTGAGAGCGATCGTGTCGTCAAGGCTAGGTTGCAATCAAAGTGGTATCAGAGCAAGGTTGTGGAGTTCTCTTTGTTCAGGTAGCAGAGACATAATGCTGCCCAGGAGAGAGAGGCAGTCACCTGATCGTGAAGACAGGGATGCCCGAAGGAGGGGTAGGCCAGCAGGGAATCCAGAAATGGAACGCCAAATACGAGATCTCAGGGCGAGACTCGAGGAAATGGAGACCACCCAGAGGCATGGAGCTGGTACAACAGAGTTCAACGACTCTGAGGTTGAAGAGGAAGCTGGACACGATGCTGAAGAGGTCTCAATAGAAGATGCTTCAACCGAGCGGTTGATCAGAGCTATTTCAAGGATGAGATCAAAGACAAAGATGGACATTCCCATCTATGAGGGAAGTCTAAATGCAGAAGAGTTGCTGGATTGGATCCAAGCACTCGACACCTACTTCGATTACGAAGACATCCAAGAGGACAAGAAGGTAAGGCATGCCGTCACGAAGCTGAAGGGACATGCAGCCTTATGGTGGGACGAGCTGCAGGCAGACAAACGTTCCAAAGGTAAACAGAAGATCAAAAGCTGGGATCGAATGATCGCCAAGATGAAGGCGAAGTTTATTCCGAGGGATTACCAGATCACTCTGTTCAGGCGCATGCAGAACCTGAGACAGAAGATGATGACGGTGAAGGAGTACACCGAGGAATTTTACAGGCTCAACATTCGAGCAGGTCATCGGGAGAGTGATGACGAAAAAGTGGTGAGATACCTGAATGGTCTTAGGTATGACATTCAGGATGAATTGAGCATGGTTACCATCCGCACAGTTGAGGATGCGTACTAGATGGCTCTAAAAGCCGAAGAGAAGATGAAACGCAAGCAGGGACAGCGAGGGCGAGGCAGAAGCCAGCCTAGAGGCAAAGCGGTTGCCCAGAAAGACTTTCAAAAGCCCAAGGAGGATTGGAAGAAGCCTCAGGGAAAAGATGAAAGAGATGGAACCTCACAGTAGAGGTAACAAATTGCTGAGCCGAGGAGACAGCAAATAGATCAGCAAGGAGATTACGCTGATGCCAATACATTTCCTTGTACCCAAGGTAGAGGAAGGGGCCGTGGAGGAATTATCACATGTTTCACATGTGGTAAAGACAGTCACAAAGCCGTAGACTGTCCAGATAGGAAGATGGACAGGGGAAAAGCTCACGTCGCAGAGGCGCAGAGGCGTGATGTGGAGGATGAAGACACTGGAAGTGGGAAGTCACTGACAGTGCATAAGGTCCTTTTGAAACCTGAGAAAGAGGTGGAGGACACAACTCAAAGATGTCGACTGTTCAGAAGGACTTGCAAGACCAAGGGCTGGAAATGCAAGGTTATAGTGGACAGTGGGAGCACCGACAATCTCATTTCGACCGAGATGGTGGAGAAGCTGGAGCTGAAAACGAACAAACACCCGAGTCCATACAAAGTGACATGGCTGTAAAAAGGACACCAGGTATGTGTTACAAAACAATGCTTGGTTAATTTTAAAATGGGTGAATATAGGGATGAGATCCTGTGTGATGTCATTCCCATGGATGTCTATCATGTATTATTAGGAAGACCATGGCAGTATGATAGGAATGTTGTTCATGATGGGAGGATGAACACATATACCTTGGAGAAGGATGGGAAAACACATACATTGCTCCCGGGGAAGGATAAGGAAGTGAAGCCGGAGGTGAGCAGTACAATACTTCTCATGAGTGGGAAGGAGATTCTCACGGAGTTGGAGAAGGATGACGATCCACAATTCTTTATTGTCAAGAAGCCGAGAATTGTCCTGACAAGCACAAGAGTGGACGACTTACCAGAGGAGGTTCAGGAACTGCTGGGAGAGTTCGATGATATCATCGTGGACGAACTACCTCGTTCGTTGCCACCAGTGAGGAGTGTGAGTCACCACATTGACCTCATACCCAGAGCAAGTTTGCCAAATAAGGCAGCATACAGGTTGACACCTCAGGAGAACGAGGAAGTCAAAAGGCAGGTACAGGATCTACAGGATAAAGGGCTGGTCAGAGAGAGTCTCAGTCCGTGTGTTGTGCCAACAGTACTGAGTCCGAAGAAGGATGGAGGCTGGAGGATGTGTACAGACTCCAAGGTGATTAATAAAATCACCATCAGGTACAGGTTTCCACTGCCGAGAATGGATGACTTGATGGATTTCCTAAGTGGGGCAAATTATTTTTCAAAGATAGATCTCAAGAGTGGATATCATCAGATCCGGATGAGAGAGGGAGATGAGTGGAAAACAACATTCAAAACAAACAAGGGTTTGTACGAATGGCTGGTCATGCCGTTTGGTTTGACAAACGTGCCAAGCACTTTTATGAGGCTAATGAATGAAGTCCTGCGGGAATTCATCGGGAAATTTGTGGTCGTATACTTGGACGACATATTGATTTTCAGCAAGACTAGAGCTGAACACTTGAGGCATTTGGCCATTGTGATGAGAAGACTGCAGCAGGAGAAGTTGCTGATCAATTTGAAAAAGTGTTCCTTCATGCAGACATAACTCATTTATTTGGGTTTTGTAATTTCGGCAAATGAACTGAAGATGGATCCTGAGAAGGTTGAAGTAATCAGGAATTGGCCATCGCCGAGAAATGTTTTCGAGGTGAGAAGCTTCCATGGACTGGCTAGTTTCTATAGGAAGTTCATTCGAAACATCAGTGGAATTAGCGCCGCAATGATGGACACTGTGAAAAAGCGGCATAAGGTTTTCCATTGGACAATAGAAGCTGAACGAAGCTTCAATCTGTTGAAGCAGAAGATTACTGAGCAGCCAATTCTGGTGCTGTCGGATTTTCAGAAAACCTTCCAAGTGAAGTGTGACGCCAGTGGGTATGCTGTTGGAGGGGTTTTAAGTCAGGATGACAGACCTGTGGCATATTACAGCGAGAAGCTGGATGATTCCAATTTGAAATACTCCATGTATGATAAGGAGTTCTATGCCATCATACATGCATTGAAAAAGTGGAGGCATTATCTCATACCCAAGGAATTTGTTCTATACAGTGATAATCACGCATTGCAGTTCGTGAGTCAACAATAGAAGCTGAATCAAAAACATGCAAAGTGGGTGGAATACATGCAGAATTTCACATTCGTGATCAAGCACATTTCGGGGACTGCGAACAAGGTAGCTGATGCCTTGAGCAGGAAATGCTTGCTACTACAGGAGTTCAGAGTCAAAACCTTGGGTTTTGAGAATCTGAAAGATATGTATGCAGGTGACGCAGACTTTGGCGAGGCATACGAGGCAGCCGAGAACCCAGTTCTCAATGATCGGAGTCCATGGATTGACTACCTGATCTAGGATGGATTGCTATTTCGGGGCAATCAATTGTGCATTCCAGATTGCTCTATGAGAGAGAATTTGGTGAAGGAAAAACACAGCGGAGGCTTAGCAGGTCATTTTGGGCATGACAAAACATTCGCCAAGTTGAGCGAATCATATTTTTGGCCGGGCATGCGTGCAGATGTTAAACGGTTTGTTGACAGGTGCCGGATATGTCAACATGCAAAAGGCCGAAAATAGAACACAGGGTTCTATCAGCCATTGCCCATACCTGAGAGGCCATGGGAGGCGATTAGTATGGATTTTGTTTTAGGATTACCGAGAACTCAGTGAGGAGTTGATTCCATCTTTGTGGTGGTGGACAGGTTTTCAAAGATGGCACATTTTATACCGTTTCATAAGACCAACGATGTGACCCACATCGCAAATTTATTTTTCAAGGAGATTGTGCGATTGCATGGACTGCCGAGGAGCATAGTCTCGGATCGGGATACCAAGTTCATAGGTCACTTCTGGAGGACGCTATGGAAGAAGCTAGGGACTAACTTGGCATTCAGTTCTGCTTACCATCCACAGACAGACGGACAGAATGAAGTAGTCAATAGAATCTTGGGGGATCTGTTGAGGAGTCTAGTGACAGAACACCACAGCAGTTGGGGTCAAATATTACCACAGGCAGAATTCGCGTACAATGATTCAGTGAATCAAAGTACAGGTAAGAGCCCATTTCAGATTTTGTATGGGACACAGCCAAGAGGAGTATCTGAGCTCAGGGAGTCAGAGTAGGCTGAAACTAGTAGCGCGAGAGCTGAGGAATTCGCTGAGGCAATGCAAGAACTTCACATGCAGGTGAAGCAGCGACTGATGAAGGCGAACCAGGAGTATAAGCGTAGAGTCGATCAAAGAAAGAGGCAACTTTGGTTTGAAGTTGGAGACATGGTTCTGGCGCACCTGAGGAAGGAAAGGTTCCCAAGGGGAACATACAACAAGCTCAAGATGAAGAAAATCAAGAAGAGCAGAGAAGAGCAGGAAGAGCTTGTAAAGACGCCCATGTACAGACATTGAATTAATAGGAAAGCTTTGATTCAATTCCATGGATGTGTTTGATCTCTGTGTGTTGTTGATATTATGTTGTTGCATACTTGCTTCTTTTTATGCTTATCTTCTATATGCTACATATGTGATTGCATATCAGGTTCGAAACCTGAGAGAATGAGGTAATAAGTTCCAGATTGTTTCACTGTTCGAACCAGGAGATTCCTGCATAGAGTGCAGTCGAATTCCTCCGCATAGAGTGCGTTGAGGAGGTTCAATAGTGAAGCTCTTATTCTCTTCGACCAGAGTTGTGTTGGGATATTCGAGCCGTGCAGGTGAAGTGCAGGTCGGATAAAAGTCTCAGGAGCAAGCCTAAGAAAAGAAAGGCCAGGGTTGCTGAGGCGGTGAAGGCGTAGAACCTGGAAGACTTCAAGCACTGTGGAGAGTGGTTGAAGGTTGAGCATAGGGAGTGTGCGCAAACACTCTAGAGGACTTCCAGTTGGTAAAAGCTCAGGAGGGATAGTATCTTTTCTTCAGTTGCACAGGACGAAGCTGGTGAAGTGAAGAACTCTTCAAGAGGAAGAGAATCGACGACCTGAATTGGTTGTGGAGAGTCACGAAATCCCGCAGACCGTCAGATCGCGGAGGAGTTGCGAGGGGGTTAACTCGCAGGCGCACGAGAGAATCCGTTTGCCATTGAATATCGGCATATCGGGGTTGGTAAGTGCAAGAGTTGCATGCACGTCGAAATCGCGAGTTGCAATTTCCCAATTTAATCGGAGCTGTCGATCATCGGAGGGACAGGTGGCACTAGATCCCGAGGAGTCGGGACTCGACACTTCGGCATTTTTGAAGTCGAAGGGAATACGGAGAACCAGCGAAGCTCGAGTTGCAACGGGTCCCACGGAGACGGAGCGGAGGACAGCACGTGGCGTCGCACATCGGAGTTCGGGGTTTTGAAAGGTAAGAAAATCACCACCTTTCATCGGTCGATTTCCCGATAGGGAAATCCATGATACACATAGGTGTTGACAATTGACATCGGGGATCGGGATTCGGAGTTTTATATTGCACGAGAGGTGCACACGAGGTTCGCGAGTCCGCGAAACCCGATTTCCTGACTGGTGAAAGGGAGATCGCCAAGAAGTGTACTGTGGGTAGAAGACTCCCGAGGGAGTCAGAAGAGTTGTTAGCTCTTTGGGTTGCGTTGTTGAAGGTCCTGGTGAGAGCGATCGTGCCATCGAGGGCAGGTTGCAATCAATATACATTTTCATTTTCTTTGGATACATCTCTTACGCTGTCAACATCTTGTCTTGTCTTAATATATTTTTTTGGCCCTTAAGCAACGTCCATTCAATATATATTTTTGTTGGATATCTCTCTTAAGCTTTCAGCATTTTGTCTTTGGAATGGATGATGGTGGAAATGTAGTCCATATACGTTCTCTAGATTTTTTTTCTCATCGTTCTCTACGAACAAAGAGATTGACAGTATACAGAGTGTCGCTTGGTTGTTGGTCGGCCATCGTGCAAAACACGTGGAAACTAATCTTTGGTAGTACATGTACCTTCATAAATGTTTTTATCATGCCTTCAAAATATGCCAAGTATTTTTCGGTCCTCGAAAATATTTTCATAGAAAATATTACATTTTAAATTTAAGGTAAAGAAATGAGTAAAATAGGTTTAAGGTTTAGTTTAAGTGGATGGAGGTAAATTTTTATTCTCTTTGACTAAGTTTAATTTTTTTCAAATTTAAAAGGAAAAAGGAAAATGGGAACCTATCAACCCATGTGACAATGGGACTTTCAAAAGAGAGTGACATGTTGTTATTGATTTCATTAAAGTTGATTCTCTCTCATGGATTACAACATTAGGTTTAAATTTCTTATTGATTTCATTAAAGTTGATTCTCTCATAAATTACAACATTACTTTAATTTTTTTTTTATTTTTTATAGGTAATGGATATTCAACAATTAAAAAATAAAAATTTTACTCAATAATTAAAACATAAATAATATTTTCAATATTTTTATTTAAATATTGAAACATAAATAAATTTTTTAATATTTTTATTTAAATATAAATTTAAATATTTTTATTTTAAATGTAAAAATTAAAATTTTACAAAAAATAATAATTATAATTAATAATAATGATTATTTAAGACTAATCACGTTTTTATTTTAAATGTAAAAGTTAAAATTTTAAAAAATAATAATAATTATAATTAATAATAATAATGATTATTTAAGACTAATCACATTGTAATGTAATTGTTATTCAAGATTTAAAATATAAATAAAAAATTTATTTAACAATTAAAACATAAATAAAAATTTTAATATTTTTATTTTAAATAAAAAAATTAATATTTTTATTTTAAATGTAAAAGTTAAAATTTTCAATATTGAAAAGTAATACAACTTGAGTGGGCTTAATAATACAGCCTGAGTGGGCCTAATGGTTAAGAACATGTGTTTCCTCTTAAGAGGTCACAGGTTCAAATCTAGAGGGGGGTAGGGTATGTATACCTTCGTAGACTTTACTAGTCAAATCCGATCCCTTGTTCCACAAACAAGGGGGTCTCATACACCAATTTAGTGTGTTGGCTTGGTTTTGACCTTAAAAATAGATTATTATTATTAGTAGTAGTAGTAATTATAATTAATAATAATAATGATTATTTGAAACTAATCACATTAAGTATTGTAGTGTACTTGTTATTCAAGATTTTGTTTGTGTGATTAAGATGTGTTCAAGTTTAAAGTACATTAATGAATTTTAGGTATCTCCTCTTCTAAACAAAGGGGGTTTCTTATATCAATTTAATGTTTGGCTAGGCTATGTCTTTAAAATAAATTATTATTATTATTATCAATGAACACTTTTCGGGGAACTCCAAGGAGTGCTTCTCCATATTAGTGGATGTCATCCTCACTAAACTTCTTGCCATAAACTAGTGTGTCTTATCAAAGGGGGTTTGAATCAGACACTTACCAACATGGAACTAGCCAACTGCTCAAGAAAGACAATAAGTTGAGCTAACCCCTTCAACTATTATTATTATTATATAAAGACTTGTATTTGTATAGCTATTATGTGATAACACATTTAATGAAACAACATAGATACATATGTGCCCCTTTGTAACAATACTTACACCATCTGACATGTAGTTTAACATAAATTAAATTTACCTTGAGACTAGTTTAAAATAACACTTTATAATAAAGCAAACATAAATAACACTTTAGTTCAACATTCCCTTCTTCTTTTAAAGCAAATATAAACAAGGGCAGCAAGGCTGCTCATACTCCCTCCTAGGAATTTGTGTCGGAGGCAGTATGAGTAGCCTATCGAGTCAATCACATAGCTTATCATATCATTTAATGTATTATATATTCTTTCTCTTAACAACAAGGAAAATTCACTGTCAAAAGAATCAACATATCAAAGCTGGGCAGATCTGGGAGGAGGTTTGACATCTGTGGGAATTGAATTATAAACTTTCATGAATATGGTCGAGAACTCTTGCATTGTTTCATTTGGTGATCTTTTTATATTATTGTACTGAGTTAGTAACTGAAGAGGATTATTTTTATGACCCCACCCGGCAAGGAAACATGTTTCAAAAGCTGTAAAATCAGGGATACTCGCTGTTGGAAGGGATTTGAACCATTTTTTGACCTCCCCTGAGAGACTCTTAAAAAACAATCTCGTTTTTGCATCCTCATGATCTACCTCTTCCAGGTCAACAAAATCATTAAACCAATCTAAGTGTTTTTGGGTTGAAGCGTTCCCTTCAACATCGTATAATTTAATTCTCTGATTATAATTCTAAGGCAAATAATGTAATTGGGCTAGCAAGGAGAGAGGGGCGAACCTGGCTGCCATGACTCTAGGAGGGATTTGAACTGGTTGAATAGTATGAGGGAGGATTACAATAGTTCACGGGGGGTTGGTCGGTATCAAAGATTGGAACTTTTTCTCATCGAAAATGATTTCATTCAAATAAGATTCTGATTTGGACCTGAACAGAGTTTGTTCAAATAGTAAATCGAAGTCAAGGTCATCAATGCTTTTCACCCCATCTTTAGGTAAAGATAGGTTCTTGTCTAGGTAACATAAAGGCTTCGCTATCCTTTTCTTTCCTTTGTGTAGAAGTTCTTCAGGATTAGACACAGATGTTGCAGGCTCTAGATCAGGGTTCTCTCTAGTGTAAACTTTCTTAGTAGCTAGGATTTCTGTTTCAGACTACTCTATGCTACTGATCTTATTCAATGAAGTTTCCCAGGTAAAATAAGTTTCAGCCAATATAGGTGTCTGATCCACTGTTATCCTCAGGGATCAAATCTACAACTTTAGTCATTTTTCCAGGAAAAGTTTTCAATTTCGTCTTCGGCAACGATGCCAAAATGTTAACACTTGGTAAATTGTTTGGCTAAAGAGAAACGAACTACCAAGGTAACCTTCAAACCAAATTTAAGACTAGAAACTAGCCTTTCTAATCTAGCGAGGGATCTCTTTGAGACCTAGTATTTGATAGGTAATAACTTTAGATTTTCGGCTAGATTTATATGTTTGAGCAGTGTTTTTGGTTTCAGTGTCAAGGAAATACAGAACTTTGGGCTATGGATTCAACCCCCTGAAAATGAGATAAATCAATGACCAGTATATAAGGGAAGCTTTGAGAGGATAAAGTCTAAATAGGAAATGGTATTTCAGTTTTAATGTTGTTGTGTATGGTGGAAGAAAGGAGGACATAAAGAAAATCAGAGCACCATTAAAGATGAATTCTAACTTACTTAGAAGAGAAACATAGAGTTTAAATGATTGATTCTAAAGCACCACGCGATGAATTTTAGACTCATTAAAAATTCTAATTTAAACAAAGGGAACATACATGAATTTATAGGAAATAGGAAGTACATACATAGATAAGATCACAATACATCAAACCACCACCATTAGAATCTTTTCGTCAAAGTTTCAGGACCTCTGCATTATTATTTCCATCAGATTCAAAGATTACATTCAAGAGTCCTCTATCTACACTACTTTTCCAACCCGACATACATTGAAACGATACAATGTATAGAAAAATAGCTCTCTCTCAGGCCGCTATTCCTCTAACTACTTTTCCCTAGAATCTTGGATTCGGTTACTTACCCCCCAAACAACCTTTTCAATAGTGTTTACCAAAAATAGAAACCCGGTTGCACCCAATCATAACATAACCGACACATTGGTCTCAATCATTCAATCATGAGTAATATTCAGTCATCAGGTTGTGATAAATTGACATTTTCCTTCAAGGGGTGGCTGAGTAATCGAGTGCATTGTTGGAAACTATTAAAATTAATTAAAAAGTACCTAGGCAGGTGTTTTTCATGACCTAGGAACCTAAGGGGTGAGAAAGTGCATAATGTGGACCCTAGTCATTTAATTTGTGAGATACAAATTAAAAGGTGACTTTATGACTTAAGTGAGGGGGTGAGTGAATAGACACTCAATCTCATCCACTCATCTAATCCAATCTCAATTGTTGGATTAAGAGACTCTTCACCTACCACCATGAGGTCGACTAGGGTAGGAGGGTGCACCCTTTCTAGGGTTGATTCATCATTTTTGAGAGAGCAGGAGAAGAAAATTCGAGTTTGAGAAAGAGGCCATTTTTGCAAAGCTAGGGCACACATTCCAAGGATGAAAACTAACATGCATTTCGTTATTGCATGTCGTACTATATGGATTGAGTAGGTCGCACAACATTAAAAGTTGGCACATAAATCGAGCTAGAGTACAATTCAAAACAGAGGTCGTACTATACGGATTTTTGGGTTCTATATAATAGAAAAGAGGCACAAAAATTGAGGGAAAGTACAGTTGGGTGAATAGTCTGTACTGTACAGGTTTTGTATGGTCTGCATGGCTAGTTTTCTTGCACAGAAATCGAGGAAAATTTATGTGGTATTTTTTGGGTGGTTTTGGCATGTTTTCCAAAGTGGTCATACAACATTTAATGCTCAGATTTGAGCTGTAATAGTTGGCACAAATTTTGAGGCAGTCGTGCAACAAGAAGGAGGCACATAAAATGAGGAGAAGACTTGTACATGTGTGCAAGAAATTCTGGCACAAATTTTGAGGAGTTTTTCTCAGTTTATGTGTGAAGACTTGGCATGGTTTTCGAGATAAGTTTGCCATTAAATTTTTGAAGATGAATATGCCGTAAAAGAATTTCTCCGAATCTTTGAAAGAATAAAAAATCTCTCTCTCACTAGTTTTCCCCTTGTGGGTTTTTCCAGGGTCACTGTTAGACCAAAAATCACTGTGTTATTTTTCTGAGTTATATGTGATGTTGATATATTTTATTTTTGCATTAAACGATGTTCAGAATTTTCATGTTTTGGTTCTAAAAAATTTATTTGAGTTTAATTAGCTGTCATAAAACTGGGTTTGGGCTTTAAACATTGGCTGAAAAATCAACAAGACTTGAAACTATGTGGGGTCTGAAATTTTACATGGTATCAGAGCTGAGTTAAAGAGAAGCAGAGATATTTCAGCAAGTCAGCAAATTGGGACAACAATCACTTCACCAGACAGAACTTTGAATTTTTCATTTTCAGCAAAATGGGGTCAATGGCTACAAGTTTGAGGGTTGAGGATAGACTTGATGGGGCAACAAACTTTGGTGCTTGAAAAGGGAGGATGATCATGCTGTTGCAAGAAAATGAGTTGTGGGACATTGTTGAGAATTGCGCAACACATCCTGTGGTTGTACCTATTGATGCTACTCTTCTTGCAGCATACACTAAGAAGATTATCAAGGCTAAGAGGATTATTCTTGATGCCATCAAGGACCATTTGATTCCTCACTTGATGGGGAAGACAAATGCCTGTGAGATGTGGGAGTCTTTGATGAAGTTGTACCATAGTACAAATGAAAACTGAAAGATGGTTTTGAGAGAAAAACTAAAGAGCATTAAAATGACAAAGGATGAAAATGTGGTCACATATCTTACCAGGATGACACAGGTGAGAGATGAGCTTGGAGCTGTGGGGGAGGCCATAGTTGATAGTGAGCTTGTGAGGACAACATTGAATGGTGTTTCCAAACAATGGGTTGTTTTTGTTGAGGGCATTGTGGCTAGGGAGAAGCTTCCCAATTGGGAACGTCTTTGGGATGACTTTGTTTAGGAGGACACGCAGAGAGGTTATGTACATGGCAGTTCATCTATAGGATCAAAAAGTGTCCTAAGGGAGGAAACAAACAAGATGAAGTTCAAAAAGAGTCTTAAGGGAGGAAACAAACCGAAGGGTGAAGGGAAGAAGGACATGAGCAAAGTCAAGTTCTTTGCATGCCACAAGGCTGGTCACTATGCAGGTCAGTGTTCGAACAAGAAGAAGAAACAAGCAACAACTTCAACAACAGTGGAGGATTTTACCACCAAGTTTGATAAGGATTTTTCCTTGATTGTGTGCCTTTCCAAGAGGGCCACTCATTTCGATATGTGGTATATTGACAGTGGTGCCTCCCTCCATATGAAAGGGGTTCGTGAGAACTTGACAAATCTTACTCAGATTGGTGATGTTGAGGTGGTGCTTGGATATGATCGGGTGGTCAAGGCAATTGGTTGTGGGACTGTATCATTTCAGAGGGAGTCTTTTCCTCCCATGTTGTTGAGAGAGGTCCTATATGTTTCGGGCTTGAAGAAGAACTTAGTTTGAATTTTTTCTATTGAGGAGAGGGGTTATGAGGTGTTGTTCCGTGATGGGCAGGTGCTCCTTTTCCACAAGGGGTATAGTGTCACTTCGTCCAAAGTGATTGGGACTAGACATGAAAAGATGTACAAGCTTATGTTCTAGCTAGCAAGTGAACTGTTTCATTTTACCAACAACAATTATCTATGTGAGTTGTGGCACATAAGGATGGAACATTTGCACCATGGGGCTTTGAGGGTACTGAGGGAGATTGTGACTGGAGTTCCATATTTCAATACAGAGCACCAAGAGTTGTGCAAGGGGTGTGCTTTGGGAAAGTACACCAAGACTGATTTTCCTAGAAGTGATAGTAAAGTAGCATATATCCTTGATCTTGTTCATTCAAATATGTGTAGCCTGATGTGTTCAACATCATTGACTGGTTGTTTATACTATGTTATATTCATTGATGACTTCTCATGGAAGTCTTGGATTTTTTTCATGAACACCAAAGTACAGGTCTTCAGTCGGTTCCAAGAGTTCAAAGATCTTGTGGAGAACCAGAATAGGAAGAAAATCAGAGTTATGAGGACAGATAATCCAGGTGAGTATATCTCCAAGGAGTTCATGGAATTTTGTGCAGGAGAGGGCATCGGGAGAGAGTTGACTATTCCTTACAACCCACAACATAATGGGGTTGTTGAGAGGAAGAACATTGCCATATTTGGGGCTGCGAGAGCCATGCTACATGATCAGGGGCTGCCACTATTTATTCGGGATGAGGCATGCTACACTACAGTTTATCTGTAGAACAAGAGTCCACACAAGGCAGTGGGGAGCATGATTCCTGAGGAGGATTTTTTGGAAAGAAGCTTGAGGTGGGGAACTTTCATATTTTTGGGTGCATCACATATTCACATGTCCCTTATGAGAAGAGGAAAAATATAGAACCCACTATAGAGAGAGGGATCTTTGTTGGGTGTAGAGAGACTTCAAAGGCTTGCGTATATACATTCCTTCCTTAAGGAAGACAATTTTGAGGAGGGATGTGATATTTGAGGAGGAAAGAGACTTTAGGAAGTCACAGGGGACAAAGAGGGGTGATCAATCATCACCTCAGATTCAGGTGAGTCTGCAATAGACTTCAGTGACACAGAGTTTAGGGCCACCAGTTTCGGTGATGACTGGTCCACAGGTGACAAGGCCACAAATGTCAGGATCATAGGTAACTAGTCCACATGTTTCAAGATCGAGTACTGTAGTGTCTACTTAAGGATCACAGTCTTTAGGAGATGGGGTTGAGCAGGGAGATTCCCTTCCATAAGACACTACTTCATAGAGGAGGAATCCCAAGTGGCTTTAGGATACTTTGAGGCAGGTACAGGGTTCAATGGGAAATCCCATGTAGGCTGTGAGGGAGAGTAAATCTCTTGAGAGGTTTTGTAGTTACATCGCGATGGTGAGCAGTAATTAGGAGTCTGATCCATCCACTTTTTAGGAGGCTACTGGTAGATAGGTTTGGAGAGATTCCATGATGGAAGAGTACAATTCCATCATGAAGAATGATGTTTTGGAATCTGTTCCTATACCTGAGGGGAAGTTAGTGGTGACTTCCAGGTGGCTCTGTAAACTCAAGAATGTTGCAGATGGTGGAATTGAGAAGTACAAAGCTCACTTTGTGGATCGGAGGTTCTCACATGTTGAGGGAGTTGATTATGATGAGACCTTTGCGTCGGTTGCTAGATATACCTCGTTCATGTCTGTGATTTCCATTGCAGTAGAGATGGGTTGGAAGATCCACCCGATGGATGTGAAGACTGCATTTATGAATGGTATTATATAGGGGGAGTTATATATTGAGCATCCATTGGGCTTTGATGTGAATGGAAGATATTCTCATGTGTGTAGACTGAAGAAGGCATTGTGTGGGATGAAACAAGCTCCCAGACCTTGGTATTCGAGGATTGATGCCTATTTGCAGCAGTTGGGCTTTGAGAAGAGTGAGGCAGATCCAAACCTATACTACATTGTGGTTGGCGATGATCCTCTCATTATATTTCTATATGTGGATGATATCTTTATTATAGGGGAAGAGAGACTCATCACTAGCTGCAAGGAGATTCTTGCTTCAAAGCTTGAGATGATTGATATTGGACTGATGCACTATTTTTTAGGATTTTAGGTTTGGCAGGAGCCTAGACACATCTTTCTGGGATAGGGGAAGTATGTGTGTGATATTATGAGGATATTTCAGATGGAGGATTGTAGGCCCATGACCACTCCCATGATTACCAACTAGAAGAAGCTTCATGCTTCTAAGTCACAGTTGCTGGATTCCACTTTATATCGTCAGTTGATCGGTTCTTTGATGTATTTGGTCAATACCATGCCATATATTTTTTTTGTTGTCAACACTCTCAGTCAGTTCATGGTGGATCCTAGGAGAGTGCACTGGGTGGAAACAAAACATGTGCTCAGGTATCTTTGTGGTACGGTATATTATGGTATGGACTATCAGAGAGGAGATGGGGTTTGTCTAGTTGGCTATACAAATTCAAATTGGGCAGGATGTGTTAGTGACCAGAAGAGTACCTCAGGGTGTTGCTTTGGATTAGGCTCAACAATTGTGTCTTGGTTCAGTCAGAAGAAAAATTCAATGGCATTGAGTTCTGCAGAGGCTGAGTATATGGCTACCAATAAGGCCAGTTGTGAGGCCCTTTGGCTTCACAATTTGCTAGTGGGATTGTTTGGTGTGTAGTTGAGGCCTACCTTGTTTTACTATGATAATCATAGTTGCATTAAACTCTAGAAGAATCTAGTATTTCATGACAGGTCTAAGCACATCGATATTTGTTATCACTTCATCTGTGACTATGTACAAAAAGGAGCAGTGGAGCCACAATACATATCTACAGATGAGCAGGTTGTATACATACTCACCAAGGCACTGGGCAAAGGCAAGTTTTTATTTTTCAGGGACAAGCTTGGAGTGATGAGTAACACTTTCCTCGATAAGAGGGAGTGCTAAAATTAATTAAAAAGTACCTAGGCAAGTGTTTCTCATCACCTAGGCACCTAAGGGGTGAGAAAGTGCCTAATGTGGACCCTAGTCAGTTAATTTGTTAGATACAAATTAAAAGGTGACTTTATGACTTAAGTGAGGGGGTGAGTGAATAGACACTCAATCTCATCCACTCATCTAATCCAATCTCAACTGTTGGATTAAGAGACTCTTCACCTACCACCATGAGGTTGACTAGGGTAGGAGGGTGCACCCTTTCTAGGGTTGATTCATCATTTTTGAGAAAGAAAGAGAAGAAAATTCGAGTTTGAGAAAGAGGCCATTTTTGTAGAGCTAGGGCATGCATTCCGAGGATGAAAACTAGCATGCATTTCGACGTAGAAGGTACAAAATTTATTGTAGACCATACTATATGGATTGAGCAGTTCATACAACATTAAAAGATGGCACAAAAATTGAGGTAGAGTACAGTTCAGAATAGAGGTCATACTATACACATTTTTGGGTTTCATACAACAGAAAAGAGGAATGGAAATTGAGGGAAAGTACAACTGGGTGAACAGTTTGTACTGTACGGATTCCATATGATCTGTATGACTAGTTTTCTTGCACAGGAATCGAGGAAACATTTTGTGGTATTTTCTGGGTGGTTTTGGCATGATTTCCATGGCAGTCGTACAACATTTAATGCTCATATTTGAGCTATAATAGTTGGCATAGATTTCGAAGAAACTATTCAACAAGAAGGAGGCACAAAAAACAAGGAGCATACTTGTACATGTGTGCAAGAAATTCTGGCATGAATTTTGAGGAGTTTGGCTTAGTTTCTGTGTGAAGACTTGGCACAATTTTCGAGATAAGATTGTCATTAAATTTCTGAAGATGAATATGATGTAAAATAATTTCTCTGAAGCTCTGAAATAATAAAAACTCCCTCTCTCACTAGTTTTCCCCTCGATGGTTTTTCCAGGGTCATTGTTAGACCAAAAATCATTGTGTTATTTTTATGAGTTATATGTGTTGCTGATATATTTTATTTCATTGTTAAATGATGTTCATAATCCTCATGTTTCAGTTATGAAAAAGTTGTTTTATGCTGAGTTTGATTGGATGTCATAATACTTGGTTTGGGCATTAAACATTGGTTGAAAAATCAATGAGACTTCAAACTGGGTGGGGTTTGAAATTTTACAGAAACTCTGTCACCTTTATATAATGGGCTCTAGTTGTTGTTGCATGATAATTGGATATAGCATTCACATGGCGAGTTGGTGTAGCGGGCATCCGTTTGCGGTCACTCATGCAATTCCAGGTGGAAACAATGATTGAGAGACCACACATCTCTTCCTAAACTGGCATGCATTTCTTTTATACTTGCCCTTCTTAGTAGGTAAGTTTGAAGGTAAGTTTTCATCATCTGCGTGATGCATATTCATTGCATAGGATTCACGTCAGGCTTCTTGTTACTGGAAGGAGACAAGATATGCGAGGAGAAATATTCCATACTATGATAAAAAAATACAAAATGGGGCTATCTTAGTCATGCCCCCGACCTCACTTGCAACCTTAAAAATCTGAGTGTTTTTCTAACAGAACAGTTATGTTTTCTCAGATTCTTCACCTTTCTCCATAAGACCACGTTTCCTTTCATTTTTGCATGAGTTCTAGAGAGAGATGCATGGGCGTTATCCATGGCCGGTCAACATTCATTGAAAATGCTTTGAGATTCTTTCTTCTAACACCCTTTGTTCCTCCCGAAGCTGGATAATTTTGTCTTGTGCCTCTCTGATATTTATTTTGAGACAATTTACATTCCCTTCTCGACTCTGCAACGTTGGCATTTCAATAGTATTTTCTACTAGTTGTCTTCTTAATTCTCTGTTTTCTTGATATAGTTCGGCGATAGCGAGTTGTGCTTTCTTTAGCTGCTGCAACAACTCCTAAACATTCATATTTTCATCACCTGACTTCGTCCGCCTTTCACCAATTCCCATGCTTGAACCTTCAATAGGCTCTAGCCGAATGACACGCATGAGTAGTATCTTAGCAACAGACTGGGTGTGCGGTTCAATGGGAGCTTGGATCTGTTAGGGTTTTTTAATCAACCTTGGCCTGCCTCTTTTCTGAGGTGTTGGCTGGTGGGATGACGAGTCTTCTATTTCCTTTCCCTTAACTATGACATATTCCTTTCTTCCCCCTGTGCTATGGAATGTTGTTTCCCTCACAGATAGAGGAATGTCTCCTTTGGGGTCTCTAGGGATGTCAACTATAATCAGAAATGAATCCTAGTCTTTGTTCAAACGTCTTAATTCTTCAACCACCAATAGCTTGATTAATAAAAAATAGGATAAATTGTTCCCCGGTTGGTCAGCCTCGGCCTAGACATTGTCTGCCATATTTTCCAAGCTTCGATGCAAGAAGAAAGGTAGATTCAAAGGTTTTTTCCCTGTGAAGTGCATCAACAACCTGATGTGATATGGGTACACCCTATCAAACCTTCCTTCACAGGTGAAATATCTTATTACCTTTAGAAGCTTTTGGAAAGGCTCTCGGAGGTATTGGCTTGGAACGTTGGCTCCAATTTTCCCATTTAGATAGTTGGGCTTGATAAATTATTTATAGCACAAAATGTCTAAAGGCATTCCTTTAAACCATTTTTCACCGCGTGGAGGGATCTCCGTCGTAGCTGACATATTTTCCACCATCACCCAGAAGGTGATTCCCACAATGGTCACGCAAACCCTAGTAAAATTGAGGGTGAACTGCTCAACCAACTTCGCATTGTTTGATATTTTTGCAAAAGTGCATGCATATGGCTTGTTCAAAAGATGCCCTAATTTCTGGATCTTCATTTACTAATTCCAGGTCTTAAGTCTTAGACCTCATGGCCTTGCCACTTCTTTCCTTCTTTCTTATGCTTTGGGACATTTCCATTATACCAGTATATATTTGTCTCGCGTGCGCGGTAATGAACTGTAATACCGTCTCTGTGCGGTAATAAGAATGATGGACTTCATAGAGACTATCAGAAAGGAAGTCATAGAATATTTGTGCAACAAACCAAATCATCCATAGGATTTCATGGCACGACAGTAAGGCGTGATGGAAAATTTTGGCGCAGTGGGGAAACTCGGTGCAGTGGAAAACAACAATGAGAGGCTTTTTGTGGTAGGGAATTGCGATGAAAATTTCTGACGTAGTAGGAAAGTATTGGGAGACTTGTCACGAGAAATGGAATTTAGGAGTAGTGAGAAGTTTATCATGACAAGAGGAAATTCCAAAGAAGAAAGGTTGACTTCTAGAAGAAATAACATCCAACATGCTAGTTTGTAGTGAACTCCAACAAACTTTAAATAATGACTGAAAACAATGAAGGAGATGCGACAAATCGAATCAACAAAATTACAATATGAATAATGGCAATCATCTTTCACACAACGAATGGCTCTAAAGCTTGCAGAAAAAACCATATACAACGCACACATCCATAAAGTAAAGGAGAGGCATGCAGGTTGACCAGTATTTATACTTGAACTATTAATGAATGGAATCATGGAAGATGATGATAAATCTATGGTGATGAGAAGTTTGGAAGTAGGTTGAATATCTTCACAACAAACTCATGCGATGGGTACACTTAGAAGTGTGCAAGGTACAAATGGTAAGAACGACAGAGTATACATGATAGGAGCATCATGATTTTTCACTTTTTTGACTTCATAATTAGTTGATGTTGTTCGTTATATCTTTCATCGTGACCTTTATCCCAACAACTTGCCTCGATCTCTAGCACGTAAATTCCGCTTTTCTGATAGGACATGATATTTTAGGGAAAGGGACATTTCCAAGTCGCACGTGACTAATCATCACACCCTTTCCCGACTCCAAGGGATAGACCTGCTACTTGTTGATTT
This sequence comes from Picea engelmannii, assembly GCA_009831015.1. Taxonomy (NCBI): domain Eukaryota; kingdom Viridiplantae; phylum Streptophyta; class Pinopsida; order Pinales; family Pinaceae; genus Picea; species Picea engelmannii. The sequence goes on from ML780584.1 coordinate 716,090, forward strand.
CAACCCATTCGTTATTTGGTCACTGAACTCACACGCTTTGAAACATGAACTACGACTCATCTAGGACTAACTCTAACTACAAAAATCACGGTGCTAACAAACCTCATCCTGATCCCAAGGAAAAATCAGTTATTAAGAAAAGGACTAGTGGTTGAACAATCAACTACCCCAATGAATGGAAGCATGGACAATTTGGCTAAGGAGACAACAAACTCTCATCCTGAAGTACCGCAGAGTGCAGTTTCATGCAGGCCCAGACTGACTTGAGTTCCTTCTAACAGAAGGAAGAGGACAGGTCTGGAATCCTTCTTGTGGAGGAAAAAGGCATGTAAGAATACACATGAAGGAAGACAATAAGGAGACCATGCCCACAGAGGGGGTGTGTATGCACCCAATTTGTCACTTGGTGAGCAAATAAAGGGTGCTTACATGCCCAATTGGGTCTTGTTGAGCATGACAGCTATAGAGGAAAGGGTTAGAAAAAGAACAACAAAACTATAAGCAAGAATTAAATTAAAACAAACTAAAACTATAAGCATATGGAAAAAGAAATAACAAAGACAACAAGACCAATATCAACAATGTTTTTGAGCTGGTCTATTGATGAAATCAAAGAACAATGAAGAAAGGGAACTGTGGTTCCTTCTTCCTCCAAAGGAAGGCTCTTAAGGCCCTCACAAACTTGCTCTCCTTACAATAAGAAAATGAGAATGATGGTGAAAGAACTCCTAGCACATCCACTCAAGAGAGAGGTGGATAGCTCAATGAAATGGTGCTAATGTGTTATTGCCAAGGAGTGAGTCCTTAAAAC
>ML780584.1:763752-836419 GCA_009831015.1 Picea engelmannii
CAAAATGTTGGTCACTATAATTGCTTAATTGATTTCAAACAACCAAGTGAAACATAAATTATCAACCCAGGGAAGTCTTTTATTTCAAAGATAGCCACGCACTATATATGCTCAATTCCAAAAGCAGCTTAGTGTTGTAGTAAGGAAACTAACACTAATCTCACTTGTTCAAATAAACTAAAGTTCTATATTAAATCACAAGAAAGTAACTTCCCTATTGCAAAACTTTAAAGATCAATTTAAGAATCCTGGATTACATTTAAAATAACACTTGCAATGGGAAAGAACAACTATTCTGCAATCAGAAAACATGACCCTTACTCTCAAACAAAGACTTCAACATTAACACTCTTTCATGAAAACAACAATGCAGAAAACGATTAACTCTATCTAACAGAAAACAAAGCCACCGAGTTCCTTTCTTTCTAAGCAGGAGCCTTGAGCCTTACTTCTGTCTTAGCACACTTGTGAGGTTGAGGTTTACAGAGAACAGAGCAATTTGATCCCTTCCTTTCTGAGCAGAGATCCCTAACCCAGTTTCTAGCTAATACTAATGAAAATTTCTAGAGGACAGGATGTTTTGGTTCTTTCCTTTCTGAGTAGAAACCCTTAACCCAATCTCTGGTTAACACACTTGCAGAGGTAAAGGAAATCTACAGAGGACAAGGTGTGGTGATTCCTTCCTGTCTGAGTAGGAACCCTTTAACCAAATCTCTGGCTAGCACACTTGCTGAAGTAAAGGAAATCTATAGAGGACAAGGTGTTGTGATTCCTTCCTGTTTGAGTAGGAACCCTTTAACCAAATCTCTGGCTAGCACACTTGCCGAGGTAAATGAAATCTACAGAAGTCGAGGTAATTGGATTCCTTCCTGTCTGAGAAGGAACCTTTTAACCGAACCCCTGGCTAGCACTCTTGCAGCAGTAAACGAATCCTACAGAGGGGATGATGTTCTGGTTCCTTTCTGTCTGAGCAGGAACCCTTGATCAAATCTCTGCTATCATAAAATCATCACACAAGATTGCTGATAAAAAGAATTACAATTCCATTCAATAAACTAAGACGGAGTCAGTAGTGTTTCAGCAAAGTGAAATCCATTAAAACAATGTTTCAGCAAACGACAGTTAAACAAAGCATAAACAGAAATTATACTAACACACTTCTAACTAATGGGTGAATCTTGTGATGAAGGTGGGTCCTCCCTTCTCACAAGATTCCCCTGAAACAGGAAAGCTTAGAGACGAATGATCAAAGCAGTCTTATATTCATCTGTCGAAATATCACATTACAAATTGAAAGAATAGAACACGTCCCACTTCTCTGGAGTTGCTTCAATATCAAAACTTGGATCTCTCGAATGGTGAATTCCTCTGATTTAAAGAGAAAATCCCTTCGATACAATCATTACAATGCATATCTAAAACCTATCCTAGATCAGATCTTCTTTCTAAATCAGCATAGGATGTCCTGGTTTCACGCAACCGAATGCTATTACAGGAACTGAACGAGGTATTGTTGTTACGGCTGGTGTAACAGCTTCTTCATCGTTGCTGATGCTATTTCAGTATCGCAATTCACGGGTTGTTTCAGCCACGTGGATTGCGCTCTGACTGTGTTGACTGCTGACTGTGGCGGCTTCCTTGTGTTTCAGTATCGTCGGTTCTGGCAGTTTCTTCTGTGTTTCAGCATCTGCAACTTTGAACTGTATAATAACTCTGTGTTTCAGCATCTGCGACCTCGGACTGTGTAGCAGCTCCTTGTTTCAACATCTTGTGACCTCTGACTGTGTAGCAGCTCCATGTTTCAGCATCTGCGACCTTGGACTGTGTAGCAGCTCCGTGTTTCAGCATCGGTTCTGTGTTTCAGCAATAGGCCTTGAATGCAAATCTGTAGTTTTGGACACTTATGCATTTCTAATCAATGGTTAAGTACAAAAGTGATGTAAAATATTATGCAAAACAGATTAAACTTAAAGTAATGAGAAGAGACGTTGTATACCTTAGAGATGATCAGATAAAGTGATAGTATGAGTCTAAATATCGGTGATCAGGAGTATAATGGTGGCAAAAAGTATAGGCAAAAAGGTGCATAGTGTGGTCCTACCACTATGTTGAAGGTTTCCCGCCAAAAGAGGCAAGTGAACTTGGACTTCTATCAATAAAGGTATCCTTGTTGGTGTTATTATTCTCTATATCATGTTGTTTTGCTAGTATGTTTTTCGTAATATTTCTATTTTTCTTTATATAATACATCTGGTAGCTTACAAATGGTATCAAAGCACTTTCCTGTGTAGAAATTTGGGGACAATTTTATTCTGGGTAGATATGTGTACTCTTTTTTGTCGGTGTATTTAAAGCAGATAGATCTGTCACTCAACAGGTAAAGTTGTGGTTGGGGAAGATCACACACATGATTTACATATGGTTTAATGGGTTACATGAAACAAAATTTTCACCTTGTTAGAGACCTATGTAACCTCTGTTGGTACCCCTTCAAGTAGTACCGCATCAGGAAAAACCTGTACACAACCATCACTCCCACGTACCTTTGCATATATAGGGAGTTCCCTAGGTCTCCTAAAGCTAGCTTTACATCAACCAATTGGTTGCTTGGCTGCTATAGTGGCACCAAGAACAATACTTGGGAATACTACTCTCTAGTACGTTGGTAATCAGGTAGTATGGCTAAGGTTACGGTCGAGCCTCCTTATTTAGTGCCTTGAGATATTGGGTCAATTACTACTATCCAAAACCACATGTGTATCAGAGAAATATAGCACATGGAAAACCCTTGTATGTAGGAACCATAAAAAACCTAACCCTTGGGAAAGGAATAAAACATAACAACAATAGAGGGGAACTTTTTCCGCACAACCCTACCTCCTACATCTAGGTTGCAAAATTCCTACACAATAATTCTAGTTAACAATTTGGGCATTCCATCACTGCAATATTCTTCTGGACAGAGTATAACTCCACATGACTAAAAAAAAAGGATATATTGGTCCCACCAACACCCTTATTCGGGACTTATCCCATTGGATTCCTCTTTTTTCCCTGAACATCGTGGTACCTATCACTTGTAAGCCTTTTTTGTCTGTGGACCCACCCACCCTTCCTGACACAATTATTTTCAACCTATCCCATTGTATTCCTCTCTTTGTCCTGCCTGATGTGGTACCCCTCACTTGTAACCCTTTTCTATGTGCAGACCCAACTTCCCATTGTTTCTTATTCACAAAGGGCTCTCACCTGCAACCAAGAACTCACTTCCTTGATTCCAAAAAACACCCAGAACAAGAAACACATTAAGAACATCAATTCTAACCTTAGCTCCCTCAATTCCTTCGTTGAGTCCCTCAAATACCAATGTTAGACAACCAATTTTGGAATTCAATTTTGGGAAAAATACTAAGTATAGAAGAAGTGCAAAGAAGAGGTGCGTAAAGGAGAAGAAGAAACATTAGGGAGTGCACAACTAAGGTGCATCTAGAAGGACAATGCATAGTAAGCAGAATAAAATAGAGAATAAAGAAAAGGGAAGAATAACACATAACAAAGCAGGAGAGGAAAGTAGACGAAAATGAAGGATGACAGCCTGACGTTCTAAATATGGAAGGAGGCACAAAAGCAGGAGGAAAAAGAACCAGAGTGAAAAAGCAATATGCAGATGAAAAAATAGAACAAATCAATCGAATAGCCAATTAACTAGAGCTATCATTCAATATAATAGGGCTTTGGGGGAACCAAGTAGGTTCTTAAGATGTATATTATATGTATAAATATGTAATGGGCTAGGAGAATAGGGGTTCCTTGTTGTTGGTTCCTCTATGTGGTTATTCTCTTGTATTATTGTGGAGTCTGTTCAAAACTACAGAGAGCTCCTAAAAGTAAGAAGGTTGATAGGATAGGTTGGGAAGGGAGAGAATCAATGTCTGAATGTAAGGGATGATACATATAGAGAGAGGTTTGCACTGCAGAGTGTCTAGGCTAGGAGAAAAGAAAGATAAAAATGATATATCTTTGTAAGCATAGTGCACAAACCTACAATCAGTACTAAACTAATAGTAAAGAATCCATCCATTGTGGATGTATCCCAGAGTTGCGTGAACCACACTAAATATTGTGTTACATGTCTTTTATATGATTTCTTATGAATTATGTCTAGATGCATAGTAGATTATAGTTGTGTTATGTTTAATCCTTGCACAATAATCATTACTACTACAACAATGAGTTTATGTAGTAATCTAGAATATGATGATAGTATGAATCTGAATCAATAAGTAAGTACTACAGAATAAGAGAAAAATTATACACACAAAACTAATAAGGAAGAATGAACAAAATGATTGCCTCCCATTCCCTCACTACTATAGAAACCTAGTTCTTCCAGTCCCAATAGACACCTTGGGTGAGACTTAATCTTCGAAAGTACGTGATGTCGAAAGGGCCAATGTCTGGTGGGTTTTGTTGGTCATAGATAAATCGAACCTAGGGTCTTACAAACCATGTGCAGCGACAACAAATAGTTTCGTTGTTGGGACCTGTAATTTACGAGTAAGGGAATGTTTTGGAGGCCGATTAAGAAAGATATATTAGAATGGTTAGAAAGGAAGGAAGGAGAGTTTGCTCGACAAGAGAAATTAATCCCTCGAATGAGTGACAAGAAGTGGATGGAAAGGTATGTGTACACATAACTGCATGAAATTTTCTTTGGAGAATTTCCAATTATTCTAACTGAGTGGATAAAATGATTAGTGGAGAATATTGGAAGGTACATAATTGCATTGCCGAGGAATTGGACTCCTGAGTTGGTAAGACAAATGAATTTTGTAAGTAACCTAACTACTCATGAAATTGATTTTTGTTTGGATAACATACTAGGGGGATATATTACAAAGTTTGCAGTATATTGTACCCAATCATACAGTGTTGCAGAAAGGGACTTTTTAAAAGTTCCACGTGGGAGGTTCATGAAATCATTGGGTACATGGATAAAGATGCTATTGTGTGACAAGTGCATGATGAAAATGCAATCCGACTACTAAGGGGCTTCACGCACATAGGGGAACAAGGGGATGCCAAGAGGATAGTCTGAGAGCAGGAGAGAATGAAGGAAGTGATGAAGAAGGAAGGGAGGAACTGAGAATGTAGAGGATTTAAGAGGGGATACCAAAGGAAGAATATTTGTTAGGAGTATTGCGTGGAGAAAGGAGGTACAAGATGTGAAAGACTGGGGCTGAGAAATGAGAGCCGCACAATGAGCCATAGGGGAGAGAGCCTTGCACAATCATCCAAATAGTGGAAATACCATATATAGGAGGAGGAGAAGAAGTGTTTTAGTCCAGTCAAGTAATAAAAGAACTGTTAAGTCCTAATCAAATAGGTTCTTGTGTCGAATTCATGACCCCATGTGTGTCACCACAATCATAAATAACAATTGAAGACTTGTCAAAAGAAATTGTAGTTAGCTAGGGAGGATAGAGTAGTAGCAATCAAAGAAGTGGAAGTAGTGCCCAGAGTTAGATTCAGAGTCAAATTCAGACAACATCACTAAGAAGAGGGAATACATAAAGCAACATGGCATGGGTAGACAACACCCTTAGACTGCCTAAGTTATAGGGGGTTGGGTCAGAGGACCCAAGACAACATTTGTTTGTCTGTGAGACAATTTGGGCCACAAAGAATGTCCAAGACGAGGTAATGAAGATTGTGCAATTGGAAACAACCTTTAGAGGCCATGCACTGGTCTGATACATGAAGCTGTAGAGTACCACACCTATAGGGTAGGCCAAAACTTTGGTAGAAATAAGGAAAGAGCTACTGAAAGAGTTCAGGAAGCCAAAGTTGGAGTCGCAATACATCAAAAAAATGAAGGATATTAAAAAGGTGAAAACATAGTCCGTATGTGACTTTGATCAAAGGTTCAAGGATCTGATAATTAGACTGACTTTTCAGATCCTTGATCAACAACATCAATAATGGTTTATTTCAGGGCTTCTACCTCACATTTGCAAGTCGTTGATTCAATAGAAGGTTGCTTCATAGCCCGAGGCGCTGGAAATTGCAATGAAATTGGAATCATCTCTTGTAGGAGATAATCGAGGGATGACACAAGTTTAGACCCAGTTAGATGCATCAACAATTCAACTGCCAAAACTGACAAAGGGAAAGGAGAAATGCAAGAAATTTTGGTGTACCAAATGTAGGATTGAAGGCCATCACAAGGATGAATTCCCCGCATTCACATAGTATTTAGAAATGGGAGCACCGAATCCATTATTCGAAGGAGGATAATGCGAGATATGTAAGAAATGGGGCCATCACCCAACTGAGTGTTCATTACTATAGAAGTATTAGAGTACCCCAAGGAACTTGTTTTGCAAGTTTTGAATGTTAGTGGGACATTACGAGAAGGATTTCCACGCGTTCGACTTAATGAGGGAGTGCACATCATATATGTACATGATTCAGGAGGAGAATAATGCAACAAAAGGGGGTGGTCCACAATATAATAATCAAAGAGGATTTATTCTAGGGAATAAAGGAAACTTTGGTAGAGGCTGAGGTAGAGGAAATTTTGGTGGAGGAGGAAGAGGACTGATAATATGTTATAATTGTAATCAACCCTGAAACTTGGCCCACGACTGCCCAAATCCATGTACAACATGCACATACTGTAGAGCACTAGACCATGCGACAAAATATTGTCCCCAGATAGTGGAGAAATGGCAGGCCAGAGGAAACTAGAACCCAGATTCGAATCAAAATGTGCAAAATATATCAGCTGAAAAGAAAAATGAAGGACCAAGAATAACATTTGTTACACATAGAGAGTCTAGAATAGGGGCTAATACGATGAGTGAAGCAAAGAAGACTAAGCAATGGGTAAGGAAGTCAACATGGACTATGCCAGCCTTTGATCCTCAACAAGAAAAATAGACATATCAGAGAGAAAGAAAGGAATTAATCAGACTAGATTGGGGAGCATCAATGTTAGTTGCACATCCTGTAGAAGATTGTACCGTTCCTGAGAATCCTAGTAGAAAGGTAAGTATGCTAACAAAATTTTAGAAGTTGTGTAGACCTAATGAAATATGAAACTATGCTAAGTACACTATATGACATGATTGGTCACTGTACACGAGGAAGGGAAACTTCCATCACATAAAGGATGGTAAACCAAGTACTTCCAAGGAAGAGGACGAATGAAGAATTCAGATTCAGTGCACAAATTGGTAAAACTTCGGACAACAGAGAATCCAAAGTTTGCATAGATAGGGGATTACTGGAGCGATGAGATAGTCAATAAAATTGAAGACTTGTTGCACGAATATCAGTACCTATTCCCCACAACATTTTTAGAGATGAAGGAAATAGCAGGGTACTTAGGTGAGATGAATATCCCTCTGAAACCAAGCGCTAAGCCAGTGCGATAAAGGCTTTACAGGTTAAATATGAGGAACAAGGAAAAGGTGAAATTTGAAATGGAAAGGATGATGGACGTAGGAATAATTGAACCCATAGAAGAATATGAGTGGAACAATCCAATGGTACTGCATGAAAAGAAGATAGGAGTAATTAGGATCTGTGTGGATATGAGGAAGTTGAATGATGCATGTTTACATGATCCATTCCCAACACCATTCATAGATGAGGTACTCGAGAATGTAGGAGGCCAATAAAATTATTCTTTCATGAATGGATTCTCGAGGTACCATCAGATAAAAGTTGTGTAGGAGGATCAACACAAGACAACTTTTGCAATAGAGTGGGGGAGTTATCAATATAAAGTAATTCCCTTTGGACTGAAGAACGCCTCTACAGTGTTTTCTAGAGTAGTGGTTGCAACATTCAAGGAATTTATCCATAAATTACTTGAAGTGTACTTGGATGGTTGGATTGTGTTCATTCTACAGAAGGATCATATAGAAGTCCTCAAGCTAATGTTGGATTGATGTAGACACTATCAGATTTTTTTGAACTTAAAGAAGTGTATTTTTTTCCCACTATTTGGAATTCTGTTGGGACATGTAGTTTGCAAATAGGGATTACTAGTATATCCAACCAATATTGCAGTAATTATGGAGTTAGAACTGCCTTCCTTGGTTGAAAAATTGAGGGAAACTCTAGGTCATACATGCAAAAAATTATTAAGGGATACGTGTACATCACAACACTGATGGAAAAGTTATTGAAGAACGAAACTGAGTTTCAATGGAATGAGGACTATCATAAGAGGTTGGATACCTTAAAGACAAAACTTGTGACCATGTCAATTTTGATCCTTCCAGATTGGAACAAGGAGTTCCATGTGCATGTACATGCATCGTTCATAGAGTTGGGCGCAATACTATCTCAACCAGGAGAGGGAGACATAGATAACCTAATTACTTTTGCAAGAAGGAAGCTATCCATAGAAAATATGAATTATACTACCAAGGAACGAGAAGGATTGGAAATGGTCAATGTGTTGCATAAGTTCATACATTATCTATTGGGGTCTCACTTTAATATGTATACATACCACTCTACATTAAAATACTTATTCAACAAGCCAATGTTGGGGGGGATAATATGTAGATGGCTATTATTTTCTTAGGAATATGATTCTTAGTTTGTAGTGAAACCAAGGAAGTTGAATGCAGGATCAAATCATCTATCGTGCATACCATCATGAGAGGATGAAGGAAAATTAGATGAAAACTTCCTAGATGCATAATTATTTGTAGTAAATATGGTGGATTACTAATATTGGATGTTTTGGCTTACTAGGGTTCTACCTTTAGGTTTCCAACAAAACCATACAAACCATCGACCCTTCTAGAGACCAGAAGGAAGCACAACACACAAAGTGCACAAATAAATCTCACCTGAGATGGCTTATGGATGACTCCAGGACCCATATGTCTATAGTCATGGAGGGGATGTTGCTCATGGGGATGTTATACATTCATTCTATCTCAGATTTATCATATCTACCATTATATAACCATATTCATTCATTAATATTCATTCTTAGTAAAATAACATAACATATCTAGTGTGTGTTGTAAATTAACTCTAACAGATCCTTTCATTCATCCATTCATTCATCATAAAAGAAATAAAATCATCATTCCACACATTGACACAATATTTTACCATGGTTCATCCCCCTGGGATACATCCACAAAGATTTGGAATTCTATGCTTCTTTATTCATCTTCATCAAATCATTGCACTGCATGCATTACATCAGAAATATGTCTATGTGAGGCTGACAAGCGTCGCACCAAGCTCCACAACTTGCAAACTGAACCTCAGTTACAATCCATAAGTTCCTAAAACCAACCCATCATGAGTTCCACAAATTTCAACCAAAACTAGCAATTGTGACCCAAAACTCTTCCAAAAACATACCAAAAACATGCTCAAAATATCCTCTCCTAGCTACCTCATACAACATATATTTATACTACAAAAATGGGTTAAGACATTTAAATCATGACCCAAACCCTAACCCTTAGTGGATTAGTTTTTTCCACATTTCAACCTCCTTCACATGGTTGGTCTTCAATTCAATTGTTCATTGTCTCATTGTCCTTTATTGTGCCTTTGAATTTCCTCTTCCTCATGTTGTGTTTCCTTGTTATTCGATGCACTACCTTCCCCTAGTATTCAACGTGCTTGTTCTGGCACGCTATTTTTTCTTATTTCCTAGTGTGTTCTCCAACTATCCTCCAAAACTGTTGCACATTTTCCAAAATAGCTTGCTCCAACAGGCCCCCAACACTTACATGTGTCTCGTCTCGAGCCACTCAGGTAGTGTTTTCCTCCTACACTAACTTATTCAACATCTAAAATATTCCTGTCAACTCTTGCGCTTGTTCTTTTTCCTGTGCACTCCTTTCTTCAATATTTTCTACCAACTGTGCTATTATGTGCTCCTTCATCACTTCTACACTCTCCATGTGTAGTTGCTTTATCCCACCCTTTGCTTCTTCCAACTCTATGATCATTGTTTCTTCCCCTTTATAGAATGACTCCAACTGAGCCTGCCTTAACTACTTCTCCATCTGGATTGACTTTGGCTCTTCCTGCAGGTTCTTCATCTCCTGCGGACTCTTCATCCTATCTAATATAGCCATATTTTTCTATCTGTGCTTCAATTCCTGGAATGAAGTGTTTATGTTTCCCTCCTTTTGGTATAATTATTGAATCTTTTCATCTTCTTGTTTGGGGAGCTTAAACTCCGCTAGTTGAGGTCAAGGGTGTTGGGTTAAAGGGGAGATTAGAGCAAAAAAAGAATAGTTTTATTAATATTCCTTAAAAAATGTAAATTAAGGATATAATATTATATCCTAAGTCTTGGGGAGGGGATAAGTGGCTAAAAGTAGTTCTCAACATGATAAGTGTCAAGTTGGGGACATGTTGAAAGAAGGTAGTTCTCAACCCGACAGGTGTCAAGTTGGGAACATGTAGTCAAATGGTTCAGATTTAGTTCATTCATGCACCCAATCATTGAGGAATGGAGACCATCACAATGGTGGGTAAGGGAACCGACTACTCTGCTATTGAGGGGATTGTTTTATCATGATCCAACTATTCTGTGAGTAATCCCATTGATTTTGTCATGAGTCGATTATCACTATAAACAATATGTTGAATGTTATTGTAGATAACTGTGTATGACGTAGCTTGGAGATCTAAATTGAAGAGGTGGGTTTTCAGCCCCATCGAATGTTGTATTGAACAGGCATATTTTCAATACCGTGGAATATTGCATTCTCTATAGGTGACATAATTGCTCGGAATTATTTCCTGATGTGTCAAACTGTAGTGACATTACTTTGAGACTCCATGTCTAGCCTATTGTTGAAGCCCTAGAAGGGAAGTGGGGCAGTTAAAGGACTATTGAGAAGAGAAGGGGAACACTTCCTAGGGTGGGAAAATCATGTGGGGAATGAGAGACTATAGGCTATCAACGTGAATTGACATCCCTGATGAAATTTCCTGCACTTGAATCACCTGTGTATGAACTACCTATGAATGAGTTCCTGAAAAGTGAGATCCTTTCTCCTAGTTGGGAACCCTTGCCTAAGTGAATTTTATCCCCACCTCGGGTGTGTCCCACTATTGAGACTTATTAACAGTGCATTCTAAGGATGGGATGAACATGGAAGGTCTACTTCCAGTTGGTGTCTTTTATTCACAAGATAAGTGCCAATTGTGTGTTAAATATGTTTGAAATTATGTTCATGCAATTGTTGTCATGAGTTTATGTTATGTTTATAAATTTGTTATGAATTTTGTATAAATCTATTAATAAACGTAAGTATTCATGCATTACAGAGTATCTATATGTATTTAGTTAGTGACATAATTGTGTCAGAGGAATTTAAGTGGAATTGCTGGCAATATAGTATCAGAGCAAGAATTTTTTTCTTGTGGCACTCCCCAGAGGGAGTTTGGGAGTGTGTTACATCCAAGATCTGCTGACATTCATCATTCCACTGGAATTTGATATCCTTCTTTAAAAATTTCTCCATGGGTGCAATAATCTGCTCATATCCCCTTATGAACTTCTTATAGTAACCTGTATGACCAAGTGTAGATTTTAACTGGCGCACTGACTTATGTGGTGGTAAATTAACAATGACAACAATCTTCACAGGATCAACCAACAAACCCTGTTTACACACCACATTCCCTAAAAAAATCCGAAATGGTGCACTGAAAATGCATTTCTTAATTTTCAAGGAAATCTGACACTATCTACACCTGTCTAACATCAATCTTAACACTTCAACATGATCCTTCAATAAATTAAAGATTGTCCAATCATCCAAATAGACTTCCAAAAACTTATGTATATATTCCTTAAAGGCATATACTACTACTCTTGAAAATATAACAGGTGCATTCTTCAATCCAAAAGGCATCACTGTGTACTAATATGACCCTATTATGTGGAAAATGTTGTCTTATGTTGATCTTCTGATGATATCTTGATCTAGTGATACCATGAAAATACATCAGTAAATGAATATGTTTCTTGTCCTCCTACATTCTCCAATACTTCATCTGTAAATGGGGTAGGGAAGTGATCATGCGGACAAGCATCGTTCAACTTCCCTAAGTCTAAACACATCCCTATTCCCCTTTGCTTATTCTCCTAGACTACCATAGGGATAATCCATTATGATTCTTCACCAGGTTCTATTATACCAACCTCTAACATCTTATCACTCTTTGCTTTAACTTTCTTCTTATATACTAGATTCAATATGTAAGGTATTTGTCTTATTGGTCTGACATCTAGTCTTAAATAAATCTTCATCTCTCTAGGTTCTCCCACTACCCCTTTCATCTCTGGAAATGTTGTTGAAAATAGGTCACTATACTCACGCAGTATTTATGTTATTCTTTCCACAGTATGATTATCTGAATAGTAACCAATACTTGCAATATTTGTCTTCTCTTCTGTTCCAATGTTGAATTTCTTGATCTTCAGAGGTGCAACAAAATCTTTTGACTATGACTATGGACCTTCTACTTCTCTTTCCCCTTCAACTTTTGTTATATTGATATTGTACGGTGTTTTTTTTTTTATCTGTTGGATAATCTTTTGCAACATGGTAACACTGTAACAATTGTCTAACTTTCTGTTAATTTTGATTCTGATAGGTAGTCACAATTTCAACTTCAGGTTCTTCACATATCCTATCTCTTACCAACTTAAGTGCAATATCCATCGTTGGGTTCTCATGTTCAAATGCAAATGTAACTACAAAATTATGCTGCAAACCTTCCAGTTTCTTTGTATAGTTCTAATTCAGTATACCAGTTCCTTGGTATGACTTCCAATGTATGAATGAAATGATGTGTCTATTCCTATGGTGGTACCAATATCCATTGGACCATGCATCTGTCTACATGTTCTCTAGGTTTCCCTATTCCATCATACTTCTATAAATATTTATTCTGTTTCTCTACGTCTAATCTAATGCACAATAATCTCTTACATTGATACCAATAATTGATCTTCTCCTTATGAGTATCCCACCAACGGGAAGGTGTTTATTTCAAGGCAATGTCTAATGATGAAAATATCTAATTTTACAAAACTTCTAACTCAAACTTTCTTAAGAATTCTTCTAAATATTTTTCCCATAAAATCTGGGAGGTTCTCTTACCTCTGTGCCAACCGATCTCAGTGTGCATGTCATTCTTGTACATATTCTGGTAGATATCTCATGTAAGTGCTACTTCCAATTCTCCAATCTTGTGTCAGAGTCTGAAGCATAAGAATTAATGCTTCTCCAACTAAGCATTCCATTTGCAGTTGGGTTGATGTAGTCTTCCTCACCTGTGGTAGTTCTATATAACTGATTTATATCTTCTCTAATGAAGTTTTTTGTCATAGGTTCCACATATATTCCACCTTCTGAAGGATCTAAGGGTGTTATAACTATGTATTCTACTGATTCAAAAATCATCTTCCTGGTCTTAAAATTGATGATAGATTGATTGTCAAATGCCTAATCCAATCCCAACAATGCTAGATAGGGTGTAGTATTATCCACTACATCAATGAATTCAAATTCTACCATAGTGCACACACCATCCAAATCGACTTGTATGCCCTTCACTATTCCAATTGGTACCACTCTATGCTAATTTTCTAGATTTAACTGAATAGGTGAATACCCCAGTGTAGGTTACCCCATGGATTCCCATGTCTTCTTAGGTAAAACATTTACTTCAGACCCCAAATCCAATATTATGTAAACCATATTAAAATGTCCAATGTTTTCATTCAATTTGAACTCCCTACTTGTTCTTTTCTTCCTATGGATATGATTTACCATCTTTATCCCTTCTTCCCTAGAAATGTGTTTTTCTAACAGATTTTGTAACACTTGCAGAGATGACTTATCATTCAATAACTTCACACAAGATACCAAAAAGTTTCTTAAATTACTGACCTTTTCTGAAGGCTAATCTCTACTAGTCTGATCAAATAGGTGAGGCATGTCATATACTAGGACATCATCTCCTGGATTTGTTCCTAAAGTAGAAGCAATATTCTCCAAAATCTATTCTCTAGCCTCCTTGAATATCTCTTTTTCTTTTTGTGCATTAAATTGTTGTTTAGGTGTTGTATTCTTTCTGACCCAATGGTGCCGGTCCTGATTCTACTTTGTTGCATCTGCTCCTATATTGGTTCCTCCTCTAGTAACTATATGGATGTTCTTCCCATCATTGTCTCTAGTTTCCACAACAATCCATTGAACATTTTGATTGTTCTAATTCCTCTTTTAATGTATATTTATCAATAGTGTCGGGCATTCTTCTATATCATGATCTACTGTGCAACAATATATACATGTCGTGTGTGGATGTGGACAATATCTTGCATAATTTCCAGGTTTTTGAGAATTGTGACACATTACTGTTACGAGGGAAAATCTCTCTATGGCCAAGGGTAAAACAACAGACAAGTATGACTGCAGAAATCAACTCAATTCCATTGTATGCTATATAAACTAATGTGCAAGATAACAAAGAGGCCTACCTCGATCCAACATTTGATGATGTTCCACCATTGAGCACTTCGACCCAAAGCTTTGTACCTTCAATAAGTTCTCAATGAACAAGCAAAGAAAGAATATAGTGATACTGTAAATGGGTAGCACATCATATAGCATAATCCATTAATAAAAATTAAAAACATGCCCATGGATAATAATCATATATCTGCACGATACCAATAGGACAGGAAAGGAGTATTTCTATTAATAATTGATCAACATACGTGTGAACATTACAGACTTCCATGTCAGCACAATTCCAAACCAAGGAACCAAGTTCCTTCCAACTGGGTCTCCACCACTTCAATCTTCCACCAAAGGCAAGCTCGAAAGAGAGAGACAATGAGGTTCTCTCAACAATAGGGAAAGATCTTGGGGGCTGAGCACTGTGTTAAGACTTGAGGGACAAAGGGATGTAGACTCAATATGAGGTAATTTCTCTAGAGTAACTTTGCTCTCAAAGTTTAATTCTTTATCCTCCTTTCCATAGCTCGAAATTGTGCTCTTATAACCTTCAAAATGCAACTGAAGGGTTGAGTTGGAACATTTCCAGTATATGGAAGGTCAAGGATCAGAGATCTCTTGTTGTGACATGGAAATTGACTCCATTTTTTTATTTTATGGCACAAATCTCGATGTACACGGGCTATAGTGGAGCAGCCTACGTATATGCTTGTTGTATAGCTGATAGGGAACATATATGCAGAAAAATGTTTATTTTTAGCTTTGGATTTATCAGAAAGGGATGATAAGTCTGCATAGGGAAATGGAAAAAGGCCCTATGTGAAAGATAGCAATGGTGAGGAAAATATTGCTATAACAGATGCCCCCTAATGTGTGATATTAGAGGAGTATATACGATGGCCGAAATGCATTATAAATAACCCAGGAGTGGAGTGGTAGAGAACCAACTGGATGAACTCAATTGCTCATTACATTCTGTACTAACTTTTCATACATGGCTGTCAAGAATACATTGCAGATCCATGTGGAAAATATACCAAATAAGTGTATGTGGCCATGAATAGGCAGATACAATTGCGGTCATATGACAAAATCTGTCATGGTCACAAACAAGGCCTAGTGAAACAAGTCTCAAAATCAATCTGAAGATATATGTATACCATGGAGTACAATCTGCTCTCCCATGATCACTAAAGTCAAAGAGGTGTTGGTCCAATGAAAGAGAAGCAACAACTTAGGAAAGATACGACCACATAGTGATGTCTTCAAGTCTTCTACACTATCTTCCAAGGCTGCAAGTATACATCAAGTGAATAAAGGAGTTGAGGTCGAACATAATGAGACATTGTTTGATTACCGGTCATTGAGGTATACCGTTAACAAATGAAAGAAAATCTACCAATAATGAAAGTAGGTATCAAGGCATCGAGTACATTCCTACAAGTGTGAATAAAGGAGTCAGTCTCGAACACTTGAGAAATCCATTGATCAGGAGACATTGATGCATTCCCATCTGTCAATGGCAAGAGAGCCTGCCACTAATGAATACAAGCCTCAAGGTACTCATAAAACTATAGGTCCCATATTCAGAATATATGAGCTGAAGTCAATGGAAAGAGACCCACTGAAAGGAGAGAATTAAGGCATATCTCATTAGTTAACACAAGGAACAATGTAGGAGCTTCATGATTTGGTGGAGATTGGACAACAAACATGTTCATGAACCAATGACCCTGTGCATATTTCGTGTGTATCAAATGCAAGTGGTACACGAAAAATATCCTCTAAATAGAAGCCAATGATGAAAATTGTTGAAAAAGGCGAGGAAACCATCAATAAGGCTAATGGCATCCAAGACACTACACAAATCCCAAAGTGTGAATAGATGTCTTGCTGTCAAACATAAGGGAAACCACCCAGTTAACGACCAATGATGAAATGTCGATTGTTGGGTTCAATATGACCTACCGATGATGCAAGCAGGGCCAGGGTGTGTGATAAGACCATAGCATCATGTGATTCTGAGAAAAACTGAGGGTATGGCTAACATGCAAAGTCAATATTTTTGAGGAGTGGCTGACGCAGGTTGTGAGACTTCCTTTGCACAAGAGCATGAGACATGTGGTGGACTTCGACAACATAGACTCAATGATGTGACTATTATATGCAAGAGGCATCAACAACATTCTTTATAGGGACTGGAAGAGTAACATGTTGGTAGAGAAAACTTTGTAAGGAGATCAGCTTCCTAAGGCCATGCTAAAACCCAAAATTATGATGATACAAGGAATCAATAATTTTTTTCTTTGTTCAAAGGCGACACGACTGCTACCAATTATAATGTAGTACTCCCTTCCCACCCATCTTTTTTGTTTTTTCATAACAAATGAATGATATGATACCGAGGAGGAAACAAGTGTCGTAAGTAAGAAAAACTGTTTCTAGTAGTGGAACGTACCTATGCTTAATGAAAGGAAATACATGCAGGAGATGGACACTCGGGTTGATGTTTCCTCTAGGGTATAAGGTTTCAAATTGCGAAGGATATAAACAAGTCTTTGCTTGGTTGACGATGAAAACCTTCTTAGGCAATGATTTATAATGCAAAGCGAGAACTGACTAAAGGCTCAATACTACAAGCGTGGGCATGAGATGCAATCACAAATTAACACCAAAAAATATCTTTTTTTATGTCTTGTAGTCTACTTGGTGTAAAAAAGGGGTAAACTTGTGTTATAGAAAGATTTTCCTCATCATTTCTATCTTGCACAGAGGGACTTTTTTCCATTTTCCCATGCAGACTTATCAACCCCTTTTTTGATAAATACAGAGCCAAAACATATGTTTTTCCACTTATATGCTCCCTAACTACTTTGCAAGATGCATATATGCTTGATGCTCCACTACAACTCGTGTATGTCGAGATTTGTGCCATAAAATACAAAATGAGGTCGGGTTTACATGTCATGACATAAGATCTCTGATCTTTGGCCTTCCATATACTGGAAACGTTCTGACTCGGCCCTTCAGTTGTATTCTAGAGGCTATAAGAGCACAATTTCGGGCTATGGAAAAGGAGAGAGAAAGCATTCAACTTTGAGAGCAAAGTTACTCTGGAGAAATTACTTCATATTGAGTCTGCATCCCTTTGTCCGTCAAGTCTAAAAACAATGTTCAACCCCCAAGCTCTTCCCTTATTGTCAAGAGGATCTCATTATCTCTTTGCTATGAGCTTGCCTTTGGTGGAGGATTGAATTGGTGGAGACCTAGTTGGAAGGAACTTGGTTTCTTGGTTTTGAACCGTGCCGACACAAAAGTCTGTAATGTTGATACTTTTGTTGATCAATTATTAATAGAAATACTCCTTTCCCGTCCTATCGATATCTTGCAAATATATGATTATTATCCATGGGCATGTTTGTAATGTTTATTAATGGATTTTGCTATCTGATGTGCTAAATCATTTTATATAGTGTCACTATATACTTGCATCTCTTGTTTTTTGAGAACTTCTTACATGTGTAAGGCTTTGGGTCAAAGTGCTCAATGGTGGAGCGACATCAAACAATTGGATCGAGGTAGGCTTCTTCCTCATATTGAACATTAGTTTATATAGCACATGTTGGAATTGAGTTGATTTCTATAGTCATACCTGTCTGTTGTGGTTTACCCTTGGCCATAGAGAGTTTTTCCCTTGTAACAGAATTGGCAACTCCACTCGGGAGAGATCTTCCTTCTAAGGGTTGAAGTATTTTTCCTTCTTACGTTGCTCTTTTTCCTTTGTATTTCTTGTCGTATCATAGTTGGACATAGTCTGTTCACTCTAGGTCTGAGTTTTCATCCTTTTAACCTTGCTTAGCCTTGTTTTAAAAGATATACGCCCTTTTTCCCCTGACATCCATGTGTATACACTTGTTGTCCCACTACAAGAGGCGTATATACTCCCTTTTCTCTTGAACAGGAGCGTATACCACTTTCCCCTTTCCTGTTTTCTTGGTTTAGTGACTGTTGGGTAGGTTTTGAGGATCACTGAGCCTTCTTAGGTCTCTGTGGTACATGTTGAGATTATCTAGGATGACAAGAAACCTTTTTGGAGTTGAATTTTTGGGCAGCATCTTTCTCTTTGTTTTCCATTTTTTATTTTCCCTTGGTAGTTGGGTTGTTTGCTTAGCTGCTTGGTCTTCTACTCGAGTGATTTCTTTTATACACAGTAGAAGTTATATATCAATTATCTTATCAGTCCATTCATTTTTTTTAAAATACATTGAAAATACAAAAAAAATAGGCATTTTGCATTGGTTGGTATTTTTGTCTTTGAAACTTTACCATTAGCTTAACACATTTAGAGAAAGATTGCATTTTACTTCAGAGTTGCAGAATTAAAATTGAATATTGCACTATTTTTATTTAGCATATCATTCACTAAAAGGTTAAAGTTAGGCTTTGAATTATATCTATTTTTATGCTTATGCTGAGTCATAACACCATACGTTTCATTTCCATACCTCTTTGAGTAATCACAGCCAATAAAATTTACCTTTAAACTAAAATTAATTAGTCAAGATTTTATTTTTTAGGGTGCACAAACTAGCCTAGGATTTAGTGCCTTGGAATAGGATTTTGTGAGAAAAATTCTCCAAGGCAATTAAATCAACATATGTGTCTGAGATAAGGAGTTGAAAAATCCATTGTATAATTGGTAATATTAGGAGGCTCCGCTCACATCGGAGTTAAGAACAAGGTTGAACGAAGTTTGTTGAATGGATAACCCCTAAATACTCACATAGCATTAGAGATATTTCTGTGGATTTATTCGTATTTGGGGATCTTGCTAGTATCCATACCTCTATGAGAGGCGATAATTTCAAGGTTTCAACATTTGCTACCCTGCCCATACAATGATACAAACTTATGACTATTCACCTGTGCATCAGTTATATAGTGGTTGATTAGTTTCTTGACTTAGGTTTCTCATAGGTTACCTACAGAGGTTATTCTGCTTATATCTTGGGTCAGATAGGGGTCAGATAGCACACAACCTTTAGGGAGGATTACCTCTCCGGGGGGATCTGACCGACTGGTTGTTAAGCTTACGAGGGCCCTTATAACTGATTTTGTTACCTCCAAACTTTAGCAGGGAGTCTCAGGTCCCTCCTGGAAAATGCATACCTTCTTTAGCGAGGGAGGCCACTCAGCCACTTTAGCCCATTTCCATGCATATTGGTCGTTTAACTTTTTGGCATGCTTTTTGATTACTAGTTGGCCCTAGGACTCTGATTTTTGGTTTCATTATCATGAATAGCGGAGTTCCTTTTACTCCTCCATTTACTGCTACCCCCCCATGATATTCATGGGGGAAAATTCGTCCTCTTTTTATAATGGTATACATAATTATGGTACTCAGTCAATCCCTTGGGTATCTAATCATTTTTCTCATGGTATGTATAATATATCTTCACACTTTCCATCCTCTGTCTTACCTCCTTATGAGAATACAAGTTTTGGGTCTGAGGGCATGATGTCTCCTTCTTATCCCTCTCCATTTGGAGGGAGTCATGTCCTTCAAACACCTCATATGGTAGGAGGTTGGAATCTTCCTTCCTACAAATCCACTATGCGAGAATTAAGTGCCCAATTAAGAAATAATTCTACTTATCACACTCTGTCCACTTATCCTTCTTTCGTTATGTCAGTTCCTACGAACACTTTTCCCATGGTTGACGTCCATCTGTCCTTTGGTGTTTCATTAGGGGGGATTTACTTTTATAGTATGGGAAACCCCCCTCATGAAGTTCCTTCACCTGGGGGAAACATATATCCTCACATGAGTAACCCTAGTCATGTCACATTCTCTTCGCAAGCGGCTTCCTTAGTGTCGATGCCCTTACAACCCTTTATGAATCAGTATGGAGCAGGATAGTATCCTGTCAAGAAGGGATAGGGTATAAACTAGGATCCTTCCTAGCCTACAATTTCTCAAAATCAATCTTTCCATGCACCTTGGACTCAAATTCCACAATTCATTACCGCCACAAGTCCAGTCACTGCGTGCCATACTGGAATTATATCACCAACCTCTACTAGTCATTTTGGAGATTGGTCGACAACCTCTGCGAGTCATGTTGAAGACCTTCAACCACCCACTGCAAGTCATGATGGGGGAACAAGTCCAGTCACTACATGTCATACTGGTGTTATATCACCAACCTATGCTAGTCATGTTGGAGATTCGTCGACAACCTCTGTGAGTCATGTTGAATACCTGCAACCAACTGCTGCAAGTCATGCTGGGGGCACATGTCTGGTCACTGCTAATCACACTGCACATCCATCACTAACCTCTACTAGTCATGTTGGGGATCCATCACCAACCTCTTCTAGTCATGTTGGAGATTTTCTACTAGCCTCTGCAAGTCATGCTGGGATCATGTTACCAACCATTGCAAGTCATGCTGGGGGCATTCATATGATTGAGAATCCTAGACGTCTCAGACGTAAGCCTAGATTCCTTTGCAGGACTTTTGAAGGAATTCACCTTACTCATTTGTGTCCAATTACTATTGGGATACCAAAAGTGTGGGGATCACCTAAGGGCCCTTCGGGTTCTAAGGCATCTATGGTTTCACAACTCTCTGTTCCTTCTTTGGTTGATACAACAATCATGCCGATGCAATCTTCGGATGACACCTCTTTTCCTTTAGGGGTTGATGTTTCCTTTGAGCTTGTTGTCTCACATCTCGTTCAAACTATGGTCATGTCGATGCAATCTTCGACCGAAACCTCTCCTATGTTCGGGGGTGATGCATCTGTTGACCTTGTTGTCTCACATCTTGTTCAACCAATGGTCATGTTGATGCAATCTTCAACCGACAACACTTTTGTTTTTTGGGGTGATACACCTCTTGACCTTGTTGTCTCGCATCCTATTCAACCAATGGTTGAGGAAGTGGTCATATCAATGCAATATTCGATTGACCCCACTCTTCTCTTGGAGAGTGATAAGTCTAAGGAAGTGGTCGTGCCAATGCAATTTTTGGTCGATCCCACTGTTTTGGTTCTGGTTCTATACCTTCTATGCCATGTCCTTAGCATTTCTAGCACTTCACCTTCTGAACAAGAAAGATTTTTACTCTTCCCAAGTTCTCTCCCTCCAAGTCCTAACAAGGTTCACTTTGATTGGGATGGTCTTGTGTGGAATCCAATGTCTTTGCCTATTTATTTTCCAAGAAGAGACATTATTCAATATAACACAGACATGATAGCCTCCATTAGCACTTTTCCCTCCTTGACTTGGAGAGCTTTGGGTCTTCCCGAGCTTGTGTCAATTCTTCATAATATACCGAAATTCCACAGAAGGTCCGCATGGGAGCCTTGGCCTCCCCCGTGACTTTCCTCCTAGAATCTCCCAATGAGTCCAAGTTAAGCCCTTTTCCGACTCATTCAAAAAGTGAAAAGATTGTCGAGCGATTTGTTCCTTTCATGTTCGTTAATTTGTATTTGAAAGGTCATGAGTCTTAGCTAAGCTCTTTTCCGAATCGTTACTAAAAATTGAAAAGATCGCCGAGTGAATTGTCCCTTTCACACTCGTTAAAATTGGATTTGAAAGATCATGAGTCTTAGTTAAGCTCTTTTTTGACTCGCTATAAAAAATGGAAAAGATCACTGAGTGAACTTGTCTTCTTCACACTTGTAAATTGGATTTGAAAAGATGTCTACTTGGCACAAGTTTACCCCTTTTTCACACCAGGTAGACTAAAAGATATAAAAAAAGGACATTTTTTGGCGTTAAATTGTGATTGCATCTCATGCCCTTGCTTGCAGTATTGAGCCTTTAGCCGGTTCTCACTTTTCATTATAAACCATGGCCTAAGCAATTTGCATCCTCAACCAAGCAGAGCCTTGTATATATCCTTCTCAATTTGACACCCTATACCCTAGAGAGAACATCACCCTGAGTGTCCATCTCTCACACCAATTTCCTTGAGTTGAGCATAGGTACGTTTCACTGTTGGAACTAGTTTTGCTTACTTACAACACTTGTTCCCTCCTCTGTATCATAGCATTCACTTGTTATGAAAAAAAAAAAAAAGACGGGCAGGAAGGGAGTACTATATTGTAATTGGAAGTAGTTGTGTCGCCTTTGAATAGAAAAAAAATTTATTGAGTCCTTACGTCATCATAATGTTTGGTTTAGCATGGCCTTAGGAAGCTGATCTCATTACAAAATCTTCTCTATCGACTAGTCAATCTTCCAGCCACTATAGAAAACATTATGGATGCCTCCTGCATCTAATTTTCAAATCATTAATTCTATGCTTCCAGAGTCCATCATATGTCTCATGCTCTTGTTCAAAGGAAGTCTATCAACCTGTGTCAGCCACTCCTCAGAAATATTGACTTCGCATGTCATCCATACCCTCAGTTTGTCTTAGAATCACATGATACTTTGGCCTTATGATGCACCCTGGCCCTACTTTCATCATGGGTAGGTCACCTTGAACCCAACAATTGACATTTCATCATGGTTTGTTGACTGGGTGGTTTCCCTTATGTTCAATGGCAAGACTTATATTCACACTTTGGGATTTGTGCAGTGTCTTGGATGCCATTAGCCTTATTGGTGGTTTCCTCGCCTTTGTCAGTATTTTTTATCATTGGCTTCTATTTAGAGGTTTTTTTTCGTGTACCACTTGCATTTGGCACACACGAAAGACGCACAGGGTCGTTGGTTCGTGAACATGTTCTTCGTCCGATCTCCACCAACTCATAAATCTCCTACTTTGCTCCTTGTGCTGACTGATGAGAGATGCCTTAATGTTCTCCTTTCAGTGGGTCTCTTTCCATCGAATTCAACTCATGTATTATGGATACGTGACTTAGAGTTTTATGAGTACCTTGAGGTTTGCAGTCATTAGTGGAAAGCTCTCTCACCATTGACAGATGGGAATACATCAATGTCTCCTATTCAATGGATCTCTCAAATGTTCGACACCAACTCCTTCATTCACATTTGTAGAGATGTACTCGGTGCCTTGATACCTATTTTCATCATTGGTGGGTTGTCTCACATTTGTTAATGATATACCTCAATGACCGGTAATCAAACGATGTCTCATCGTGTTCGACCTCAACTCATTTATTCACATGATTTAGACTTGCACCATTGGCAGATTGTATTGAAGACTTGAAGAAATCACTTTGTAGAAACATCTTTCCTGAGCTGTTGCTTCCATTTCATCGGACCAATACCTATTTGACTTCAACAATCATGGGAGATTAGATTCTACTCCATGGTATATAGATATCTTCAGATTGATTTTGAGATTGGTTTCACTGAGCCTTGTTCGTGACTATGAAAACTATTGGCATGTAACCGCATTTATATTTTCCTACTCATGTCCATGAACACTTGTTGGTATATTTTCCACATGGATCTGCATTGTATTCTTGGCAGCCATGTATGCAAATTCAATACATAGTGTAATGAGCAATTGATTTCATCTAGCTGGTTCTCTACCATCTGGGTTATTTATAATGTATTTCGGCCATCACAGATACTCCTATGATCTCACACATTAGGGGGCATCTGTTATAGCAAGATTTGCCTCACCATTTCTATCTTGTACAGAGGGCCTTTTTTCCATTTTCCTTTGTAGACTTATCAACCCCTTTTTTGATAAATCTAGAGCCAAAACATATATTTTTCCACATATACGCTCCCTAACTGCTTTGCAAGATGCGTATATGCTTGATGCTCCACTACATCTCGTGTATATCAAAATTTGTGCCAGAAAATACAAAATGAGGTTAGGTTTACATGTCATGACATAAGATCTCTGATCTTTGGCCTTCCATATACTGGAAACGTTTTGAATTTTCATTCTGGAGGCTATAAGAGAACAATTTCGAGCTATGGAAAAGTTGAGAGAAAGCATTAAACTTTGAGAGCAAAGTTACTATGGATAAATTACTTCATATTGAGTCTGCATCCCTTTGTCCCTCAAGTCTGAACACAGTGTTAAACCCCCAATCTCTTCCCTTATTGTCAAGAGGATCTCATTATCTCTTTGCTATGAGCTTGCCTTTGGTGGAGGATTGAAGTGGTGGAGACCCAGTTGGAAGGAACTTGGTTTCTTGGTTTCAAACCGTGCAGACATGGAAGTATATAATGTTGATACTTCTATTGATCAATTATTAATAGAAATACTCCTTTCCCATCCTATCGATATCTTGCAAATATATTATTATTATCCATGGGCACATTTGTAATGTTTATTAATGGATTGTGCTATTTGATGTGCTAACTCATTTTATATAGTGTCACTATATACTTGCATCGCTTGTTTGTTGAGAACTTCTTGCAGGTGTAAGGCTTTGGGTCAAAGTGCTCAAAGGTGGAACGACATCAAATGATTTGATCGAGGTAGGCTTGTTCCTTGTATTGCGCATTAGTTTATATAGAACATGTTGGAATTGAGTTGATTTCTGCAGTCATACCTGTCTGTTGTGGTTTACCCTTGGCCATAGAGAGTTTTTCCCTTGTAACAACTTATGCCAAATAGACATCTTTTCAAATCCAATTTACGAGTGTGAAAAAGACAAGTTCACTTGACAATATTTTCTATTTTTGATAACGAGTCAGAAAAGAGCTTAACTAAGACTCATGACCTTTCAAATCCAGTTTAACAAGTGTGAAAGGGACAAATCACTCAAAAATATTTTCAATTTTTATACGAGCTGGAAAAAGAGCTTAACTAAGACTCGTTTTTGGGAATAAGTCCACATGTGCATGAATGAGAAATGAGGCTCATTATAAATTCATGTATCAAGTTATAATGGATTCCTGGTCCTAAGGAAAAACTCAACATGGGCACCAAATGACAAAGGGGATCTAACTAGGGCACCCATGTTTGGTAAGTCTCTACCATTTATTAGTGACAATACTTATAACAGACAGAAGGTTTTGTGTCACAACAAATTGGTTCTTACCTAAGGCATAAAAAAGGCAGTAGTCAAAGGATAATGTGAAAATGCACGATGGATTGGATACCTATCTTATATGTTAGGTTATGAAAATACCTTCTCGAGGTGACGAACGACCAATCATGACGTTGAAATCTACAAGAAAATTGAGCCAAAACTACAACAAACCAACTCAAAGCCATATTTAAATTAGTCCATTAGGTTAAAAAATAGCATGAAACTATATAACGTGGGTAAAAACAGCTTATAAATAGTAATAAAATAAAAAATTACTGTATCATTTTGATTTTTACCCAAATAGTGCAATTTGGACCAAAAAATACCTCTAAGATTCAAACGACGATTGCGGGAGCATTGGGCGACGAAATCAGGAACCATCTGGATTAGGTAACTCTTCATCTCATCCTCTTCAAATTCAGTGGACTACATTTTTGAATTAGGTTCCAATTTTTTAGTTTTTGAGGGCATAAATTAGGATTTTTGGTGTACACGGGTCTCGTTTGTTAAGGTCACATGTATGACGAGGTATACGCCCCTGTGTGAACCATAGGGAGCATGTATCAAGCCCTACATGTGACTGTGTGCAAAGAAGGCCGCCTATAGGTACGCAAATGGCCAAAAAAGGGTGTTTAACTCAAAAAAAATTATTTGTTTTAGTAGGACGGTCTTGGAATGGAGAGAGCGAGAGCATGAGAAGGTGGATGCAGTTGTTGAACGAGATCCGATGGCTCAAGTGGCTCTAAAAATATGTGGCTTGTACAAATTTTGGGCTCTCAAAGGAATGAGGGCTCAAGTGAGGTTATTGGAGATGTTGGTGGGTTACTAGGACCTTGATAGAGAAATCTTTATCCTTGATGGACAACCATTGAGGATCAAAGTAGAGGACATCTACTTCTTGACTGGTCTATCATGCTGAGGGGAGGTTGTGAACCTCAAGACACATGGAGTAGGAAGTGGGATGAAGATTGAAAAGTATATTGATGCCCGTTGTATAACAGGGATTCCCAAGGTCTGAAGTCAAGTCCCCATCTCGACAATAAGTAATCTTAGTTTGAAGATCATAGTGCTTATTCTTACCAAGATCATAGGATCAACCTCATTGCATCAAGCATCGATATTGCTGATGTTTTACACAGTACAGTGTGCTAGAACCACTATCTATGACTGGTGTACCTAACTGCTGGCCAATATGAAAGGTCCGTTGAAAGAGTGCAAACAAGGGAGTAAGCAAAACTTTGGGTTTACCTCTATTCTTTGCAGCTTATTTTTTAAGTGAGTTCTAGGTCTGGGACCTAGAGTGGAGGTTCTTCCTAGAGGACCACGCGATCCATCCATGGTATGGTGGATTGAGGTCATGAGATGATAGGGGGGAGGTAGGGTGACCACACCCTACAACGATGATTTTTTCTTCTAGTTGTGGCGACAAATCATTATGATAGACGAGTATCCCTACGTGGGGATTGATTTCCAAGGAGATCTTGATATGCCACTTGCACCAGGGGCCACCTACGGTGATATAGGTAATTTTTTTTTTAAATGTTTCATTTTTTTGTATTTTTATATTTAAGGAACAAAAATATTTTTGGGATGGTTTTTGAGTATTAACTAGACACTTGTGTAATCGGAGACATGGGTCTACGATGACCAGAGGGATTTTTACAACATAGAGGGAGGAACTGGGGAGATGAGGCAGCGAGAGGAGAAGTGGAGAGAGTCCTACAAAACTTGCAGGGAAACCTATCTCGTTTGACACAGAGGATTCCTATGGTTCAGGTAGAAGATCTACCTGAAGCCATGCAACGAAAGATGGTTGGTGTACCTAGAGAATGGGTACAACTCTTCCAACGCCTCACAAATGCCATGGTTTTTTACCATGACACACATCCAGCACCACAGACGTAGATGTTGTGGGATATGTATAACAGTTGTATATGTGTATTGAGGGTTTTAGCCCCAGTATTGTAATATAAACACCATATTTTGAAATATATAAAAAAGGATCTTCGACTTTACTTATATCTTACAATGTGTACATTGATTTAATGGTTTTCTTTGCTTCATTAATGTGGCAAATGCCAATCTAAAACATAGTTAGCATAGGTATCATATACATTATTAGAACTCCTAGGAATGTGATAATATGTAATAAAATCAAATTGTCATTCTAATAGATGCACCCATAGGAATCGAAAAAGTAAAGTAGGATCATCCACACGGTAACGACCGTTCAACTAACATACTACTAATTGGGAATCCAGGCAAACTTCTAAAGAGTGAATTCCATGCGAGATAACATCGTACAAAAGTTCTATGATGACGTTATATTTGGCCACATTATTCATGGATGGCCCTAGGCATGCGCCACCTGAAGACACCAGCATACTCTCGGGTGAGTAAACCACCCAAGTGGTGGAAGCCAAGTTCCGTGTATGAGGACTTGCTCCGTCTACAAATCCTAGGTAGACTGAAGACTCTGTTGACATCTGCCAACAAAGGGAAAACTCTATAAGCAAGATAAAGAAAAAAGAAAAGAATAAAAGAGATGTATATACACTAAATTTACATTAGCATACAAAGAGTTCTACCCAAGCCTAGGGCTCAAGCATAGTACCTTTTCAAGTAGAGCCCATTTATGGGCTTGGCCAACTTATTCCCTTCATAATCTTCTAATTCGTAGGATCCTTTTTCTAGGACACATCGCACGATGTAAGGACTGTGCCGCATGGGTTTAAACTTGTCTTCCCTAGCACTTATTTGGCTTGATCATACAAGATGACCAAGTCACCTTCAACATACAACTGAGGATAAATAGACTTGTCGTACTAAAACTTGACACATTTCTTGTTTGCCTCAATAGCCGTAAAGGTGTCTCAATGCTGCTCGTCAAGACTCTCTAGGTGCACAAGGCATCATTATAAATATGAAGTGTCAAGTAGGAGCTCGACTACCAACTTAAGAGAAGGGATTTCGCATTCAACAGGAAAGATTGACTCAACACCGTGCACTAACTAAAAAGGGGAAAAACTAGTGGCAGTATTAATTGAGGTTTGGTGTGCCCAAAGTGCGGAGTATAGCATGATGTGCCAATTGGAATTACTCTGACTGACAATTTTTTGCAAAATGGTCTTGGGAGACTTGTGATAGCCTCTACTTTCCCATTTTCCTGGTGGTAATAAGGGGATGAATGATCATTTCTAAACCCTAGCTTAGATGCTAGTTCTACCATCATTTCATTCTGAAAGTGACTGCCATGATCAGTGACAATCTCACTTGGAATACCGAACCGGATGATAATTTGGTTGAACACGAAGAAGGCTGTAGTCTTCCCATCAGATTTTATGGTGGGCATGGTCTCATCCCACTTAGTAAAGTATTCGATGGCCACAATAATGTGTTGATTCCCCTCAGCCGAAGTTGGGTTGCAATCGACGAAATCTACCCCCCACTTGGTGAAGGGACTGATGATGATGACTGGGTGAAGAGGGGATAGATGCAAGTGCATTTTCCGAGTGAACACTTGGTAAGGGTGACACTTCTTAACCACTTTGATACAATCTTTAAAGATAGTGGGCTAGAAATAACCATCTCGCAGGATTTTTTGGGTTGTCACAAGCCTAGATAGGTGACCACCACAAGCTCCTTTGTGGCAATCATTTAGGACTAACTCGGCTTCCTCATGAGTTAAGAAATAACAAAATATATTATCTACTCCTCGTTGATACAAAGTGTCACCAATGATGGTATACTTTTTGGTTTGCTATCTAACATGTCGTCGATCATCTCGTGAGAGATGCTGAGAGAACTTCAAGGTTTGAAGATATAAAACAATGTCTCCATACTAGGGATCAGATGAAAAGACAAGGAAAATGTGTTCATCTATGAACGAATCAACATGGATAACATCCTCATCTAATCATGGAAAATCAGATATTAACTCTGCAAAAACTAGTGATTTCTTGGACTTGGTCGAAGTGAAGTCAATATCAAATTATTGTAAGATGACAATCCATTTATTATATTTTCCTCCAATGATATGTCTAGTAAGGACATATTGAAATAGATTGACATCGACAACCACCATATTCTTGCAAAGTAATATATAGTGACATAAGCATTGGACTGTGTGAATGACAACAAAAGATAACTTTTCAACGTGAGAGTAATTAAGCTAAGGACCGACTAAATTTCGACTGAGATAGTAGATGACGTGCTCATGGAGATCATCATCCTCCTGAACTAGAACCATACCAATCGTCTCTGCATACATGACAATATACAATAGGTAATCTTTACTGTAATCAGGAGATTTCAGTAGAGGGGTTGATAACAAGGCTTTCTTCAAAGCGTCGAAAGACTCCTGGGCTCACTCATTCCAGATAAAGAGGGTGTCCTTCTTCAAGAGGCACATGAAACCCTTAGTAATATTGGCATAATTCACTATGAATTGATGTAGAAAGCCTTGAAGTTGACTAATTGTGCACGAGGGAGGCAATTGAAGTATTGCCTGAAACTTAAGAGGATCTACCATGATCCCTGTCTTGAAAAATAAAAAATATAAGAGACAACCAGGCTTAATGCAAAATATGCATTTATGATGGTTTAACCAGATACTATAGTAATGACATCTTTTAAAAACTAGCCGAAGGTGTATAACATGATCCACTTTGTTGTGAGAGTGAGTAGCAAGATCATCCAGGTAGGCTTTGACTATGTGCTTGAGATCATGAAAAGAGAAAGGCATGGCATGTTGGAAGGTTTCTATGACATTTAAAAGGCCGAAAGGCATTTTACGGTATGCAAAAGTACCCCAAGGACATATAAATTCCATCTTATGTTGGTCCTCAGGTTTGATCTAGATTTGGTTATAGTCCAAAAATCCATCCATAAAATAAAATATTTTTCTTCCTGCACACTCATCGAGAATCTAATCAATGAAAGGCATGGGGAATTTATCTTTAGGACAAGCTTTGTTCAAGTCACGAAATTCCATACACACACATGGTTCCTTTCTTTTTATTTATGGGAACAGGATTGGATACCCATTCAGTCAAGGGAACCGGGTAGATGAAGTCGACTTTAAGCAACTTCTCCACCTCTGCCTTAATAACAAGGGCCTTCCTAGGATTCACAGCTCTAAGATGTTGTAGAACTGGTTTAGAATCCAGGTAAGTTCTAATCTCATGTTCGACAATCCAAGGGTCAATCCCTGGCATCTCTTCGTATGACCAAGCAAATACATCTCGAAATTCTTTGAAGAGATCAGTGTAGATCAAAATTTCTTCCGGTGAACAATCTGCACCTATATTTACGTTATCAATCTTGCCAGGGGTATGAGAGATATCAATCGATATGGTAGGAGAAATGATCACCATATTTCCTTTGGCATAAATTTCATGCGTATCAAGTGGAACTATAATGTGACCGACTATGTCACTCAGGGTAGATCGAAAGTCTTCTTGCTCGATTCTTTCAAGATTTGGGAGAAAATATGATCGATGATGCATGTCATCCCAAGGTCTCTCGGAACTAGTCATGGCTTCGAGGATGGCTTCGTCCGAAGGAAAAGTATCATTTAGGCAATCATGCAAACAAGATAATGAGGTGGCCCATACAAGCATAAGAAATGGATCCTCCTCATCCGTCTGCGAGGTAACAGGATCAGGATCGGTGGAAGAGTTAAAAACAACTTGATACACAATCTCCACTGTTGATAGTGGCATAGCCATGTCAGCATGCAATTGTCCTTCACATGAAAAAGTTAGAGAAGGTAGGGTCCATGTATCACTAAAATAGGAAGTGCAGAAAGGAATGGACCTCCTTGTAGAAGCGGGCCTACTAGACATGGTGTAAATGTGGTGAATCGGTGTCGAGAAGTTGAAAGTACCCATAAGGTAAGAATACATTCCAACACCGATATTCTTAGTTTCCGACTGAGAATTGTCGATCACGGGGATTGACGGTCCAACAGATGCATTAGGACTAGAGTATGCAAAGTATAACTGGTTGATAGTCATGATCTCCCCTTGATGAGGAAAACAAAGTACACTGAAGATGAATGATACAATGATGACCATAGCCTAGGTCCAGTTGTGACCTAGTAATAGGTTATAATTGAGAGGTGCATCAACTACCTCTACCTCCACCTCTACCATCTTCCCAACTAACTGGGCCAGAAAGGTAGGGAGAATACCATGAGGGCGGAAGGAATGATCGTCGAATGAAGTCAACATGTTCGATGACTTGGAAAGGGTCGGAGAACCGAGAGATTTCCAACAGACCAGGGACATCACATAGGTGGAAACACCTTCATCAACGACTGCTCATTTGATAGTATACTTGGAATACTCCACATGGATTTGGAAAAACACATGGTAGGGTAAGCGAGGCTTCACATTTGTGACATCAAACTTGATAATTTTTGAGCGACTAGGTTCTAGAGCTCCTAAGAAAGAGAGTAAAGCATTCATCTATGATGGACACATCTGGAGTACCTCCAAATTCGACATCACGCAAGGGGTTTGGCCTAGATCCTCAACAATAGAGTAGTTATGGGCATCTATAGCATTAGGGTTGTGGGTAGTGTGCTTAAGTACTCCTTTCGAAAGATGAGGCAGTGACTCTGGTTTCTTAATCTGTAATTTTGTCTCTAGAGGGGGAGGAGGAGCTTCTAGACTGGTACTAGATTTTGAATAGCTATAATCTTGAGAGCAGGTGGCTATATCTATTTTCACATCGACCATATTGATACAAACACAATCGCCATCTTGTGACGGTGGGTTTTGACTTCCACCTGGCGCAATTCCAGCATTCAAAGAGATCGAGGCTAAGTGTTGGTTGTGTAGGAATGGATTCATCAACACATCGGGTGGTATATTTAAAAGCCTCGTAGCCTCCACGAGTTTGGGGCATAAATGTGTAAGGTGGTCATCGGTACATAGTTTACAAGGAAAGTTCACCTTACATTTCTCTTTCTTTCCCTCTCCAACATTATAATTATGTCTCCCATTATTTTCTTTGTCCTTAGTTTTATTTTTATTCTTCACACCCTTACCATTGTTTCGACCCTTCCTTTTATTCCCATCTGGTTGCTAGTCACCATTTGGGTTCTTCGACGATTTCACATAATGTACATCTGGTGATTGGGTGGGTTTGGAGGATGCAGATGAAGCTGATCCTCTAGAAGACTTCGTTGCCGAGTCTATGGACTTTACATTGGCGGACCCTACAATGCAATTGGCATGAGGTCTAGGATTCTGTATAGGATCGTGATTTGGCTGCGGTGCATCTGGAAGAAGGTGATATAACATCCCAGACTGAGCATATATCAAATCGAGTTGTTGGGTTCTAACAATAGCTTCTTCCTCGTTGAAGAACCCAGAAGTAGCAACGTCCTTCGAGATAGGAGGGTGAAAATACTTTAGGAACCATTCTATAAGAAAGGTCGGGGGTATAGGAGTCTTAATCAACCTCTTCCATCTATGCCATTCCTGGATATGGTCTGAGATGTGAGTGTCGGTACCCTAGCGTAGAGTCGACAAAAGTTCAAGACTAACATCGTAACGAATGGGCAATTGAAAGTGGTTGAGAAAGGCTAGAACCAACTGATGGAATGACCCATATATCCCCCTGGGTAGATCAATATACCATTCTGAGGCAACTCCAATGAGAGTGCATTGGAATAATCGTAATCTAATAGAATCATGGTTCAATTGAAGTTTGGAGGGAACAAGGAATTAGTTTCAATTGTTTCTCTATTTTGAGCCAGAGAATTCCAGCAAGGAGTGCAGTCGAATTTGTCCGCAAGGAGTGGGTTGACAGAAGGGTTCAATTAGAGATAAATTTTGTTCTCATCCATCCCAGAAGTGTAGTTGGGCATAGGAGTTGTGCAAGGCATGCGCAGGCTAGACGAAGTCTTAGAGTCGCGATTCTGAGTAAAGAACTGAAAGACTGTTGCTGCAAGGAGTGCGCAGAGTCGAGAAACTTCAACTCTCGGTCGAGGTTGAAGGATTTCCGCAAGGAGTGCGTGCAAAGAAGTTCTCTCTTTTGAAGAGACCAAGTAACTGTGGAAAGCTCAAGAAGGATAGACCTCTGAGTTGCTGAAGAATAGCTTAGACAAGTACGACTTGAAGTTGCAAGGGCATTGTAGGTTGGCAAGTAGGCGAGCAAGTCTCATGAGGATACATTTAGTCATCCCGTGGATTTACGAAGGGAAGAACGGACAGATGAAATCATTGGAGGAGATTTCATGAAGTTTCGTGGGCCGTTGGATCTCACGGAGGTGCGAGGAGGCTACAGTGTAAGTGTGAAAGAGGTTCGAAGCTCAGGAGGGGCAGAGCCGTCGATCCCGAGTCATAGGGACCATCAGATATACACGTGACATCACGTATTGGGGATTCACAAGTCGAAGCTCCAACTTTGTGCAACGAGTATTGCGAAATTGCGATGCATGATATTTCGATAAGCCCAGAACAGTCCATCAGTGAGGACGCATGTCAGGAGATTCTGAGGAGTCAGAGTTCGACATATCGGGGACTTTGAAGGTAAGAAAATATTGCAACTTAGAATCGCGACCCGCGATATTCTGACAGGAGAGTTGTGTGGGTCACAACAGAAGACAGTGGAGGACAGGTGGCATATCATATAGGGGATTATGGAAAGGTAAGTCTCGAATCCTTTGGCATTAGAAATCACAATCCTGTGAATTTCGAAGTCCCGATCGAAGCGACGGGGTGTGGAAAGGTCAATTCACATGTGTGCATCGGAGATTCGGCGCATCGGGTATCGGGAGTCGGCGATCCAAAGTGCATGACATCGCGAGTTATGAAATCACGATAGAGCAAAAGTCCCTATAGGTACGGGAAGAAGTCAACATTGGCTGGCCATCGGGTCTTGGGGATTCGAGAGCCCAGTGATCAGCTGAAGACTTGTGAAGCTGCGAGTTTCGATTTCCCAACAAGTGAATAAAGGGAAGTCACGCTGAAGAGAATCTGTGGGGTGCAGATTTCCTGATAGGGAAATAGAAGAACCTTGGAGTTCTTCGGGCTGAGAAGAAGAAGATCCTGTGAGAGAGGACGTGCTTGGAGGAGTGCGGTTGCGTCAGGTGTGGTATCAGAACGAGGTTGACTCTTTGTTTTCTGTAGCAGAGAGAGAGAGAGAGAGTTCACCATGCCGCCCAGAAGAGAGAGACAATCATCCAATCCAGAGGATAGAGAGGTGCGGAGAAGAGACAGGCCAGTAGGAAATCCAGAAATGGAGAGACAGATGAGCGATCTCTGAGCAAGGCTCGAGGAGATGGAGACAACGTAAAGACGCACAGCTAGTGCAGGGTATTTCAGTGATTCAGAAGATGAAATTAAGTTGAACGTGAGG
Organism: Picea engelmannii; assembly: GCA_009831015.1. Lineage (NCBI taxonomy): Eukaryota > Viridiplantae > Streptophyta > Pinopsida > Pinales > Pinaceae > Picea > Picea engelmannii. The sequence goes on from ML780584.1 coordinate 798,645, forward strand.
AGGAAGTTGTAGCCAAGGATGCAGTGAATGAACGTCTAATGAAATCTATCGCTAGAATGGGTGCAAAGGCAAAGATGGATATTCCAGTTTACGAGGGAAATCTGGATGCAAAGGAGCTACTGGATTGGATTAGAGCTCTTGACACCTATTTCGATTTTGAAGATGTCAAAGAGGATAAGAAGGTCAGACATGCTGTCACGTGCTTGAAAGGACATGCAACATTGTGGTGGGATGAGCTACAAGCTGACAGACGCTGCAAAGGCAAGCAAAAGATCAAGAGTTGGGATCGAATGATCGCGAAGATGAAAGCGAAATTCATCCCAAGAGACTATCAAATCACTCTGTTCAGGAGGATGCAGAACCTGAGACAAAAGCTGATGACAGTGAAAGAATACACTGAGGAATTCTATCGACTGAACATCAGAGCAGGTCATCGGGAGAGCAATGATGAGAAGGTTTCCAGATACCTGAATGGTCTGAGATACGACATTCAGGATGAATTAAGCATGGTTACCATCAGGACGGTGGAGGATTCTTATCAGATGGCTCTGAAATCCGAAGAGAAGTTGAGCCGCAAGCAAGGTCAGAGAGGCCGAGGCATAAGCCATCCCAGAGGCAAAGCAGTTGCCCAGGATAAATACCAAAATCCCAAGGAGGAATGGAAGAAACCTCAGGGTAGAATAGAAAGAGGTGGGACCTCACAGCGAGGGCCATATGTTGATCAGAGAGGGTAGCATAATTAACAGAGGGGAGATTATGCTGACAACAACACTTTTCCTCGTACCAGAGGTAGAGGAAGAGGAAGAGGTGGAGCAATCACTTGCTTCACATGTGGGAAAAATGGGCACAAGTCATATGAGTGTCCAAAGAAAAAGAAGGACATTGGAGAAGCTCACATCGTCGAAGCACAGAGGCGGGATGTTGAGGCCAAAGATGCAGAAGGCGGAAGATCGCTTGTGATGAATAAAGTCCTTTTGACACCCGAGAAGGAGGTGGAAAGGTCAGTCCAAAGGACAAGACTCTTCAGAACAACTTGCAATACCAAGGATAGGGTGTGCAAGGTCATTTTTGATAGTGGTAGCATGGATAATCTCGTATCTACAGAGATGGTAGAGAAGCTGGAGCTAGAGACGACTGATCATCCAAGCCCATACAAAGTTTCATGGATACAAAAAGGACACCAGGTAAATGTTACTAAACAATGCTTGGTTGAATTCAAAATAGGTTGATATAATGATAAAATTTTATGTGATGTCATTCTCATGGATGTATGTCATTTATTGTTGGGTAGACCATGGCAATATGACAGAAATGTGATTCATGATGGGAGAATGCACACATACAGACTAGAGAAGAATGGGAGAACCCATATGTTGCTTCCGATAAACGATAAATAAGTGAAGTCGGAAGTAAGCAACATGGTACTTCTCATGAGTGGGAAGGAACTTCTTACAGAGGTGAAGAAGAAAGAAGATCCACAATTCTTTGTAGTCAAGAAACCGAGGATTGTTCTGACTAGCACAAGAGTGGATGATCTACCAGATGAAGTTCAGGAACTGCTGGAAGAGCTCGCTGACATCATAGTGGACGAATTACCTCGTTCGTTGCCATCGATGAGGAGTGTGAGTCATCACATTGACCTCATACCAGGAGCCAGTTTGCCAAACAAAGTTGCGTACAGGTTGATGCTGCAAGAGAATGAAGAGGTTAAAAGGCAGGTCCAGAAACTATTGGACAAAGGATTAGTCAGGGAAAGTTTGAGCCCATGTGTTGTGCCAACAGTACTCAACCCAAAGAAGGGTGGAGGTTGGAGAATGTGTATTGACTCGAGGGTGATCAATAAGATAACCATCAGGTACAGGTTCCCATTGCCAAGAATGGATGATCTGATGGATTGCCTGAGCGGGGAAAAATTATTTTCAAAGATAGACTTGAAAAGCAGATATCACCAGATTCGCATGAGAGAAGGCGATGAGTGGAAGACAGCCTTCAAGACCAACGAAGGTTTGTATGAATGACTAGTTATGCCATTTGGCTTAACAAATGCACCGAGTACCTTTATGAGGTTGATGAATGAAGTCCTAAGGGAATTCATCGGAAAATTTGTCATCGTGTATTTGGATGACATGCTAATTTACAGTAAATCAGAGGCTGAACATCTGAAGCATTTTTCCATTGTGATGAAGAAGCTACAACAGGAGAAGCTGTTGATTAATATGAAGAAGTCCTCATTTATGAAGATAGAGCTCATTTACTTGGGGTTTTTTATTTCAGCTAATGAGTTAAGGATGGATCTGGATAAGGTGGAAGTGATCAAGAATTGGCCATCACCAAGAAATATTTTCGAGGTGAGAAGTTTTCATGGTTTGGCTAGTTTCTACCGGAAATTCATCAGGAATTTCAGCAAAATTAGTGCAGTGATGATCGATACAGTGAAAAAGTGGCATAAGTATTTTCACTGGACAACAGAGGATGAAAAGAGCTTCAATTTGTTGAAGCAGAAGATCACGGAGCAACCAGTGTTGGTGTTACCAGATTTTCAGAAAACATTTCAGGTGAAATATGATGCAAGCGAGTTTGCCATAGGAGCGGTCTTGAGTCAAGAAGACACACTGGTTGCATATTTCAGTGAGAAGTTGGATGAGGTGAAACTGAAGTAATCCACATATGATAAAAAAATTTATGCTATCATACAAGCACTGAATAACTGGAGGCATTACTTGATTCCGAAGGAATTTGTTCTGTACAGTGATAATCACGCATTACAGTTTGTGACTCAACAAGAGAAGTTGAATAAAAAACATGCCAAATGGGTAGAGTATATGCATAATTTCACATTTGTGATTACTCACATTTCAGAAACTGCTAACAAAGTGGTTGATGCTTTGAGAAGGAAGTGTTTGTTGATGCAGGAATTCTGAGTCAAAACATTGGGTTTTGAAAATCTCAGGGACATGTACGCAGGAGATGCAGATTTTGCAGAAGCGTATGAAGCAACTGAGAATCCAGTTCTCAGAGATAGGAGCCCTTGGATAGATTATATGATTCAGGAGAGATTGTTGTTCAGAGGCAATCAACTGTGTATTCCAAATTGCTCCATGAGGAAGAACTTGCTAAAGGAGAAACACAACGGAGGCTTAGCAGGAGATTTTGGCCATGACAAAGCATTCATGAAGTTGAATGAATCATATTTTTGGCCAGGGATGCGGGAAGATGTCAAGATATTTTTTGACAGATGCAGAGTTTGCTAGCATTCAAAGGGGAGAAAGAAGAATGCAGGTTTTTATCAGCCATTACCCATATCAGAGAGGCCATGGGAGGCGATTAGCATGGATTTTGTATTGGGTTTGCCAAGGACGCAAAGAGGTGTAGATTCAATCTTTGTGGTCATGGACAGGTTTTCCAAGATGGCACATTTTATTCCATGCCAGAAAACCAGTGATGCAACACACATCGCAAATCTGTTCTTCAAGGAGGTCATTCGACTTCATGGGTTGTCGAAAAGTATAGTTTCAGACAGAGACACTAAATTCATAGGGAATTTCTGGAGGACCTTATGGAAGAAACTAGGGACTAACTTGGAATTTAGTTCTTCTTATCATCCGCATACAGATGGACAAACAGAAGTGGTCAACAGAAGTCTGGGAGACTTGCTGAGGAGCTTCGTGATAGAGCACCATAGCAGCTGGGATAGCATATTGCCACGGAAAGAGTTTGCATACAACGATTCAGTGAATCGGAGCACAGGAAAAAGTCCATTTCAGATTGTGTATGGGATACAATCGAGAGGTGTGTCTAAACTGAGGGATTCAAAGAAGATTGCTACTAGCAGCGCTAGTGCAGAAGAATTCGCTGAGGTGATGAAGGAACTCCACAGTCGGGTGAAGGAGTGACTGTTGAATTCAAGCCAAGAGTACAAGCGTAGAGCAGACCAGCGGAAGAGACAACTTCAATTTGAAGTTGGTGATTTAGTTCAGGCACATTTGAGGAAGGAAAGGTTCCCGAGGGGAACATACAATAAGATGAAAATGAAGAAAATCGGGCCATGCAAGGTCTTGAGAAAATTCGGAGAGAATGCTTATGAGATCGAGTTGTCGGATGGCATTAGAATATCTCTGATATTCAACATTTCAGATTTATACCCATACAAGGCTGGAGAAGTAGAGAATGGAACTGTACAACTAGTGATCCAGTGGGTGAAACAATTTCCAGTTGCAAAGAAGCCACAGATTGAGTGCATACTGGACAAGAGAGTGAGTAAGAAAACCAGGAGGAAGGAATACTTTGAGTATCTGGTCAAGTGGGAAAATCACCCAGTGGAAGATGCCAGCTGGGAGACAGAAGCAGTGATACAGAATCATGGAAATACTGTGCAGGAGCTCATGGATAGGAGCCCATGAAAGTTTTCAAGCCGAGGAGTATGATGCAGGAGCATCGCCAGCACATCAAGCAATCCAATGTGAAAGAAAAGGACAGTTGGACAAGCCAACACAAATTTTGAAAATGCTTTGGGACTGTTGCGCAAATCTTAAATGAGTCATTTAAGAGATGGTGCACTTGTATATTGTAATGGACCTTGAGAAGATAGCTGTCATCCTCAGGTAGATAGTCGACATTTAATAGATTTAATGCAGTTAGATAGGAATTTAATTCTAGATTTGATAGCTTAGAGTCCGAGAGGGAAAACGGATATAGACACCCTCATTGTAACATTGTAACATTATCAATTCAGAAGAAGCAGAAGAGAGAAAGCAGAGAACTGTATGAAGAACACCCATGTACAAAAATTTGAATTAATAGAAGAAAGCTTTGATTCAAATTCATGGTTTGTGTTGTTTCTCTGTGTATTGATGTTATGCTCATGAATGTTTGCTTCCTATTATACACTTGATTTTATATGTCGTGTATGTGATTTCATGGTTGAATTGAAGTTTGGAGGGAACAAGGAAATAGTTTCAATTGTTTCTCTATTTTGAGCCAGAGAATTCCTACAAGGAGTGTAGTCAAATTTTTCTGCAAGGAGTGCATTGACAGAAGGGTTCAATTAGAGATAACTTTTGTTCTCATCCATCCCAGAAGTGCAGTTGGGCATAGGAGCCGTGCAAGGCATGCGTAGACTAGATGAAGTCTCAGAGTTGCAATTCTGAGTAAAGCACTGAAAGACTGCTGCTGCAAGGAGTGCGCAGAGTCGAGAAACTTCAACTCTCGGTCGAGGTTGAAGGATTTCTTCAAGGAGTGCGTGCAAAGAAGTTCTCTCTTTCGAAGAGACCGAGTAACTGTGGAAAGCTCAAGAAGGATAGACCTATGAGGTCTTGAAGAATAACTTAGACATGTACGACTTGAAGTTGCAAGGGCATTGCAGGTTGGCAAGTAGGTGAGCAAGTCTCGTGAGGATACATTTAGTCATCCCATGGATTTACGAAGGGAAGAACAGACGGATGAAATCATTGGAGGAGATTTCACAAAGTTTCGTGGGCCGTTGGATATCAAGGAGGTGCGAGGAGGCTACAGTGTAAGTGTGAAAGAGGTTTGAAGCTTGGGAGGGGCAGAGTTGTCGATCCCGAGTCATAGGGACCGTCAGATCTATAGGTGACATCACGTATCAGGGATTCACAAGTCGAAGCTCCAACTTTGTGCAACGAGTATTGTGATATCATGATCCGCGATATTCTGATAAGCCCAGAAATGTCCATCAGTGAGGATGCATGTCAGGAGATTCCAAGGATTCGGAGTTTAGCATATCGGGGACTTTGAAGTTAAGAAACTCTTGCAACTTAGAATCACGACCCGCGATATTCTGACAGGAGAGTTGTGTGGGTCACAATAGAATATAGTGGAGGACAGGTGGCATATCATATAGGGGATCGGGGAAAGGTAAGTCCCGAATCCTTTGGCATTAGAAATTGCGATCCTGCAAATTCCGAAATCTCGATCGAAGCGACGGACTGTGGAAAGGTCAATTCACACGTGCGCATCAGAGATTCGGTGCATCGGGTATTGGGAGTCGGCGGTCCAAAGTGCATGACATTGTGAGTTGAAAAATTGTGATAGAGAAAAAGTCCCGATAGGTACGGGAAGAAGACAACGTTGACTGGCCATTGGGTCTTGGGGATTCGAGAGCCCAGTGATCATCTGAAGACTCGTGAAGCTATGAATTTCGATTTCTCGACAAGTGAATAAAGGGAAGTCACACTGAAGAGAATCTATGGGGTGTAGATTTCCTGATAGGGAAATAGAAGAACCTTGGAGTTCTTCAGGCCGAGAAGAAGAAGATCCTATGAGAGCAGACGTGCTCCGAGGAGTGCGGCTGCGTCAATTAGACTCGGGGTTAAGAAAAGGGACACTTCCTAAATTAGGATTCATTTGGGGGATATGAGAATGACCAAATGGAAAAGGAGTGTAAGGAGGTGTAGTTCCCCCAAGTCCAAGGCTAGCGTTGGGTCCAGCAGTTGGGATGGTAGTTGAAAAATGTGACGTGAAGTTAGGCATACCATAAGAAAATGGACTAGAAGCCATAGGGATGGACTAAACATTGTAACCCAATGAGTTACCAAAGCCCCCAAAAGGGTTCGAGACAAGATATGAAGCATTAACTATAGGTCGAGCCATAGTACTAGTATAAACCTCTGACACTGCAACTGTAGCGGTTACAGGAGTTGAAGGGGTGCCATTAACTATAGTGGGTTTGGGAGTCGAAGAAATCCCAGTGTTCTGAATACTAGACTTAGTACTCATCCTTGTGGAACCAAAAGTCTGAAAGGTGGATGTGTGTGTACCATTTCTACAAACTCTACGCCTTTTAGAAAGCAAGAACCTGAAATCTAGTGGTAACTGTAGCAACCAACAGGACTGGTAGGGAAGCTGGTCCAAATCCACGATGACTTATGACTCTACAAAATACAAATATATCCTAAGTCCAACTAGTAGTCAAAGAGCATACCAAAAATTCAAACAACCAATTTGCATGCAAACGAGCTAAAGTGGCTGAGTGGCCTCCCTCACTAAAGAAGGTATGCCTCATAGAGGAACTTGAGACTCCCTGCTAAAGTTTGGAGGTAACAGAATCAATTATAGAGGCCCTCGTGGGCTTAACAACCAGTCGGTCAGATCCTTCCAGAGAGCTAATCCTCCATAAAGGCTCTGTGTTGTCCGACCTCTATCTGACCCAGGATACAAGTAGAATAACCCCCGCAAGTAACCTATGAGATACCTAAGTCAAGAAACTAATAAAACACTGTATAACCGATGCACAAGCGAGCATGCATAAGTTTAGATTACCGTATGGGTAGAATAGCAAAGTCCAAAACCTTGAAAGAACCACCTCTCATAGAGGTATGGGTACTAGTAAGATCCCCAAATACGAATAAATCCACATAAATATCTCTAACGCTGGGAGAGTATCCAGGGGTTATCCCTTCAACTAACTCATGTGACCTCATGATTAACTCTGGTCTAAGCGGAGCCTCCTGATATTACCAATTATACAATGGAATTCTCAACTCTCTGTCTTAGACACAGGTTGATTTAATTTCCTTGGAGAAGTTTACTCACAAAATCCTATTCCAAGGCACAAAATCCTAGGCTAGTTTGTGCACCCTAAAAATAAAATCTTGAATAATCAATTTTAGTTTAAAGCATAAATTTTATTGGTCGTGATTACTCAAAAGGGTATGGAAGAGAAACTCATGATGTTATGACTCTGCAAAAGATAAATATGAATATAATGCAAAGTCTACCTTTAACTTTTCAATGAATGATATGCTATTAAAAATAGTGCAATTTTCAATTTCAACTCTGCAATTCATAAGTAAAATGTAATCTTTTGCTAAATGTACTAAGTTGATGATAAAGGTTCAAATACAAAAATGTTAACCAATGCAAAATGCCATTTTTTTTGTATTTTCAATATATTAAAGAGAAAATGCATGGATTGAAAAGAAACTTGATATATAAATTCTACTATGTATAAATGAAAAAACTCGAGTAGAATACCAAGTAGCCAAGAAAACAACCCAGGGTTCAAGGACAAGCCAAAAAATGAAAAATAATGAGAAAGACTACACCCATAAATTCAACTCCCAACAGGCTTCCTGTCAACCCAGAGAAGCTCAATAGGAACTACAGAGACCCAAGAAGGCTCAACAAACATCAAAACTCACCCAACAATCACTAAACCAAGAAAACAAGCAAGGAAAAGTGGTAGACGTGATTGTTCAGGAGAAAAGTGCGTATATATGCAGTTTGCAGAGAGGTAGAATGCGTGTGTAGGCGACTGTCAAGGCAAAAGGAGCATACAGGCTTTAAAACAAGGCTAGGCAAAGGAAAAAAGGATGAAAACTCAGACTTAGAGTGAACAGAATCTTCCAACCAGTGATACGACAAGAAACACAAAGGAAAAAGAGCAATGCAAGAAGAAAAAGTACTTCAACCCTTAGAAGGAAGATCTCTCCCCAATAGAGTCACCATTTCTGTTACAAGGGAAAAACTCTCTATGGCCAAGAGTAAACCACAACAGACAGTTATGAATGCATAAATCAACTCAAATCCATTGTATTCTATATAAACCAATGTGCAAGATAAGAAATAGGCCTACCTCGATCTAAAGTTTTATGATGTTCCACCATTGAGCACTTCGACCCAAAGCTTTGTACCTGCAATAAGTTCTCAATGAACAAGCAAAGAAAGTATATAGTGATAATGTAAAGGGGTTAGCACATAAGATAACATAATCCATTAATAAACATTACAAACATGCCCATGGATAATAATCATATATTTTCATAATACCAATAGGACGGGACAGGAGTATTTCTATTAATAATTGATCAACAAAAGTGTCAACATTACAGACTTCCATGTCGGCACGGTTCGAAACCAAGGAACCAAGTTCCTTCCAACTGGGTCTCCACCATTTAAATCTTCCACCAAAGGCAAGCTCGAAAGAGAGAGACAATGAGGTTCTCTCAACAATAGTGAAAGACCTTGGGGGATGAACATTGTGTTCAAATTTGAGGGACAAAGGGATGCAGACTCAATATGAAGTAATTTCTCCAAAGTAACTTTTCTCTCAAATTTGAATGTTTTCTCCTCCTTTCCATAGCTTGAAATTGTGCTCTTATAGCCTTCCAAATTCAACTGAAGGGCCAAGTTGGAATTTTTTGATTATATGGAAAGCCAAGGATCAAAGATCTCTTGTTGTGACATGGAAACCCGACTCCATTTTTGTATTTGCTAGTATAAATCCCAATGTACATGGGTTGTAATAGAGTAGCCTGCATATACGCTTGTTGTATAGTTGATAGGGCGAGTATATGTGGAAAAATGTTTATTTTTAGATCTAGATTTATCAAAAAGGGATGATAAGTCTGGATAGGGAAATGGAAAAAGGCCCTCTATGCAAGATAGCAATGGTGAGGCAAATCTTGCTATAACAGTTACTAGTCCTCTACCTCCAAATCGTCTTCTCCACAACCTCCTCTTCTAAAGCATTCGTTGTTTCCTTGATTATCTGTGCGCAGTGTATTATATTGTAGTTCTTGATTATACTATGGATGCACATTATTATACTCCAATGGTGCTTCAACCCACTTCACGTTATTATACTGTGATTGTTCTTGAAACAGTTGCATGTTATTATACTATGGTTTCATTCCACACTGTTGTGCAAGTTTTCCTCTCATGTGTTCAACCTGCACCCTATAAGTATTTGAGGTCCTCTCTCTCATTATTTTTGAGGTTCTAAAATCCTTGTCTTCATGTCCTACAAAATTGTGGAAGTTGCATAATGTACTCTTTGGGAATGCTTGATACTTTTGCATCATGGGACAATGATAAGGATCATGTCAATGTGTTATACATATCTCACAGCATGTTCCTCCTATGGGTAAATGATTTGGAATTCATGTTCCCAAATACTACACAAATGTTGGGCACTCATTCTTATGATGTCCTTCTATTCTACATAATGTACACCAAACAACTTCCCTCTTTTCCTGTCCTTTACTTTGATTTAACTAGAATGTTAGATTCTTCAGATTTCCTCTTAGCTCCTCCACTGTTAGCCTGCGTCTGGATTTTTTTTTGTTTCAATGGGTACTTAAGATGTGGTAGTAATGAATTAACAAATAAATGTCTAAGATGAATATCAGTGATAGGATACTTCCACTTACCTTTCAACCTCTTGAACTTCTGGTCAATCTCCCAAAGTGGCTCTCCTGGATTCTATTTGATCTCTATCATCTCGTTCATGAACTGATCCTCTGAACTTGGCTGCCTAAACTCATTGATCAATGACCTTTTCACATCAATGACTGTTGTAGGCTCTCCTTGTGGGTTGTTTATTGCAAGGCCCATATACCAGTCCAGTGCACGGTCTCTATATGTGATTGCAAGTTGCACCAATTTTGTGTCCTCATACGTGATTTGTTTGGCTTCCCAAATCATTTCACATATAAACAAATGCTTCGTTGGGTCCTTCGACCCTTTTCCCCAGAACTCTGGTAACTGAATACTTGGATCTACTCTTGACATTGTAAAATGTTTTGTACTACCACCTCTGCGTTGTGTAGATACCTGACAACTGCTAGCTGAACTTATACTTCTACTTGAATTTCCACTATACCCTCACCCTATAAAAATCCTTGTACCAATAATCTCTTGTTTTCTAACCTGTTCTTGTTCTTTAGATGTCTTAGTCACACATGGGGTTGTGGATTTCACACTAATTCTGATCTGGAATGGAGAGCCTTCTTTTGCACCGAAACTTTGACCTCTGGTTTTTCTCTCATATGTGGTGCATAGGATTTCCTCAATCTTTCTCATCGCACAAAGATCCTATACCTCTTCCTCATCACTTCCAAGCCCTCTCACTTGACTACTTCCCTCTTCTTACTATTGATCTTATACTAGTAGGGTCGTCCATTACGCGTCACTCCTGCTTTCTTTATTATTTCCCTAGTTTGTTCCTCATCCATCATAATGGGGTCCATTGCTTCCTTCTTCTAGCCTCTCTCCAGAGCCCTCTCCATATCTCATATCATCCTTAGTTCTTCCCCCAGTTACCCCATGCACATAGAGTGATTTAGTTGTCTAGCTCCATTGTCATCACACCTTTATCATGAAATAAGATCTTGATCGACATGTAAAGTGATATGATGTACCTTCCTCTTGGTGCCTTCAAAAATTCCTTCTTTGCAATAGTATATGACTTCGTTGTATCGACTGAAAAACTCTGTAATAAAGCCTACAATAATACTATCTAGCCAAAAATCCACTATGTACGTGAATTTGTTATTAAACCTCTCCAACCACACAATATTCTTAGTAGTCCACTCTATTGGCCTTATCCGATTAGTTGGATGATTATTCTTCAACCTCAATATCCACTCTTGCAATAACTATGGAAAATAATAGGAAAATTCCTAATGCAAACCAGTAAACACATACATGTCCAAATACTGGCACAGTGTATACCTGGAGCTTCTATTGTCTTTTTGTACAAACTCAAGTTTCTTTGTTTCCAACCATCTTTCAATATCCTTCTTAGTAGGTTTCCATGGTTTAAACATCCCTTTCTACCACTACATTTTCTTCAATGTTCTTCAAAAAATCACCTCCAAACTATTACTCTGAGTTCCATTTGGAAAGATAACCATTTGTTGGATGTTTGGGCTGACCCAAGTTCTACGTTTAGGTTTCCAGCAAAACCCTACAAACCATCGACCCTTCTGGAGACTAGAAAGAAACATTGCGCACATAGTGCACAATGCAATCTCACCCGAGATGGATTTTATGGGTGACTTTAGGACCCAAATGTATGCATTCATGGAGGGGATGGTGCTCATGGGAATATTATACATTCATTCTAACTCATCTATATGAGATCGACCATTCTATAACCATATTCATTCATTAATATTCATTCTGCAGCAAAATAACATAACAGATCTAGTGTGCACTGTAAATTAACTCTACCAGATTCATTCATTCATCCATTCATTCATCATAAGACATAAAATCATCATTCCACACATTGAAACGGTATTTTACCATGGTTCACCCCCCTGGGCTACATCCACAAAGATTTGGCATTCTATGCTTCTTTATTCATCTTCATGAAATCATTGTGTTGCACGCATTGCATAAAAAATACGTCTATGTGAGGCTGACCAACATCGCACCAAGCTCCACATCTTGTGACCTGACCCTCAGTTACAATCCATAAGTTCCCAAAACTAACCCAACATGAGTTCCACAACTCTTAACCAAAACTATCAACTATGACCCAAAACTCATCCAAAAACATACCAAAAACATGCTCAAAATATCCTCTCCTAGCTACCTCATACATCATATATTTATACTACAAAAGTGGGTTAAACGATTTACATCATGACCAAAACCATAACCCTAAGTGGATAAGGTTTTTCCACATTTCAACCTCTTGCATGCGGCTAGTCATCGATCCAACAATTCCTCATCTTACTGTCCTTTCTTCTGCCTCTGACTTTCCTCTTCCTCTCATGACTTTTCCTTATTATTCAACGTGTTTCTTTCCCTTATTATCCAACATGCTTCTTATGGCATGCTAATTTTACTTATTCCCTAGCATGCACTCCAACTATCCTCCAAAACTGCTGTGCATTTCCCAAAATAGCTTGCTCCAACAATTACTTCTTAGACATCATACAATTTCTAAGTATAGGTATGGCTCCATTACACATGACAGTTGCACAAAAGTTTAACTGGTAGTGAAATAAGCATATTTTCAGTGATTGCAGGGAATTTATACAAGTTGGGTGCAGATGGAATATTGAGACGATGTGTGATGAAATAGGAGATACCGATGATACTTGAAGAAGTGCATGATGGGATTGCAGGAGGACATTATGTAGGGAGAGAAATTTCAAAAAATATTTTGTGTGCAGATCTTTGGTCCAAGCGGATGAAACGAACTTTCGTCTGGACCAAGTAAGTACAAACTCCCCTATCTAGCTATTCAATTCGTTATTTTTGCTTTGCATTTCATTTTTTGGGTGGGCTTTGACCTTTAAAAGGTCGGCCCTAGGTCCATATGGCCTGTCTCTGAACAGGCCGCCTGCGCACTCAGGCAGAGTAAAACCTGCCCCCATGTACATGCGACTGTTACCTAGACAGCACACGTGGACCCCCCCTTTATATAAAAACAAAAAAATCAAAAATCACTCACCCACCTTCCTGAAACTTGTTGTTTTGGTAGGATGCATGTCCATTGGATGGAAAGGGAGCATGAAGAAGTTGGTGAGTTGGTTGTGGAAGATCCAAATGTTGTGGCCGCGTTAATGCAATGCGGTTTGTTAAAGTTCTTCCTATGTCCTTTTATGCGGGTGCAACCGAGGTTACTGAATTCCTTGGTTGACTATTGGCACCCTGATACAAAGGATTTCATGCTAGAGGGGAAATCACTAGTGCCCACCACCGAGGATATCTACTTTTTGACTGGTCTCTCAAGGAGAGGGGAACTAGTCAACTTCAAGACGTTTCCATTGGGGCCGCATAACATAGCGGAACTGATAGCCCTGCACTGTGAGGCTAGGACAAACCATTTGAGCTCCCAGGTGCCTATAAGAAATTTCACTAACCTATCGCTGCAAGCAATATTATTTCTCATTGGATGGATTACCGGTTCAACGACCTTGCATCAGGCTTCCCGCACACAGATGAACTGTGTTGTCCAGTGCTTGAATGCACAAATTTTCGACTGGAGTACTACACTGCTGGAGTGTATGAAGAGGTAATTGATAGATTGTCGTCAGAAGACACAGAGGAACTTCAGGTTCAGGACTATTTTGTGTTTGTTCTTTTTCAAAAGAGTTCCGATTTTTAGTCCTCTGGTAGTGGTACGAGGACATCAGGCATCTTTTCCTGCTGTGTGTAGATGGGCAGTATTACTGCCATGACAGGGTGGTGGAAGGACCAATGAGTCCTTCGATGATGATTTTTTTGCATGGATGTCATGACAGATCTTGGTTATAGAGGACTACCCCTATTGATTTTTGGAGAGACCCGGAGATACTAGTACCTCCTAGTGAGGTGCGAGGAGAGATGGGTAAGTCTCCACCTTTGTAGTTTTTTTTTTTTTTTGTATATGTAATTTTTATGTTATATTGTTATATATATCATTTTTTTTTATGCCAGAGTATTTGATGGATATGTGTTCATTGTGTGTAGACATGGGACCAATGCGACCTGCCGATTATGCAAGGAATAGGCATCGTGCTTGACCTGGGGCCACAGCTGCCGCTGCTGAGGGACTAGCAGTAGCAGGAGACCTCCCAGCTAGGGAGGCTGAGAGGGTACTTAGATGAGTTGAGAAGAACTTTATTGCACTCACTCGCACAATACCGATGGCCGAGATTGAGGACCTGCCTCCATCCATGCAGCCTCATGTAGTGGGGGCACCTCGGACGTGGGTCCGATTGTTTAGGTGTTTAGCCCATACTATGGACCAGTATAACAATGCCCATAGGATCTGAACCTATTTAGATATTTTACGTTCCACGAGCAATACTTGTATAAATGTTTTGAGGGCATAAGCCCTGTGACTCGTTATTGGTCCTATTTTTGAGGTGCTTGATTCCATCTATGTACTCTGGTTACTTTATGATATTATATATGGTTTTTTTTGTATTTTGTGTCGTATGGATCATGTGTACAAATAACATATTTACATGCTTATGTTAATGTCCTTTGATATGTGTGCAAGATGCCAATCTAAAATTTAATTAGCTAGAGTATATGTAACTTGGTTTAATCTCCTAGGAACATGAAAATATGTAATATAATCAAAGTTTCATTCTAAGAGACATACCCTAAAGAATCATCGGTGTAAATTTGGATCATGAACTCGATACACTCTGCTTAACTGAGACACAACCAGTTGAGCATTGAGATAGACCCGGAGATGAGAGATACCCAATGAAAAAGCATCATGAAGCAATTCAATAATTGCACTATACTTGGTGACATTATTGGTGGTGTCACCTAAGCATATACCTCCGGAAGATAACAACTGGCCTTGAGGTGTGAATATTACCCAAGCTGCGGAGGCAAGCCTCCGAGTGTGCCGACTAGCACCATCTACATACCCAATGAACACCTTGGAATCACTTGACATTTGCCACAGTGAAAAAATATAATATCAATGACACATCCATAACACTTAAAAGAAACTAAAAAGTAATAGTACAAAGACTATACATATGTTACAAAAAGTTACCCACAGTGACCTGCCTATGAGTAATACTTCTTGAGGTAGAGCCCATTTTTAGGCTCTGCTAAAGAATTCCCTTCGAAATCAACCAGACGATAGGTGCCATTTTTTAATACTTCTTTTATGATGAAAGGCCCGAACCACATGGGTTTGAATTTTCCTGCCCCCAGGGGGTCCTTATCTTGGTCATAGACTAGGACAAGGTCACCTTCAGAGAAAATCTGAGGATGAACGAACCTATTATATTGACACTTTACCTTATGTTTGTGAGCCTCGTTGGCTAGGGCCGCATCACGACGCTGCTCATTGAGCTACTCAAGGTGTACTAACCATTCTTCGAGTGGAGAAGTGTTTGGCAATACTTGTACTGCCAATTTTAAATACGGGATCTGACATTTGATGGGAAAGACTACCTCTAGCCCATAAATGAGTTGAAAAGGTGAGAAAATGGTTGCAGTCTTAACAGATGTTTGGTAAGCCCATAATGCCAAGTATAACATCAAATGCCAATTTGACTTGGCTGAGTTTTAGTTCGCTATAGAATAGTCTTAAGAGTTTTGTTTATAGCTTCCACCTTCCCATTGGCTTGAGGGTAGTAGGGTGATGAATGTTCTTTCTGTAACCCAAGCTTTGATGTTAATTCGGTCATCATCTAATTCTAAAAGTGACTGCCATGATTAGTGACAATCTCCCTTGGGACGCCGAACCTTGCTATGATCTGGTTGAATAAAAAGAGAGTTGCAATCTCTCCATCATATTTAAATGTTGGCATAGCTTTGACCCACTTTGTGAAGTAGTCTATAGCTACGATGATATAGTAGTGCCCCCTTGCTGAAGGGGGGTTGCAAGTAGTGTAATCAATCCCCCACTTGGTGAAGGGTCCAACTGTGATGAAGGGAAACATGGGAGTGGGATGTGCCCTCATCTTCCAAGAGAAGATCTGGTACAGATGGCACTTTTTGACCAATTCAATACAATCTTTGATAAGTGTCGGCCAGAAGTATCTTGTTCATAGAATCTTTTGGGTTGTTGCCAACCTAGACAAATGACCGCCACAAGCTCCGGTATGGCAATCGTTAAGCATGATAACTTCCTCCTCATGAGTGAGACATCGACGTAGGATGAAGTCTACACCTCTCTGATACAACGAATCATCGAGTATGAGATAATTCTTAGCGTGATGGTGTATACGTCGATGCTCATAACGAGAAGCATAAGTGGGGTACTTCAAAGTCTAGAGATAGATAAGTATATCTCCGTACCAAGGATCTGAAGATGTGATAAAAAAAATATCTCCCCAGATAGGCGATTCTTCAGGCACAACGTCACCTAACTCAACCGAAAGTTTCAAAATAAGCTCTGTGAAGACTAGTGACTTTTTGGACTTTGTTGAAACGAAGTCTAAGTCAAACTCCTGGAGGATGACTATCCATCTACTAATTTTCATGCTTATTACCTGTCATTTCAACATGTACTGGAATCGATTCACGAAAGAAATGATGGTGGTCTTGCGAAACATAACATAATGATGGAATCGTTGAACAACATGAACTGCTGTGAACACAAGTTTTTTGATATGAGAATAATTGAGTTCCAGTCCTACGAGGGCTCAGCTCAGGTAATAGATCACGTATTCTGAGAACAAGTCATCCTCCTGAACTAAAACCATGCCAATGGTTGACTCTCCTGTAGCCAGATATAATAAGAAATCTTTGTTATAGTTAGGTGGCCAGAGCAGAGGGGTAGTTTTGAGGGCATGTTTTAATGTTTCAAAAGAGCATTGAGCGACATCGTCCCAGTAAAAAGGAACATCTTTCTTTAGTAAGCGCATAAAGCCCTTGGTGATTTCAGCATAGTTGGCAATGAAGCGTCGTAAAAATTTCACCTTGCCTTATAGACCTTGAAGTTGAAGGATTGTGTGTAGGGGGGGAAATTGGATTATTGCCTCCACCTTGAGAGGATCAACCATGATCCATGTTGTTGATACAATGAAACCTAACAAACATCCTGACATTACACAGAAGCTACACTTGTTTGGATTCAAGCGAATCCAAATGTAGTGACAACATTCGAAGATAAGTCTAAGGTGTGTGGGATGATCCATTCTCTTGATAAATCATCTAGATAGGCCTCGACTATATGCTTGAGGTCATGGAAAGAAAAAGACATGGCCCACTGAAAGGTTGCTCCAGCATTTTTAAGACCAAAAGGCATCTTACAATATGCCTTAGAATGTACTCTAAGGACAAATGAATGTCATTTTGTGTTGGCCTTCAGGTTTTATTTGTATTTGATTATATCCCGAAAAACTGTCCATGAAGGAAAAGGATTCAAAACCAGCACATTCATTAATGATCTAGTCGATGAATAGTGTTGGAAAATTATCTTTGGGACATGCCTTGTTCAAATCATGGAAATCTGTACATACACGAATCGTGCCTTGTTTTTTATTGACCGACACAGGATTTGACACCCATTGAGTCAAATGGATAGGATAGATAAAACCTACCTTTAGCAATTTCTCAGCCTCAACCTTAATGGCTACTACTTTCTTAGGATTAACTGGATGAAGCTTCTGTCGAACAGGCTTGGCATCAGGATACGTTGTGATCTCAACTACTTTTGGATCGTTACCTAGCATTTCCTAATAAGACCAGCAAAAACATCGCATAATTCTTTGAAAAGATATGTGTAGATTTGAATCTCTTCGAGGGAGAAATCCACTTCAATGAAGACATTCTCCACGATGCTAGGGTTTTGGGAGATATTGATTGGTACAGTTTTAGAGATAGTTTCCATATTGCCCTCAGCATAAATTTCATGTGTAGCTAAGAGATTAATAGGGCATGACTGATCTCCTGTCATGGTTACAGTGAATTATCTTGCTTCGATTCGGCTTAACTTTGGGAGAAAATATGATCTGTGATGAAGATCTTCCCAAGGTTTGTATGAACTATTCATTGCTTCAATTACTTCTTCGTCAGAAGGCAAGACTAAGTCTAACGAATCAGTGTTAGCGAGAGAACCCTGAGCCCAAATAGGCTCTAGAAGCGGATCTAACTCTTGTGCAGGAGTCGGATCAGTGTTAGCTGAAGCTTGTTGGACTAAAGAGTATGCTACTTCAGCTACAGACAAGGGCATGGACATGCCTGGGTGCCCTGTTTCATCCATCATAGCTGATGGGGAAGGAAGTATCCATGGATCCTCAAAGTAAGTTGTGCGAAATGACAAAACTTGAAAAATCTCAATCTTATGGTGATTGGATATAAATTTGATATCGTCGTGAGGGGGTGGGTAATCGAAGGTACCCATCAAGGATGGGCACAAACCAACTCCTACGTTTATTACACCTGGTTGAGGATTATCAATCATCGGGACCATGGATGCCCCCAAAGCTAGGTCAGGTCGAGAGAAAGACAATTGATCGATGCTCACTATTCGGCCCTCGTGTAGAAACAACAAGACCCAAAAAACTGTAGCAACCACAGCTTGCATAGCATAAGTCCAACTCCTTCCTAACAAGAGGTTATAGTCGAGGGGAGCATCGACTACCTCTACTTCGACACACATGGTCTTCCCTCCTAACTTCACAGGGAAAGAAGGAACGATACCATGTGGTCAGAATGAACAACCGTTGAAAGCGGTGAGGAGAGTAGGTGAAGAAGACAAAATAGGCTGGCCAATGGACTTCCAACATGCCAATGACATAATGCATGTCGAGTCACCCTCATCAACCACCATGCAGAAGATATTTCGAGTAAAAATTTTCATGGGATAAGCCACTACTATCTAAAACACTACGTGGTAAGGCAGACAAGGTTTTAAGTTGGTTGTATCCAACATGATGCTACTCGGATTGAAAGTATCGGTATAGCCTAAAGCAGTTAACAAGGCTTTCCTTTGAGAAGGGAATCTTTGGAGGACCTCCAAAGCAGACATCGTACAAGTGGTTTGTGATAAATCCTCCACCACAGAATAGTTCTGGGTGGCCCTTGCATTGGGGTTATGAGAAGGTTTTTTAAATGCACCTTTGGGAATGTGTGTCATTGTTTCTCCCAACATCTTCTCAATCTGTAGAGGAAGAGATGGGAGGTCATCTTCTTTACCCTTCTCAGAAGTGCTTGTTTTACTATAGTCGAGCGCTCTAGTCGATATAAAAGAATCACCCCTAACCATATATACATTTTCAGATGCGGGGTTGTTCAGAGGCGGACATTGTTCCTGGATGCCCCCTTCGGTGCTAGCAAAGGCTTGAGTTAGATTTTTCCCATGCTGAAATGGATTAGTCAACACAGCTTGTTGTTGTTGCGTCACAAACTTTTGGGCCTCTGCAAGTCGAGGACATAGATGGGTCGGGTGGTCTTCCATGGATAATTTGCATGGATACCTCGTCTTCCATTTTTCAGTGTTGTCCCCGCCAACATTATCGGTGAGTTTTTTATCCCCCTTACCCTTCTTTCATTGTTTTTTCTTTCCTTCAGGTTGCTGGGTGGCCTTTGGGTTAGTCGATTGCATTGTGTGTACCTCCAACACTTGGGTAGGGGGAGCAGCCAAAGAAGTAATTTGATTGGTCATTGTGTGTTGTATAGATAACTGCTACAACTTATTCATCATTTGCTCAACGAGCTTTGTTTGTGCTGAACCAAAAATACCATCAGCATGTGGTCCAACTCTCTGTCTAGTTTTATCCAGTATTGAACATGGTGCATCTGGCAAGATGTTGTATAAGCATCGGGAAAGATGTTGTATAATAAAGCAGACTGAGAATAGATGAGCTCAAACTGTTGATCCCTCATGATGGCGTCTTTTTCGTAGAAAACTCCTAACATCGTGACATCTTTGGATAACTGCGGGACTAAAGACTTAAGGAACCACTCAAGAAGGAATGTTGGTGGGACTGGCACCTTGATTAAACTCTTCTGGCGTCTCCATTATCAGATGTGATCAGAGATATGGTCCGCTATTGTCTGTTCAAAATTGGTCAGCAGCTCTGTGCCAACATCGTATCTCACAGGTAACTGAAAATGGTTGAGGAAAGCCATTGCCAGCTCACCGAAGGAAGATTATCTTGAGCGATTGAGCTCAATGTACCATTTCACGACACTCCCAATGAGAGTACATTGAAACAATCACAACTATACAGAGTCATCTTTCAATGAGTTAGATGAGCACCAAAGATGGAAGGTAGTCACATGATCGCCTGGATCTTCGTTAGGATTGGCTTTAAACTTTGGAATGTCCGAAGGCAACTTCATCGGCATAGGAGGCCAATGAGGATCGTGACAAATGGGGTCATTCAACAACCTTGTCAAATATGGCAAGTGCAAAGTCGCCAGGAAAGGTAGTTTGGGTTGTTGGTGATAACCTCGGCAAAAGGGGCCTGGAGTTTGACTGGCACCAAGTTGCCAGGAAAAATTTGGTTGCTGGCCAAGATTTTGGTAGAAACCATGGTCCTAGACAGCGTATGGATTTTTCATATGTGGAGACATCATCGACTGATTTCCCAAATAGGACATAAATGGTTGGGCATGCATTATAATCGAAGGACTCTGGGAAGGATTGCCCCATGGTGGTCCCGTGGGGATAGGCATAGTATTTTGTCCGAGGTTCCATTGATTGTGGAAGGAATTACCCCAGATTGGCATTCTGGATGAGAGAATGGATCCCTGCCCTGAATTCCAAGGTCCTGCTACGAAAGAAGTTCCTAGGTTTGCCCCTTGTGCAGGAATAGTACCCTACATAGGAGTAGTTTTTCCAAAATTGGGATTGCCCCTAGTCGGGAAAGAGGCGGATGAGAAGGCGTTGTTGCCAAACGTTCTGGCCAAAGAAAATGGTGTTGAACCTATAGACATACTATGTGAAGGTGGTCCTTGACTCCCTTCTCGAAATAAACTATGGTATATAGGTTGCCCGATGGACTGCTGATGCGAGCCACTGAGTGAAGGGGACGAAGGAGGGATATGACATCCTCTGTAAGGGAAAGCATTAAAAGGAGCAGGAGTTCTCCTGATGTGACCTTGCAAAGGAGTGCTAGAGCTCCCTTCCCCCAGACCTAAAGTTTGTAAAGTGGAGTAAGAGGGTACAGGACTTGTACCTGAACTAGGCATCCCGTATAAGAATGGAGGGCCTGTCACACTTGGTGTGAAAGGGGTTGTGGCCATTGCCAAAGACAGTATCAGACCACTGTGCGATGTAGAAGGTGTCAAGACCATGGTGGCTCAAACCAATGACGGTGGGTTAGGAGGTGACAACTCTCCTCTGGGGACAACAGTAGTGGGAATGGAAGAATTCCCAAAGGGAGTAACAACATTTGTTTCCATTGCTGTGTGGAACACTGTCTAGCGCTCATAAAATTGGATTGATACGATGAAAGGTGCCAAAAAATCAGTGGTTGGGGTTTCAATTGGGCCAAGAGCGTGTGCTTCAAGGTCCAAAATGGTTGATTCCTCCGATTGTTGGTCGGGCACAATTGCTTGTAACCCGGTCACTTCAAAATACCCTTGTTGGTCTAGCTTTCGCCTCAATGGTGGCAGGGGTGGCTCCAGTATAATCGACAGTAGGCCAAGAAGCCTTCGTGACCGGTGGAGCTCATGATCCTCCCCTATGTTAGAAGATCAAAGACACTCTAAGGTAGTCTAAATTCTCAAAAGTAACACACACTAAAAAATTCCCTAGACGATAAGACAGGAAAACACTAAACTAATTGGAAGGACAGTTACAATAACCAACACTAGAGCAACTTACCGGTGCAAGTGTAGCTCAAACAAAGAATCACCCTCTGGGTATACTCTGCAAAGTGTGGCCCAATGTATGTCCTAGGTACTGTGGTATACCCCCGTAGTCACCTGTGTATGTCCCTAAAATAGATAGGCAACTAGGTTGCCAGCGCGCAAACAGTCACCAGGTGGGTACAGTTGAAAGTCGGGTAGACCACAATGAGCAGGGTATCGAGCCCAAAACCTATCAAGGGTATCGAAATAAAGTGGCCTGAAAGACAACTGAGGACCTCGAATGGATTCAATACCCATGAAGCCCTGTGGAAAATGCAATCAATGGAATCCCAAAACAAGCCCTTTATATGTGTTCTCCACTACAATTGGTCCAGCTTTGGAGGGGTTATCTCCGCTACCTTTCCTCTCGTGACCT
Source organism: Picea engelmannii (assembly GCA_009831015.1). Taxonomy (NCBI): domain Eukaryota; kingdom Viridiplantae; phylum Streptophyta; class Pinopsida; order Pinales; family Pinaceae; genus Picea; species Picea engelmannii. Next base: position 821,041 of record ML780584.1, read on the forward strand.
CGTGTTTATCCTCTATGTTAGAGGGGGGTCCCAGATAACTTTCACAACACTGAAATTAGACACTCCCTAACTCAGACTCCAATGTTTTTTTTTAAATGGACTTGAAGAGTTTCCTCTCCAACCTAATCCATGGCCCTAATCCTGAACTAGTTGGTGAACCCTACAAACATAAAAGTCTAGTAGATTTTAAATTTAGCGTTAATTTTATGGCTTTGTCTTCTGTCAATGGGTATGGGAGTTAAACTGATGATGTGTAAAAGACGAAAGCAAAAAATGAATAAAAAAGATGGAAACAAAAACTTTTACTTGATGCAAAATTTGAACAACTTTTCAAAATATATATTTTTTAACCTTTCTAAGATTTTGGACAAAAAACTCAAAACAAATTTCACTTGACTACAAGCTACTTATGATCTAAGTAAACTGCAAAAACTTATGAAATAAATGACTTTTCCCTGGCTAATAATGCAAAAACACACTCTTCAACCAAACAAGAAAATGAAAAGAGATTTTTATTTTTTTTTAATTTAAGTGCTTGACAAAGAAAAAAGGAAAAATACCAACAAGCAAAAACCAAGAAAAACAATTCTAGCCTAATCACAGATTGCAAAGAATCGAGTAAAAAATCACACACTAGCAATTTAAAAAATGACTCTCACACTTGTCTAAAAACCTTAAAAAATTCTTTTATTTTTATGACAACTTTTTAAATGAGAAAAATCAAGCTAAAGGTAAGATTAATCCTAAGCTATTGACTGCTAAGACAGAGATTCAAATACCTGAGAGGTATAATTCTCATCAAGGGAAAGGATGACTGCCTTACCCTCAACATAAATTATCCTGCGCAAGCACGCTACTGTTAATCCAACAGCCAGCGTGTGAACGCGAGTTGTATAGAGATAGAGGGTGCATACATGTGGGCTAACCTTGTACAGGCCACGTGTATCTCTAAACTATGATAAAAACTAAAAACAGACAAACCAAACCAGGAAGAGACCACTGATATTGATAACCAAAGTCTCCTGAAGGCTTGGACACTATTTTTTAACAGAAAAAGAAAACAATGTAAGGAAAAAATTATAAATCCAAACAATTTGAGATAAGACTGCAAACAAACAAGACTCAGACAGAATTCCAGAAAACCCCCTAAGAATGTGTGATTCTGATAGGGAAGAGGATGACTGCCTCATAAGTTCTCTGAACTCTACACGCTATTGCTACTTCTTCAGCTAGCATTCACACCCAGGTTGTAAGAGAGTAGGGTGCGAGTACACACGTGCAGACCTTATGCAGGCCACATGTATCTCTGTGGGTCCTGAAAAACATAGTCAAGAAAATAAAAAAGAAAGCTGGTATGGAAAACCAAACTCCCTGCTAGCTCAGACCTTACAGAAACTAAAAGAAAAAACAGGCAAGAAAAACTAGTCTTTTAAACTACCCAAAAACTAAATAAAATTCTAGGAACCCTAGAGATATCCACAATATGGTCGCCAATTCTTTTGTGAGGGAAATATCCTTACGGACTAGAAAATAGGGTTAGACTTTGCATGCAGATATGACCTAGAGAAAATTTACTTTCTACCTTCATCCCCAGACTTAAATCCCATTTCTTTTCAGTAAATACAATGGCTAGATCGACCTACCTTGTTCTAGGCATTCGATGTCGATCCCTTTTCTTACTTGATTACTTGTTCACAGTTCTCCTTTCCAACACCGACCTGCATACAAGACAAGAAACAACTACACATGCATACTACCTATAGACTAGCGGGTTAGAAATTCAAACATGTACTTAGCAAACTATGAATAACTCATGAATTGGGACGGGAAAAGCACTTTCTTTATTACTTTGAATGAGTCAACTTACAAAAGTTGAGACTAGCCACCGCTCAGCAAACCTAATCCTGGGCTCCTCTTCAACTATCCTCCAACTGCTTTGCTTTGTATCTCCTTTGGCACAAGGAAAGGCTAAAGGGTTGGGACAATGGGAATACGCAAATGGGCAGAGTTTCTTTGCTATATTTTTCCTTCTCCAAATGGGACCCCTACCCCTTCTTTTATAGGCTAGAAGGAGCTAGGTATTTGAATGAACCCTTGGCCATGCATGGCTGGGAGTTTTAGTTAACTCACCCATAGCTTTTGTGTTCCGTCAACAACTTTCCTTTTTTCGTGCTTTTGTGTGTCCACACGGGCTGTTTTAGGTCAGCCAATGTGTACATGCATGAAGTAATGGAGTAGGGCACATGGGCCTTTATAAAAGAGGTATTTTAAAGAGTTGTTCAGCAGTGCTTTGGAAAATAAGGGATATGAGATGGCCTGATGCCAGGTAAGCATGTGTGGTGTAGTTTAGGGTTATAATAGGCCTACACTCCACAAATATGTGAAGGTATACTGTCAATCATGTGACGTATGTCAAAGAGTCGAAAAGCCATCTAGGAGGTATAAAATGTCATTGAATCCACAAGTTAAGTTGCATGCATTTGAGAAATGGTCCATATATTTTATAGAGCCAATCAACCCACCATCAAGAAGATCAAGGGAAATATACACAATCAATGCGATGGAGTACTTAACAAGATGGGAAGAAGCAACCCAATTACATATTGCACTGTGAAGACTCCTGCGAGGTTTTTGTTTGAGAATGTAGTCAAAAGGTTTGTATTTCCATGCATATTACTTAGTGATCAAGGAACACACTTTCTAAATAAGACAATTGTAGCATTGACTGAGGAGTTCCAAATTCATCATCAAAATAGTACCCCGTATCATCCTCGGGCCAATGGAACAATGGAAGTGTTCAGTAAAATATTGGAGAATGCTTTGACAAAAATTTGCAATGTAGGGAGAGACGATTGGGACTTAAGAGTTCTTGTAGTGTTATGGGTTTATAGGACTACACGTAAGAAGCTGACAGGGAAAAAACCTTTCAGGTTGGTCTATGGGAAAGAAGCATTAATTCCTATGGAGTTTATTCTACCTAGCTTGCACATTGTAGTGATCATAGATTTATCAAACTCTGGTGCATTAGAGGAGAGAACATTACAATTGGTACAACTTGAAGAAGACAGGTTTGTTGCAAGTTTCGATCAGCATGTTAAAAAATCAATAGAGATGGATTGGCATGATTGACACATTAAACATAAAACGTTTCAAGTGGGAGATTTAGTATTACTCTATAACAACAAGTTCATGCAACATCTAGGAATGTTTAGAATGCAATTGTTAGGACCCTATTTGATTTAGCATGTCACATAGACATGTGTTTCACAGTTGGAAACCCTGAATGGAGAAGTCCTTGGAGGAATGGTGAATAGAATTCATCTCAGTTGTACTACAGTAGGAAGAAAAATATATAAAAACAAATAAAAAGTAGAAAAGACAGAAAATTAGATAAAAATTAGATATAGAAAAAATAAAAGGAGTGTGAGAGTACCAAGGCATAGGAAATTGCGCAGAAGGAATGGTTATAACACATCAGAATAAAACTGTTCCAATTCATTGTTGGATATGTATGTTTATACTGGTTCTCTTCTAATTGTAGGGATGCTTGCAAGGCCTTAGCTTGAGTCTAGAACTTTTGTTGTTTCAATGGGTACTTAAGATGTGGTAGTAATGAATTAAAAAATAAATGTCTATGATGCATATCAGTGATAGGATACTTCAACATACCTTTCAACCTCTTGAAATTCTGGTTAATCTCCCAAGATGACTCTCTTGGCTTCTGTTTGATATCTATCATCTCATTCATGAACAGATCCTCTGAACTTGGCCGCCAAAACTCATTGATCAATGCCCTCCTCAAATAAATGACTGTTGTAGGCTCGTCTTGTGGGATGTTTATTGCAAGGCCCATATACTAGTCTAGTCCACAGTCTTTGTATGTGATTTCAAGTTGCACCACTTTTGTGTCATCATTCGTGATCTGTTTGGCTTCCTAAATATTTTCACATATAAAAAAGGTATTTGTTGTGTCCTCCAACCCTTCTCCACGGAACTCTGGTAACTGAATACTTGGATCTACTACTGCCATTGTAAATTTTTTTGTACTACCACCTCCGCGTGGTGTATATACCTGAAAACTGCTAGTCGAACTTATACCTCTACTTGAATTTCCACTAGACCCTCTTCCTATAAAAATCCTTCTACTGATAATCACTTGTTGTCTAACCCATTCTTGTTCTTCATATGTCTTAGTCACACATGAGGTTGTGGGTTCCACACTAATTCTGATATGGAATGGAGAGCCTTCTTCTGCGCTGGACCTTTGACCTCTAATTTTTCTCTCATATGTGGTGGGTAGGATTTCCTCAATCTTCCACATCACACGAAGATCCTATACCTCTTCCTCATCACTATCCAAGCCCTCTCGCTTGACTACTTCCCTCTTCTTACTATTGATCTTATACTGGTAGGGTCATCCATTGCACATCACTCTTTCTCTCTTTATTATTTCCCTAGTCTGTTCCTCATCCATCATAATGGGGTCCATTGCTTCCTTCTTTTGGCCTCTCTCAAGATCCCTCTCCATATCTCATATCATCCTTAGTTCTTCCCCCAGTTCCCCCATGCACGCAAAGTTATATAGTTGTTTGGCTCCATTGGAATCATGCCTTTATCATGTAATACAATCTTGATCAACATGTAAAGTGATATGATGTACCTTCCTTGGTCCCTTCAAAAATTCCTTCTTTGAAACAGTATGTGACTTCGTTGTATTGACTAAAACTCTGTAAACATCCTACAATAATACCGTCTATCCAAAAATCCACTATGTGCATGAATTTTTTATTAAACCTCTCCAACTGCAGAATATTCTTAGTATTCCACTCTACTGGCCTTATCCGATTAGTTGGATGATTATTCTTCAACCTCAATATCCACTCTTGCAATAACTATGGAAAATAATAGAAAAATTCCTAATGCAAAACAGTAAACACATACTTGTCCAAATACTAGTACAATGTATACCCAGGGCTTCTATTGTTTTTCTGCACAAACTCAAGCAGCTTTGTTTCCAACCATATTTTAATCCCCTGCTTAGTAGGGTTCCATGGTTTAAACATCCCTTTCTACCACTACATTTTATTCACCGTTCTTCAAAAAATCCCCTCCAAAATATTATTTCGAGTTCCATTTGGAAACATAACCATTTGTTGGATGTTTGGGCTGACCAAAGTTCTACATTTAGGTTTCCAACAAAACCCTGCAAACCATCGACCCTTCTGGAGACCAGAAGGCAACACTACGCACATAGTGCACAACACAGTCTCACCCGAGATGGATTTTATGGGTGACTGTAGGACCCAGATGTCTGCATTCATGGAGGGTATGGTTCTCATGGGGATATTATACATTCATTCTAAATCATCTATATCATATCTACCATTCTATAACCATATTCATTCATTAATATTCATTCTACAGTAAAATAACATAACATATCTAGTGTGCACTATAAATTAACTCTAATAGATTCATTCATTCATCATAAAAGACATAAAATCATCATTCCACACATTGAAACAGTATTTTATTGTGGTTCACCCCCCTGGGCTACGTCCACAAAGATTTTTCATTATATGCTTCTTTATTCATCTTCATCAAATCATTGCAATGCATGCATTGAATAAAAGATATGTCTATGTGAGGTTGACCAACGTCACACCAAGATCCACAACTTGTAACCTGACCCTCAATTACAATCCATAAGTTCCCAAAATTAACCCAACCTGAGCTCCACAACTCTTAACCAAAACTCGTCCAAACACATACCAAAAACATGCTCAAAATATCCTCTCCTAGCTACCTCATACATCATATATTTATACTGTAAAAGTGGGTTAAACCATTTACATCATGACCAAAACCATAACCCTAAGTGGATTAGGTTTTTCCAAATTTCAATCTCTTACACATGACTAGTCTTCGATCCAACCATTCCTCATTGCATTGTCCTTTCTTCTGCCTCTGACTTTTCTCTTCCTTGGACTGCTTTTCATTATTATTCGACGTGTTTGTTTCCCTTATTATCCAACACGCTTCTTATGGCACACTAATTTTCCTTATTCCCTATCGTGCGCTTCAACTATGCTTTAAAACTGCTGTGCATTTCCCAAAATAGCCTGCTCTGACAATTACTTCTTAGACATCATACAATTTCTAAGTACAGGTATGGATCCACTAGACATGACGATTGCACAAAAGTTTAATTGGTAGTGAAAGAAGCAAATTTTCAGTTGATTGCAGGGAATTTATACAAGTTGGGTGCAGATGGAATATTGAGACGATGTGTGATGAAATAGGAGAGACCAATGATACTTGATGAATTGCATGTTGGGATTGCAGGAGCACATTATGTAGGGAGAGAAAATGAAAAAAATATTTTGTGCCCAGAGCTTTGGTGGCCTACACTCCACAAAGATGCAAAGGAATACTGTCATTCATGTGATGTATGCCAAAGAGTGGGAAAGCCATCTAGGAGGGATGAAATGTCATTGAATCCGCAAGTTAAGCTACATGGATTTGAGAAATGGTCCATATAATTGATAGGTCAAATCAACCCACCATTAATAAGATCAAGGGAAAGATACATAATCACTGTGATGGAGTACTTAACAAGATGGGAAGAAGAAGCCCTAATTACAGATTGCATTGCGAATACTGGTGTGAGGTTTTTGTTTGAAAATGTAGTCAGAAGGTTTGTATGTCCATGCATATTACTCAGTGATCAAGGAACATACTTTCTAAACAAGACAATTGCAACAATGACTGAGGAGTTCCAAATTCATCATCAAAGAGTACCCCATATCATCCTCAGGCCAATGGAACAATGGAAGTGTTCAATAAAATATTGGAGAATGCTTTGACAAAAATTTGTAATGTAGGGAGAGATGATTGAGACTTAATAGTTCTTGTAGTGTTATGGGCTTACAGGACTACACATAAGAAGCTGATAGGGTAGAAACCTTTTAGGTTGGTCTATGGGAAAGAAGCATTAATTCCTATTGAGTTTATTCTACCTAGCCTGCACATTGCAACGATCACAGATCTATCAAACTCTGGTGTAGTAAAGGAGAGACTATTATAGTTGGTACAACTTGAAGAAGACTGGTTTGTCGCAGGTTTCCATCAGCAAGTTCAAAAATCAATAGAGATGGATTGGCATGATCGACACATTAAACATAAAAAGTTTCAAGTTGGAGATTTGGTATTAATCTATGAACACAAGTTCATCCAACAACTGACAAAGTTTAGAATGCATTTCTTAGGAACCTATGTGATTTATCATGTCACATAGACATGTGTTGCACAGCTGGAAACCCTGAATGGAGAAGTCCTTGGAGGAATGGTGAATGGAATTCAGCTCAGTTGTACTATAGTAGGAATCAAAATATAGAAAACCAAATAAAAAGTAGAAAAGACAGAAAATAAGATAAATAGTATATATAGAAAAAATAAAAAGAGTGTGAGAGTACCAAGGCATAGGAAATTACGCAGAAGGAATGGTTATCACACATCAGAATAAAACTGTTCCAATTCAGAAAATAATACACAAAAGAGAAAGAATCTGAAGCACAGAGATGTAAAATTAATAACCGTTGCGGAGTTTGGAAATCAGAAGGCTACTGAAAGAATTAAAGCAAAGAAACGATGACTACAAAGTGGGAATGATAGGTCATAAAGGCGTTGTATAATCTTAAATGGTAAAATCCACCAGAAATCATGAAAAATTGGAATTACGAGGGAAAACTCACATGGCATATTTGGTAATAAATATGAATTTTGGTAATAACTCATCAACCATGATGTTAGATTGGACAAAGATAGTTAAGGTGGGATGAGACATGCACAGTTTTAAAACAAGGCACAAAAAAAATAAGAGTTCGTTAAGTGTAAGTCATTGTTGCATGCAAGATAGAGAAAAACAGAGCAAACTAGAGTGATTCCAAGAGAACCAGAACCAAATTACAACTACCATAGAATATACATAGATCTAGTTCAGGAATCCATCACATAAGATGAATGGCACCACCAAACGTTGGAGCATCATCTGTACTAGCACGAAAATAGGAAAAAAGACCAGTAGAGACACTAGAGGTCGAGGTAGTATTCGAAGCTTCATCTTCGAATCCACAATATAGTTTCCATAGAGGATACCTTCCACCTAGGATGAATAATTGATCTGCATGGAGAGAGACAATTGGAGAAAAGGGGCACGATCCAGAGATGAGATAGGTGTCTGGGTGCCTTTTTGTGAAGGAAAGAAGACCATGCATGCAGGGAATTTCCCTTCTGTTCAATGTGGGTGTTATTCTCCTTTGCTATATGATGCCACACATTTTATAGAGGGCACTCAAAGAGATGACATTCAAGGTAATTGAATCACATAGAAAGAGAGAGGCACACTAGTTCCTATGTTGCACAATCTCTTTTCTTCACTCGCTAGCTCAACCAAAACGAAAATTGTTTTTGGTCCTCACAATTTCCTTCAGGACGTAGTCCTCATGATTTACCTCAGCACAAAAACCAGAAAAACAAACAAATACATAGCAAAGATTTCCCTCAGCACATTGTCCTCACGATTTTCCCTCAGCATGAAAACCAGAAAAACAAAATTAGAAAAACACAGCAGAGAGATGACGAGATATAGAGAGATAGAAAAAAACTTCATCAAACTCTATTAGATCGTTGAGAGTGTTTTTAAAACAATGCTAATCTCCCTAGAATGGAAGAAATTGCCTTTTTATGTTGTGATTCTCTATGCTAACAGATTCACAAGAGAAATTTCCACAATCTTATTGACATACTAAATCTTACATAGACTTAGGGATATTTCTTATTGCTTATACCAGTAGATGATTTATTACAGAAAGACTGACTAACGCTGACATAAAATAAACATATAATTACTTCTACTTTTCTTATATATTACTACACATGACTCAAATTTGTTGTGCTCTCTGTATGGAAGGTTGACTTCATTCCTTATTGGTCCATTTACTCCTTTTTTAGATCTGAAAGAGTCCTTTCTTTAGTCAACAACTTAGGAAACCGTCCCTACATTGTCTCGATTGTCATCCACTTTTCTTGTGCTTGAGATTGTCCCTTCCTGCCGACTGGATAGGAAACCTGTTGTTGTTGACATGTGGTTCTGGTATTCATATCCAGAATTTGATCCGTCAATCACAAATGTTGAAAATATAGAATGTTGTCCACCAGATGTATGATAGTGAATGTGTCTTCAAGGAGCGGTGTCTCAAGAGCTTTAGATTATTGACGTTGAGCATGCCATGAATTCCTAAATGTGGTGGAAGATCCAATCGATAAGCATTTTCACCTATGCAATCCAAAACTATATATGGTCCATACCTTAATGGATGCAGCTTATCATGTCTCTCTTTGAAGTGTTGCTTGTCCATTTGTAACCAAACTTTGTCCCCTGGCTAGAAATGTAACATCGTTTTATGTTTATCATGGCGTTGTTTGGTGTGTTCTTGTGGAACTTGCAGTGCTTTTGTCACTTGCTTGTGGCATTGTGCTAGGTTCTGTATGAAGTGTTGATATGTTTTTTGGTCTTTGGGATGTTGCATTGATCCGGAAGGGGTCAAATTGATGGGAAACTTTGTGCTTTATAGTGGATGGAACCCCAAGTAGACCTCAAATGGGGAAAATCCAATGGAAGAATGTGTCACTCTGTTGTAGCTATGCTAAAATATGTGAAGATAAACATCCCATTTATTATTCTTGATGAATGAGCTATGCAAAGTGTGAACCAAGGTTCGATTGACCACCTCGGTTTGTCCATTGGTATGTGGGTGAAAAGATGTTGAAAACTTCAGCTAGAAACCAAGTAATGACCATAGTGTACACCAGAATGTACTCAGGAAACATGAGTCACAATCCAAAATGATGTTGTTTGGTAGAGCAAAATGTGGCCACACATGGCGGAAGAAATGTTTAGCGGTTTGTGTAGCAGACGTTGTTTGGTGGCATGGGAGAAAGAGCACCATCTTTGAAAATTTGCATACCACAACCAAAATTGCATCGCGTTTTCCAAGAGTGGTGAAGAGGCCAATCAGGAAATCCATAGAAATAGATTTCCATGGGTGTGAAGGGATCGACAATGGTTGATATAGGCCATGTTTTTGGTTAGATGGTTTACTCTACGAGAAGAGAGTGCATGCTCTGATGAAACTGTCCACTTGTTTGGACATAGCGGGCCAATAGAAATGGAATTGAAGATGTAGGAGTGTTTTTGAATTCCTAAAGTGGTTGCCAGAGGAAGAGGCATGCGCTTCTGAGATTAGAATCAAACAATCAACTGATTGTGGAACACACATTTGATTAAGATGATATAACCAGTCATCTCGGATGGTGTAATCAAGGAATGATGTCTGGTTGATTACTGTGGGTTGTTGTACTACTATCCAGGTATATTTAAAGTTGGGATCTGATGCGTACATGTCTTTCCAATTGTCATAGAATGCACAACGTACTGCCAATATATTCATCACTTGTGTGGGTGGTCGGCTTAATAAATCTACAATCTTGTTTGTAGTTTCCTTCTTGTACTTAATGACCAAATGAAATTATTGGATGTATGTAGCCCATTTGAGATGATATTTTTCCTGTATCTTTCTCTGGGATTTGATGAATATGAGAGGATGATGATCCATGTGTAGTATGGTCTCTTTGCCCAAAATATAATGGCACCATTGTTTCAACACTTCGACAAGGCTATAAAATTCCTTGTCATAAGTGTTGTAGTTGAGATTTTCTACTGAAATTTTCTCTGAATGGTAGGTGATGGGATGAACTCCTTGTTTAAGTAAAAAACTAATTGCAAACCGAGATGCATCGGACTCAATTTTGAATGGTTGTAGAAAATATGGTAAGCGGAGGATTGGTGCCAAGCATAATTCTTGTTTCAGATTCTCAAAGTGGTGTTTTGCATATGGAGAACATGAGAACTTGTCTTTGTTGGTTAGTTGATGCAAAGGGCATGCCAACTGTGAGAAATAGTATACGAATTTGTGATAAAAATTGATGTCTCCCATAAAAAAATTTAGAAGCTATGCATAAGTTGGGGCTGGGCATGCAGAAATAGACTAAACTCTAGCTAGATCCGAGAGAACTCCTGTCAAGTCCACAATGAAGCCTAGGTAGTGTACCGAAGTCTGAGAAAAGTATGATTTTTTCTCTTTTACCTATAGTTGGTTTTGTCGCAACAATTCTAAGACCGTGCACGGATGTTGCAAGTGATGCTCCTAAGATCTACTGAAAATCAGAATATTGTCAAGATAAATAACAAAAAAATTAGCGAGATGTGGTTAGAAAATGTCGTTGATAAGTCACATAAAGGTGTTCAGTGCATTGGTCAAGCCAAAAGGTATGACTATCCATTCATATAGACCAAAATTAGTTTTGAACACTGTCTTTCAAATATCACTGTGGTGCATGCACACTTGATGGTAACCTGAAGTCAGATCCCTCTTTGTGAAGATAGATGCCCCTTGTAGATGATTGAGGAGATCTTCGATCCATGGGAGTGGATATATATTATTGATGGTTTCTTCATTCAAAGATCTGTAGTTGGTGTCTTTCTTGGGAATAATGAAGGCTGGTGAGGCATAAGGAGAAGATGAGGATTGGATGTGGCTAGAATCTAGGATTTGGTCGATTTGTCTTTCGATTTCTGTGGCTTCCTTGGGTGCTAGATGATAGGTGGGTGATTTGGGAAGAGCTTCTCCTGGGATGAGATCAATGGAATGTGCAATGTTCCGGCATAGGGGAAGACCAGTTGGTGGCTGAAACATGTCTGCAAATTAATGTAAGAGGGGAAGAACTTTGGGGGGTGTCGGGTTAGTAATATTCTCAAGTTTAAGAATTGTGATTAGTCACAGTGATGTTGTTTGGGTATTAATGACATGGTGAGTAGCGGTGGTATTAGTTTGTGATGAGGCTGACTTGAAAGTGGAGGAAATTAGGAAATATTTTCATCCCTCCTTTTGAATATGATATTGATGCGATTTAGCATGATACACTGCATGTCTCTCTTGTTGATATGGAAGATCGAGAATGAGGTCTACACAGTCTAAGGGAGAGACGTCACAAGTCACAGTATCATAGAATGGGCCAATGGAAAAATTGACCTCGCAACAATGAGAAATCATGATGCGTGGCTCCCCTTTTTGAACCCATCCTAGTTGATAAGGTTCAAGATGTGGAGAGGTGGGGAGTTGTAGATGTTGTATGACATCTTGCGATATAAAATTATTTTGACTGCCATTGTCGAGAATGAGCGAGGCTAATTCGGTCTTGATTTGGTAGTTGTGGGTGAAGAAGGGGATGTTAGTGCATCCTGATTTGGGTTGGGTCATTAGAATGAGAGAAGGGTCAAATTCTGTGGGGTTGCCGAGGGATATGGTTTCTTTGAGGTCGGGTGAATCTATCGTGGTTATCTCAACCATCAAGGTCTTATTGTTGTATATATTCTTTAGCGCTCGCCAGTCTGCAGAATTGTGGGAACTGGTTTTGTGAAAGGTACACTAGCCTGTAGGTTTGGATGTGGAAGATGAACATGACAAATTATGGATTGGTGGATTGGATGGATGAGTAGTGGAGGTGTGATAGGTAGAGAATCTAGGGAGTGGAGTGATCTTTCTTTTGACTACTAATGCACATAAGAAGGCTCTGTCTAGAGAAGGAATGTAAAAAAGGTCGACCTCCTGCTAGAGAGGTAGCACTAAACCTGAGTTGAATTTGATTATCAATACCTGATCTGGTTCGGTGATCTAGAGTTGTAGTCAAAACTTGTAGAAAAAAACAATGTATTCTTGCACCAACTGATTGGACAATTGTCGAAGTTGTAACCATTTTTCCAACAAATTCTGAAGGTATCATGGGGGGTAGAAGCGTTCTCTCAGGGCTTTATAGAAATTCTACCAAGATGTAATGAGGTCATTTTTCAAGGGTGGATTGTCACATTTCATGATTAATTTAGTGTTGGTCAAGTTTGAGTCCCACCAAGTTTGGGAAATTCCTTCAAGTTGTATACTAGCGGTTTGTAATTTGGTACTCTCTTCCATCTCAGGTGAGGTTTTGAAATAGGTGGAGAGACTACAGATCCATGAGTCCTCTCACCATGAATATGACCAATGAACTTGGGTAATTGAAAATGAGTGTCTATCTGCATGCCTACTGGAGGTCTTCGTTGTTGAAGACGAATCAACTCTTGAAGTGCCAGTGCCAAATCTTCCACTGTGCTTGATGTGTCTGGTTTGAGTCCTCACTGGAGGCTTCACATCGAGGAGACATTGTCGGAATCTAGAGGAGACCAAGATGATGGAAGAAAAAAACCTTGAGAAGGGTGAAAGGCATGCTTTGAGGAGAAGCATGTTGCTACAGTTGTAGATCCCCCCCAAAAAATTTGTCCTAGTGGATGAAGTTCTAGTCTCAAGGCTGAACATGCTTTGATACCAATTGATTTCTGTGGAGGGTGATGATTGGAGAAGAGGGGCATGATCCAGATATGAGATAGATGTCTAGGCACCTTTTTGTGAAGGAAAGAAGACCACACACGCAAGGAATTTCCCTTTTGTTAAGCATGGGCGCTATTCTCCTTTGTTGTACACTACCACATGTTTTCTAGAGGGCGCTCAAAGAGATGATGTGCAGGGTAATCAAATCACAGAGAAAGAGAAAGGAACACCAGTTCCTATGGTGCGAAATATCTCTTCTTCACTCATTGGCTCAACCAAAACGCAAATCATTTTTGGTCCTCACGATTTCCTTCAGCACGTAGTCCTCACGATTTCCCTCAGCATGAACACTAGAAAAAAAATAAAATAAAAACACAATAGATATTTCCCTCAACACGTTGTCCTCACGATTTTCCCTCATCACGAAAACCTAAAAAACAAAATTAGAAAAACACAACAGAGAGATGATGATATATAGAGAGACAACAAAAAAATTCATCAAACTCTATTAGATCATTGAGATTGTTTTTAAAACAATGCTAATATCCCCAGAACAGAAGATGTTGCCTTTTTCGTCTGCGATTCTCTGCGCTAACAGATTTGCAAGAGAAATTTCCACAATATTATTGACATACTGACTCTTACATATACTTAGGAATATTTCTTATTGCTTATACCAATAGATTCTTTATTACAAAAATACCGACTGGCGCTGACATAAAATAAACATAGAATTACCTCTACTTTTCTTCTATCTTGCTGCACATGAATCAAATTTGTTGTACTCTCTGTATGGAAGGTTGACGTCCTTCCTTATTGGTCCAATAATGCACCACCAATCATTGTATCAACAAATGGGAAATACCCACTGCCTACATCACTAGTCCCACCTAGTGTATTCGTTGAAGGAAAGATGCTTAGAAATGTTCCAGGCCTCAAATTCATGAATCATGACATCACTGATGCACAAAAATTCCCATAGTTGACCCGGGAAAAATATTTATGCACTAGGAGTGTACCAGGGACAAGAGCAGTCTTGTTGGAGACACATGAGTGAGATATAGGATTGGAGAAGGAATGCCTACTGAACATGTTGGAAATTCCACATTTCAGGAAAAGTTTGGAGATTAATACATGTGTTAAGGTGTTTCTTAGTTGTGTCCATGGGGGGACATTGTGATTTGATCTCCTAGTGTCAACTGACCCTGCGTTGATTGTCTGCATTATAGGACTCCCAAAATATGGTGAAGATTCGACCCTTTTATTCAACAAGGTAGGAGAGTGAGCCCTCTCAGAGTCGACGAAGGAAAAGTTTGAGACTTTTTAGGGAAAATGGGGTTGGATGTGAAAAACATCAATGATGAGAATGTAGGAGAGTGAGCCCTCTCTACGTTCTCTACGAACAAAGAGATTGACAATATACAGAGTGTCGCGTGGTTGTTGGTCGACCATCATGCAAAACGCGTGGAAACTAATCTTTGGTAGTACATGTACCGTCGTAAATGTTTTTATCATGCCTTCAAAATATGCCAAGTATTTTTCGGTCCTCGAAAATATTTTCGTAGAAAATATCACATTTTCAATTTAAGGTAAAGAAATGAGTAAAATAGGTTTAAGGTTTAGTTTAAGTGGATGGAGCTAAATTTTTATTCTCTTTAACTATGTTTAATTTTTTTCAAATTTGAAAGGAAAAAGGAAAATGGTATCCTATCAATGTGTGTGACAAGGGGACTTTCAAACGATAGTGACATGTTGTTATTGATTTCATTAAAGTTGATTCTCTCTCATAGATTACAACATTAGGTTTAAATTTGTTATTGATTTCATTAAAGTTGATTCTCTCATAAATTACAACATTACTTTAAAATATTTTTTTTTATAGGTAATGGATATTCAAT
>ML780584.1:836434-892745 GCA_009831015.1 Picea engelmannii
AATTATATATATATATATATATATATATATATATATATATATATAATAATCATGATGACTATTTAAGACTAATCACATTAAGTATTGTAATGTAATTGTTATTCAAGATTTAAAATATAAATAAATTTTTTATTTAACAATTAAAACATAAATAAAAATTTTAATATTTTTATTTTAAATAAAAAAATTAATATTTTTATTTTAAATGTAAAATTAAAATTTTCAATATTGAAAAGTAATAATTATAATTAATAATAATAATGATTATTTGAAACTAATCACATTAAGTATTGTAGTGTACTTGTTATTCAAGATTTTGTTTGTGTGATTAAGATGTGTTCAAGTTTAATGTACATTAATAAATTTTAGGTATCTCCTCTTCTAAACAAAGGGGGTTTCTTATATCAAGTTAATGTTTGGCTAGGCTATGTCTTTAAAATAAATTATTATTATTATTATTATCAATGAACACTTTTCGGGGAACTCCAAGGAACGCTTCTCCATATTAGTGGATGTCATTCTCACTTAACTTCTTGCCATAAACTAGTGTGTCTTATCAAAGGGGGTTTGAATCAGACACTTATCAACATGGAACTAGCCAACTGCTCAAGAAAGACAGTAAGTTGAGCTAACCCCTTCAACTATTATTATTATTATATAAAGACTTGTATTTGTATAGCTATTACGTGATAACACATTTAATGAAACAACATAAATACTTATGTGCCCCCTTGTAACAATACATACACCATGTGACATGTATTTTAACATAAATTAAATTTACCTTGAAACTAGTTTAAAATAACACTTTATAATAAAGCAAACATAAATAACACTTTAGTTCAACATTCCCTTCTTCTTTTAAAGAAAATATAAACAAGGGCAGCAAGGTTGCTCATACTCCCTCCTAAGAATTTGTGTCGAAGGTAGTATGAGAATCCTATCGAGTCAATCACATCGCTCATCATATCATTTAATGTATTATATATTCTCTCTCTTAACAGCAAGGAAAATTCACTGTCAAAAGAATCAACATATCGAAGTTGGGCAGATCGGGGAGGAGGTTTGACATATGTGGGAATTGAATTATAAATTTTCATGAATCTGGTCGAGAACTCTTGCACTGTTTCATTTGGTGATAATTTTATATTATTGTACTGAGTTAGTAACTGAAGAGGATTATTTTTATCACCCCACCTGGCAAGGAAACGTGTTTCAAAGGCTGCAAAATCAGGGATACTCGTTGTTGGAAGGGCTTTGAACCATTTTTTGACCTCCCCATAGAGACTCTGCAAAAACAATCTCATTTTTGCATCCTCATGATCTACCTCTTCCAGGTCAACAAAATCATTAAACCAATCTTAGTTTTTTTGGGCTGAAGTGTTCCCTTCAACATCGTATAATTTAATTCTCTGATTATAATTCTAAGGAAAATAATGTAATTGGGTCAGCAAAGAGAAAGGGGCAAACTTGGTGGCCATGACTCTAGGAGGGATTTGAACTGGTTGAATAGTATGAGGGAGGATTACAATAGTTTGTGGGGGGTTGGTCGGTATCAAAGATTGGAACTTTTTCTCATTGAGAATGATTTCATTCAAATAGGATTCTGATTTGGACCTGAACAGAGTTTGTTCAAATAGTAAATTGAATTCAAGGTCATCAATGCTTTTTATCCCGTCTTTAGGTAAAGATAGGTTCTTGTCTAGGTAACATAAAGGGTTCCCTATCCTTTTCTTTCCTTTGTGCATAAGTTTTTCAGGATCAAACACAGATGTTGCAGGCTCTAGATCGGGGTTTGCTCTAGTGTAAATTTTCTTAGGAGCCAAGATTTCTAATTCAGACTACTCTATGTTACATATTTATTCAATGAAGTCACCCGAGTAAAATAATTTTCAGCCAATATAGGTGTCTGATCCACTGTTACCCTCAGGGATCAAATCTACAACTTTAGTCATTTTTCCAGGGGAAGTTTTCAATTTCATCCTCGATAATGGTGCCAAAATGTTAGCACTTGGTAAGTTGTTTGGCTGAAGAGAAACGAACTACCAAGGTAACCTTCAAACCAACTTTAAGACTAGAAACTAGCCTTTCTAATCTAGAGAGGGCTCTCTCTGAGACCTAGTCTTTGATAGGTAATAACTTTGGATTTTCGGCTAGATTTATATGTTTGAGTAGTGTTTCTGGTTTTAGTGTCAAGGAAATACAGAACTTTGGGCTATGGATTCAACCCCCTGAAAATGAGAGAAATCAATGACTGGTATATAAGGGAAGATTTGAGAGGATAAAGGCTAAATAGGAAATGGTCTTTTAGTTTTAATGTTGTTGTGTATGGTGGAAGAAAGGAGGACATAAAGAAAATCAGAGCACCATTAAAGATGAATTCTAACTTACTTAGAAGAGAAACACAGATTTTAAATGATTGATTCTAAAGCACCGCGCGATGAATTTTAAACTCATTAAAAATTCCGATTTAAACAAAGGGAACATACATAAATTTACAGGAAATAAGAAGTACATACATAGATAAGATCACAATACATCAAACCACCACCATTAGAATCTTTTCATCAAAGTTTCAAGACCTCTTCATTATTATTTCCATCAGATTCAAAGATTACATTCAAGAGTCCTCTATCTACACTACTTTTCCAACCCGACATACATTGAAAAGATACAATATATAGAAAATTAACCCTCTCTCGGGTTGCTACGCCTCTAACTACTTTTCCCTAAAATCTTGGATTCGGTTACTTACCCCATAGACAACCTTTTCAATAGAGTTTACCAAAAATAGAAACTCGGTTGCACCCAATCATAACATAACCGACACATTTGTCTCAATCATTCAGTCTTGAGTAATATTCGGTCATCAGGTTGTGATAAATCAACATTTTCTTTCAAGGGGTGGTCGAGTAATCGAGTGAACTATTGGAAACTTTTAAAATTAATTAAAAAGTACATAGGCAAGTGTTTCTCATGACCTAGGTGCCTAAGGGGTGAGAAAGTGGCTAATGTGGACCCTAGTCATTTAATTTGTGAGATGCAAATTAAAAGGTGACTTTATGACTTAAGTGAGGGGGTGAGTGAATAGACATGCAATCTCATCCACTCATATAATCCAATCTCAACTGTTGGATTAAGAGACTCTTCACCTGCCACCATGAGGTCGACTAGGGTAGGAGGGTGCACCCTTTCTAGGGTTGATTCATCATTTTTGAGAGAGCAGGAGAAGAAAATTTGAGTTTGAGAAAGAGGCCATTTTTGCAAAGCTAGGGCACACATTCCAAGGATGAAAACTAACATGCATTTCGTTATTATAGGTCGTACTGTATGGATTGAGTAGGTCATACAACATTAAAAGTTGGCACATAAATCGAGGTAGAGTACAATTCAGAACAAAGGTCATACTGTACAGATTTTTGGGTTCCATACAATAGAAAAGAGGCGTGAAAATTGAGGGAAAGTATAGTTGGGTGAATAGTCTGTACTGTATGGATTTCGTACAGTCCGTACAACTGGTTTTCTTGAATAGAAATCGAGGAAAATTTATGTGGTATTTTCTGGGTGGTTTTGGCATGTTTTCCAAGGCGTTCATACAACATTTAATGCTCAGATTTGAGTTGTAACAGTTGGCACAAATTTTGAGGCAGTCGTACAACAAGAAGGAGGCACATAAAACAAGGAGTAGACTTGTACATGTGTGCAAGAAATTATAGCACAAATTTTGAGGAGTTTGGCTCAGCTTCTGTGTGAAGACTTGGCATAGTTTTCGAGATAAGTTTGTCATTAAATTTCTGAAGATGAATATGATATAAAAGAATTTCTCTGAATCTATGAAAGAATACAAAATCTCTCTCTCACTAGTTTTCCCCTTGTGGGTTTTTCCAGGGTCATTGTTAGACCAAAAATCATTGTGCTGTTTTTTTGAGTTATATGTGCAGCTGATATATTTTATTTCTGCATTAAACGATGTCCAAAATCCTCATGTTTCAATTCTGAAAATTTTATTTGAGTTTAATTTGCTGTCATAAAAATGGGTTTGGGGATTAAACATTGCCTGAAAAATCAATGAGACTTGAAACTGGGTGGGGTCTGAAATTTTACATGGTATCAGAGTTGAGTTAAAGAGAAGCAGAGATATTTGAGCAAGTCAGAAAATTGGGACAACAATCACTTAACCGGACATAACTTTGAATTTTTCATTTTCAACAGAATGGGGTCAATGGCTACAAGTTTGAGGGTTAAGGACATACTTGATGGGGCTACAAACTTTGGTGCTTGGAAAGAGAGGATGATCTTGTTGTTGCAAGAAAATGAATTGTGGGACATTTTTGAGAATTCCACAACACATCATGTGGTTGTACCTATTGATGCTACTCTTCTTGCAACATATACTAAGAAGATTATCAAGGCTAAGAGGATTATTCTTGATGTCATCAAGGGCCATTTGATTCCTCACTTGACAGGGAAGAAAAATGCCTATGAGATGTGGGCTTCTTTGACGAAGCTGTACCGGAGTACAAATGAAAACCGAAAGATGGTTTTGAGGGAAAAACTAAAGAGCATTAAAATGACAAAGGATGAAAATGTGGTCACATATCTTACCAGGATGACACAGGTGAGAGATGAGCTTGGAGCTATGGGGGAGGCCATAGTTGACAGTGATCTTGTGAGGACAACATTGAAAGGTGCTTCCAAACAATGGGTTGTTTTTGTTGAGGGCATTGTAGCTAGGGAGAAGCTTCTCAATTGGGAACGTCTTTGGGATGAATTTTTTTAGGAGGAGACCCAGAGAGGTTATGTACATGGCAGTTCATCTACAGGTTCAAAAAGAGTCCTAAGGGAGGAAACAAACAAGAAGAAGTTCAAAAAGAGTCCTAAGGGAGGAAACAAACCGAAGGGTGTAGGGAAGAAGGACATGAGCAAAGTCAAGTGCTTTGCATGCCACAAGTTTGGTCACTATGCAGGTTAGTGTCCGAAAAAGAAGAAGAAACAAACAACAGCTTCAACAACTGTGGAGGATTTTACCACCAAGTTTGATAAGGATTTTTCCTTAATTGTGTGCCTTTCCACGAGGAACACTCATTCTGATATGTGGTATATTGACAGTGGTGCCTCCCTCCATATGAAAGGGGTTCGTGAGCACTTGATAGATCTTACTCAGATTGGTGATGTTGAGGTGGTGCTTGGAGATGATCGGGTGGTCAAGGAAGTTGGTTGTGGGACTATATCATTTCAGAGGGAGTCTTTGCCTCCCATGTTGTTGAGAGAGGTCCTATATGTTTAAGGCTTGAAGAAGAACTTAGTTTGAATTTCTTCTATTGAGGAGAGGGGTTATGAGGTGTTGTTCCATGATGGGAAGGTGCTCCTTTTCCACAAGGGGTATAGTGTCACTTCATCCAAAGTGATTGGGACTAGACATGAAAAGATGTACAAGCTTATGTTCCAGCCAACGAGATCATTGTTTCATTCTACCAACAAGAATATCTATGTGAGCTATGGCATAGGAGGATGGAACATTTGCACCATGGGGCTTTGAGGGTACTGAGGTAGATTATGACTGGAGTTTCATATTTCAATACAAAGCACCAGGAGTTGTGCAAGGGGTGTGCTTTGGGAAAGTACACCAAGACTGATTTTCCTAGCAGTGACAGTAGAGTAACATATATCCTTGATCTTGTTCATTCATATGTGTGTGGCCTGATGTCTTTGACATCATTGACTAGTTGTTTATACTATGTTATATTCATTGATGACTTCTCACAAAAGTTTTGGATTTTCTTCATGAACACCAAAGGACAAGTCTTTAGTCAGTTCGAAGAGTTCAAAGATCCTTTGGAGAACTAGAATAGGAAGAAAATCAGATTTCTAAGGACAGATAATGCAGGTGAGTATATCTCCAAGGAGTTCATGGAATTTTGTGCAGGAGAGGGCATCAGGAGAGAGTTGACTATTCCTTACAACCCACAACATAATGGGGTTGTTGAGAGGAAGAACATTTCCATAGTTGGGGCTGCGAGAGCCATGTTACATGATCAGGGGATGCCACTATTTATTTGGGCTGAGGCATGCTACACTGCATTTTATCTGTAGAACAAGAGTCCACACAGAGCAGTGGGGAGCATGATTCCTGAGGAGGATTTTTCTGGGAAGAAGCTTGAGGTGGAGCACTTTTGTATTTTTGGGTGAATCACATATTCACATGTCCCTTATGAGAAGAGGAAAAATCTAGAACCCACGATAGAGAGAGGGATCTTTGTTGGGTGTAGAAAGACTTCAAAGGAATTTTTATATAGATTCCTTCCTTGAGGAAGACAATTTTGAGGAGGGATGTGATAGTTGAGGAGGATAGAGCCTTTAGGAAGTCACGGGGGATAAAGAGGGGTGAGAATTCATCACCTCAGATTCATGTGAGTCCGCAACAGACTTCAGTGACATAGATTTCAGGGCCACCAGTTTCAGTGACGACTGGTCTACAGGTGACAGGGCCACAGATGTCAAGATTGCAGGTAACTAGTCCACAGGTTTCAAGATTGGGTACTCCAGAGTCTACTTCAGGATCACAGTCTTTAGGAGATGGAGTTGAGTAGGGAGAGTCCCCTTCACTGGACACTACTTCATAGAGGAGGAATCCCAAGTGGCTTCAGGATACTTTGAGGCAAGCATAGGGTTCAATGGGGAATCCTAGGTAGGCTGTGAGGGAGAGTAAAGCTCTCGAGAGGTTTTGCAGCTACATCGCGATGGTGAGAAGTAATCAGGAGTCTGAGCCTTCCACTTTTGAGGAGGCAAATGGTAGACATGTTTGGAGAGATTCCATGCTGGAAGAGTACAATTCCATCAAGAAGAATGATGTTTGGGAAGTTGTTCCTAGACCTGAGGGGAAGTCAATGGTGACTTCCAAGCGGCTCTATAAACTCAAGAATGTTGCAGATGGCGGCATTGAGAAGTACAAAGCTCACTTTGTTGATCGGGGGTTCTCACAGGTTGAGGGAGTTGATTATGATGAGACCTTTGTGCTGGTTGCTAGATATACCTCGTTCATGTCTGTGATTTCCATTGTAGCAAACATGGGTTGGAAGATCCACCAGATGGATGTGAGGACCACATTTCTGAATGGTCTTATACAAGAGGATGTGTATATTGAGCGACCATTGGGATTTGAGATGCATGGAATATATTCTCATGTGTGTATACTGAAGAAGGCATTGTGTGGGCTAAAACAAGCTCCCGTACCTTGGTATTTGAGGATTGATGCCTATTTGTAGTAGTTGGGCTTTGAGAAGAGTGAGGTAGATCCCAACCTATAATACATTGTGGTTGGCGAGGATACTCTGATTATCTTGCTATATGTGGATGATATTTTCATTACAGGGGAAGAGAGACTCATCACTAGATGTAAGGAGAGCCTTGCTTCAGAGTTTGAGATGACTGATATTAGACTGATGCACTATTTTTTGGGATTGGAGGTTTGGAAGGAGCCTGGACACATCTTCTTGGGATAGGGGAAGTATGTGTGTGATATTCTGAGGATATTTCAGATGGAGGATTGTAGGCCCATGACCACTCCCATGATTACCAATTGGAAGAAGCTTCATGCTTCTGAGTCACAGTTGGTGAATTCCACTTTATATCGTCAGCTGATTGGTTCTTTTATGTATTTGGTCAATACCATGCCATATATTTTTTTTGTTGTCAACACTCTCAGTCAGTTCATGGTGGATCCTAGGAGAGCACACTAGGTGAAAACAAAACATGTGCTCAGGTATCTTTGTGGTATGGTAGATTATGGTATGGACTATCAAAGAGGAGATGGAGTTCATCTGGTTGGCTATAAAAATTCAGATTGGGTAGGATGTGTCAGTGACCGGAAGAGTACTTCAGGGTGTTGCTTTGGATTGGGCTCAATAGTTGTGTCTTGGTTCAGTCGGAAGAAAAAGTCAGTGGCATTGAGTTCTGTAGAGGCTGAGTATATGGATGCCAATAAGGCTAGTTGTGAGGCCCTTTGGCTTCACAATTTGCTAGTGGGATTGTTTGGTGTGTAGTTGAGGCCTACCTTGATTTACTATGATAGTTAGAGTTTCATTAAACTCTCAAAGAATCTAGTATTTCATGGCAGGTCTAAGCACATTTAGATTTGTTATCACTTCATCTGTGACTATGTACAAAAAGGAGTAGTGGAGCTACAGTACATATCTACAGATGAGCAGGTTGTAGACATACTCACCAAGGCATTGGGAAAAGGCAATTTTTTATTTTTCAGGGACAAGCTTGGAGTGGTGAGTAACACTTTCCTCGGTAAGAGGGAGTGTTAAAATTAATTAAAAAGTACCTAGGAAAGTGTTTCTCATCACCTAGGTACCTAAGGGGTGAGAAAGTGCCTAATGTGAACCCTAGTCATTTAATTTGTGAGATACAAATTAAAAGGTGACTTTATGACTTAAGTGAGGAGGTGAGTGAATAGACACTCAATCTCATCCACTCATATAATCCAATCTCAACCATTGGATTAAGAGACTCTTCACCTATCACCATGAGGTCGACTAGGTTAGGAGGGCGCATCCTTTCTAGGGTTGATTCATCATTTTTGAGAAAGAAAGAGAAGAAAATTCAAGTTTGAGAAAGAGGCCATTTTTGTAGAGGTAGGGCATTCATTCCAAGGATGAAAACTAGCATGCATTTCGAGGTACAAGGTACAAAATTTATTGCATACCATACTGTACAGATTGAGTAGGTCGTACAACATTAAAAGTTGGCACAAAAATCGAGGTAGAGTATAGTTCAGAATCAAGGTCGTACTGTACACATTTTCAAGTTCCGTACAATAGAAAAGAGGCACAAAAATTGAGGGAAAGTACAACTGGGTGAACAGTCTGTACTGTACAGATTCCATATGATCTGTATGACTGGTTTTCTTGCACAGGAATCGAGGAAAAGTTTTGTGGTATTTTCTAGGTGGTTTTGGCATGTTTTCCAAGGTGGTCATACAACATTTAATGCTCATATTTGAGCTATAATAGTTGGCATATATTTTGAGGAAACCATTCAACAAGAAGGAGGCACAAAAAATGAGGAGCATACCTATGCATGAGTGCAGGAAATTCTGGAATGAATTTCGAGGATTTTGGCTTAGTTTCTGTGTGAACTCTTGGCACAGTTTTTGAGATAAGATTGTCATTAAATTTCTAAAGATGAATATGATGTAAAAGAAATTCTCTGAAGATCTGAAATAATAAAAAATCCCTCTCTCACTAGTTTTCCCCTTGTGGGTTTTTCTAGGGTCATTGCTAGACCAAAAATCACTATGTTATTTTTAGGAGTTATATGTGATGTTGATATATTTTATTTCAGCGTTAAATGATGTTAAGAATCCTCATGTTTCAGTTATGAAAAAATTGTTTTATGATGATTTTAATTGGATGTCATAAAACTTGGTTTGGGCATTAAACATTGGCTAAAAAATCAGCGAGACTTGATACTGGGTGGGGTTTGAAATTTTATAGAAACTCTGTCTCCTTTATATAACAAGATCTGGTTACTATAAGGAGACAAGATATGCGAGGAGAAAGATTCCATGCCATGATAAAAAAAGACAAAATGGGGCTATCTTAGTCATGCCCCCAACCTCACCTACAACCTTAAAAATCTGAGTGTTTTTCTAATAGATTAGTTCTGTTTGCTCAGATTCTTCACCTTTCTCCATAAGACCATGTTTCATTTCATTTTTTCTTGAGTGCTAGAAAGAGCTGTGTGGGCATTATCCATGGATGGTCAACATTCATTGAAATGCTCTGAGATTCTTTCTTCTAACACCCTCTATTCCTCCTGCAACTAGATACTTTTGTCTTATAAGGAACGATGGAGGATTTCATGGCACGACAGTAAGGTGCAATGAAAAAATTTGGCGCAGTGGGGAAACTTGGCATGGTGGAAAAAAACAATGAGAGGCTTATCGTGGTAGGGAATTGCGACGGAAAATTCTGAAGCAGTAGGAAAGTATTCGGAGACTTGTCATGAGAGAGGTAATTTAGGCATAGTGAGAAATTCAACATGACAAGAGGAAATTCCAAATAAGAAAGGTTTACCACTAGAAGAAATAACATCCAACATGCTAGTTTGTAGTGAACTCCAATAGACTTTAAATAATGAGTGAAAACAATGAAGGATATGCGACAACTCGAATAAACAAACTTACAATACAAATAATGGAAATCATCTTTAACACAATGAAGGGCTCTAGAGCTTGCAGAAAAAACCATAGACAACGCAGACATCCATAAAGTAAAGGAGAGGAATGCAAGGTGACCAATATTTATACTTGAATGAATAATGAATGGAATCATGGAAGAGGATGATAAATCCATGGTGATGAGAAGTTTGGAAGCAGGTTGAAGATATTCACAACAAACTCATGCAATGGGTACACTTAGAAGTGTGCAAGGTAGAAATGATAAGAGCGAGAGAGTATAAATGATAGGAGTGTTGCGATTTTTCACCTTTTTGACTTCATAATTAGTTGATGTTGTTCATTATATCTTTCGTCATGACCTTTATCCCAACAACTTGCCTCGATCTCTAGCACATAAATTCCCCTTTTCGGATAGGACATGATATTTTAGGGAAAGGGACCTTTCCAAGTCGCACATGACTAATCATTACACCCTTTCCTAACTCCAAGGGATAGACCTGCTACTTGTTGATTTTGACCCATTCATTATTCGGTCACTGACCTCACACACTTTGACACATGAACTACAACTCATCTAGGACTAACTCTAACTACAAAAATCACGGTGTTAACAAGACTCATCCTGATCCCAAGGAAAAATTAGTTATTGAGAAAAGGACTGGTGGCTGAACAATCAACTACCCCAATGAATGGAAGCATGGACAATCTGGCCGAGGAGACAAAAAAATATCATCCCGAAGTACCACAGAGGGCAGTTTCTTGCAGGCCCAGACTGACCTGAGTTCCTTCTGATAGAAGGAAGAGGACAGGTTTGGAATCCTTCTTGTGGAGGAAAAAGGCATGCAAGAATACACATGAAGGGGGTGCGACCTGGATAGGCAGAGAGAAAAGAAGAGAATGCACGAGGCTCTGGAGTTCTGAAGAAGAACTGAAGGATTAAGTTGTTTTGGTCAAAAGGAGAGAAGAAGAGAAAGGATCCCTGATAGTTTGTAGAAAACATGACCTGAGAATAAGGTTGAGAGCTTGATGCTGAGGGAGCATCTAATAAACCTCGTAGTGGTTGTGACAAAGAAAGGATCTCTAAGAAATTGCAAAATTTCCCTAGTGATATCATGGCTTGTCACGTGGGTGGCCAGAGCGCTAAAAATGAATGCCTCTGAGCCTATGGTTGGTTGGAAAGGTGAACACCCACAGTCAGTTGGTCGGTGATTGATGGTAATAGATAAGTATCTCATATACCTTATGTATTAGAATCAAAATGAATCATTTGAATGTTTGTAATTGTGATAAATCACGCCTTGCGTGAAATTGATGGTAATAATGCTTATTGTTCTTATGTAAACTATTGCATTTGAATGGTCATAAGATGAAAAGTTTGGACTCTGGGCTAGTTGGAAAATCCTCAAGGTTTTTTCCCAAGGATCAACTTCACAGTTATAGAGTCGGGGAAAACTCTACGGGACTGCTATAGTCTTGTTGATCCCTCGAAAATACCTTTCCCACAACCATAAAAAAATCTTGGCTAAGAGTTATAACTATAACCTCCAAAGATTGACAAATTTACATAGGAACAGGTCCATGGAACCCCTCGTTACACTAAAAAAGGCACTAAGTTATTCAGGACTCCGAGAGTCTGGAGCTCCGGGGTGAATGCACATTGCAACATCCAAATGTGACTAAGGTGACTTTTCGGACCGGTAAATTGATGGTTGACCAA
This sequence comes from Picea engelmannii, assembly GCA_009831015.1. Lineage (NCBI taxonomy): Eukaryota > Viridiplantae > Streptophyta > Pinopsida > Pinales > Pinaceae > Picea > Picea engelmannii. The sequence continues at coordinate 848,338 of ML780584.1, forward strand.
AAATTGGTGGTCATTTATCCATTATCATGGATTCATCGCCTTGTTAAAACCTGATCCACTTCTCGGATGTGAAGTAACGTGAGACATAGATCTGAGGGTATTCAAGATCTCCCTTGACCATTGGATCCAAGTCATGGCCAATCTGATGATGATCACTATAGGAGAACAAGAGTATTAAACGGGAAAAACCCATGAACTTCAAATTTGCGAAGTGACAAGGACCGTCAATCCGAGGATTCTTTGGGATCTCTCCTAACCGTTGGATCTAAGTTGTGGCAAGTCCAAAATTAACCACTTCGGGAGAAAAAGAGTGTTAAATGGGAGGAACCCCCAAATTTTGAAGTTGCGAAGCAATGAGGACCATTGATTTAAGGATCCTTTGGGACCCTTCTTCACTGTTAGATCGAGCCTAGTGAAAGGATAACATAAAGTACTCTAGCGAAGTCCTACTCCTGGAGGTTCAAAATGTTGGTGAATCAGAATATCGTTAGAGGATCGAAGGCTCGAGTGATGTGGCATGTTGATGTAACCTAGGGTGATGTGGACTCATAGTAGGTGTGCCATGTGTCACCATGATTTGTGACTTTCACAGACCTTATATATGAAATAGACCTTGACATGTGTCACCAATTGATTGGGCCATGTGTCACCCTTGTCTTCTACCAAATTTCTTCCATTGGATCAAACCAAGGAAGATTATGGGCCATCCGATCATTATTCGTCTCTCCAGCTAAACCCCACTTCGAGGGATTTAGGATGCAAGGCGTAGATTTTCCACTAAGCGTCGAAGGTTGGAGTGACATCAGCAGATGATGTGGACAAAGTACACAATGGATTTTGACCGTATTACAGAGCCACCACATGTCATCACATGGCTAAGCCACGTGTCCTACTAATTTATCATATGTGGTATAGAGTTGGAGAGATGGGTAACACATGTCAACGCAACATCATCACTACGTATCTTCTAGGTGACAAATGGTAGTAGGGATACCTGTGAAGAAACTGCACATACGCAAGAGGGACCCACTCCAAGAGTTCAGGACTTCGTAACTCTAGGTGTTTGGAGTGCTAATATGAAAGCTCTGAAAAGGGACGAAGGGTCAGAGCTACGTTGCAGGACTCCGAGGTTCATAAATCCAGAGGATTTGAAAATAGATAAAAGTGGTTAAAGCGCCGAAGCACTGAAGTGCCAAAGCACTAAATTTTCCCCTTTTGTAGTGTCAAGCTCCTATAGGACTCGCTCGCATACTTCATGGTGATGTGGCATGTCTGGATAGCTCCACATGGCATCGTGGGATTGGACATGAATTAGGTGTGGGAACCCACCCCTCTATTCAAGTCTAAGCGGTTGGTTAAGTGTGGGTAAATCTTAACTGTTATATCGAAACGTGGACAGAGCTACACCATAGATTCTAGATTAGAGAGAGGCTTTGGGACTCCAAGTCTAACACTGTACAAAAGATCGTGGAAAGGCTGAAGTCTGAAGGACTAGATTCTAGTGTTGGTCACATGGTAAGGTAAAAAGGGAAAAACAAGAAGCATTGAGGTTCTGGGAGAAGATAAGCCTGCGACGACTTGACAAAGATTTTCTCTTGTAAACCCTTCTTCCACGTCTATGTCATTTCCAAAGGATGACGATTGGGGCCAAGACAGTGCCATGTTGGATGGTACACATGTGGATGCCACATGGTGAAGTGGGTGGCCATTGGCCGATGACACCCTGAAAACTTCAAAAGGCCTTAACTCTTGAACGAGAACTCAGTTTTGGATGAGCTTCTATTCGTTCGAAAGATATCGGAGAGCAGAAGGCAATGGTGCCTTTCTTCTAGGAACTCAGAGAAGCTATAGGAAAGAAAAACAAATTATATCCCATCCCTTAAAAGGGTATTTAAGGGGTTGGGTATGTTACAAATTAGGTGAGAGGACTTCAAAATCCTCATCAAGTCCCAATTATACCCTATCGAGTATGTAGAGGACTAATGGATTCGATGGGATTGACCACTCCAGGAGAAAAAGAGTGTTAAATGGGTGGAACCCCCAAACATCAAAGTCATGAAGCGATGAGGACCATCGATTTAAGCATCCTTTGGGACCCTTCTCGACTGTTATATCAAACCTAGTGAAAGGATATCATACATTACTCTAGAGAAGTCCTACTCTGGGAGGTTCGACATGTTGGTGAATGTGAATATCGTCAGAGTGCTGAAGGTTGGAGTGATGTGGCATGTTGATGTCACCTAGGGTGATGTGAAATCATAATAGGTGTGCCACGTGTCACCCTGATTCATGACTTTCACAAACCTTTTGTATCAAATAGACCTTGACACATGTCACCAGTTGATCGGGCCATGTGTCACCCTTGTCTTCTTCCAAATGTCTTTCATTGGATCAAACCAAGGAATATTATGGGCCATCCGATCATTATTCGTCTCTCTAGCTAAACCCCACTTTGAGGGATTTAGGATGCCAGACGTAGAGTTTCCATGAAGCACTGAGGGCCGGAGTGACATCAAAAGATGATGTGGACAAAGTACATGATGGATTTTGGCCATCTTACAGAGCCACCACATACCAATAGATGGCTAAGCCACGTGTCCTACTAATATATTGTATGTGGTATAGAGTTGGAGAGATGGGTACCATGTGTTAACGCGACATCATCACTACATATTTGCTAGGTGGTAGATGGTAGTAGGGATGCCTATGCAGAAACTCCACGTACGGAAAAGGGACCCGCTCCGAGAGTTTGGAATTTTAGAACTCTGGGTGTTTGGACTCTGGAGTGCTAAGATGCAAGCTTTGAAAAGGGCCGAAGGGCTGGAGCCACATCATAGGACTCTAGGGTTCAGAAATCCATAGGATTTGAAAATAGAGAAAAGTGGTTAAAGCGTTGAAGCACCGAAGTGCTGAAGTGCCAAAGTTTCCCCTATTGTAGTGTCGAGATCCTATAGAACTCACCCACGTGCGTCATGGTGATGTGGCGTGTCCTGATAGCTCCATGTGGCATCGTGGGATTGGACATGAATTAGGTGTGGGAACCCACCCCTCTAGTCAATTCTAAGTGGTTGGTTAAGTGTGGGTAAATATTAACTTTTTCATCCAAAGGTGGATAGAGCTACACCGTAGATTCTAGAGTAGAGAGAGGATTCAGGACTCTAGGTCTCCGGGAAACTTCAACGTTGTACAAAAGAGCATGGAAAGGCTGAAGTCCAAAGGAATAGATTCTAGTGTCAGTCACATGGTAAGGTAAAAATGGAAAAATAAGAAGCATCGAGGTTCTAGGAGCGGATAAGCCCGTGACGACTTGACATATGTAATGTCCCCAAGGCCAAGCCCTGTTGGAAATCATGTTTATGAAATGAATTGTAATTATGTTTTTTATAGGCTGGTGAGTCAAGTTACTATAAGCTGGTGGGATTATGTGATTATTAGGCCAGAGAGCCTAAGTTTTGAAGGCCAAGCGCCTGATTTTGTACATGTATCTATGCACATTATTAATAAAAATATAAACAATGTCGTGTGTAGACCGAATGACCACGATGAATGAGTGATGGGGGACTAAGCTTCCACATAGTGGGAAAGGGATTAGGGGATGGAAGGTGGGAAAAGGGGCTAAGTGTTGAGCCTAGGGGCTTAAGTCCTTAGGGAATAATATTTTAATATTATTCCAAAAGACATGTGAATAATATGTTTTATCCTAAGTTCTTTTGGAAGGACAAGCAACTTCCAAATGGAAGGAACACATGCAGTTGCATGGGTGACAAGTGTCAACCGAGGCGCATGCAAATAAAATGGCTGAGATGAGCCATGTTGGGGGTTCATCCTCCATTCTACCTGATCATATGAGCATGAACCTGTCCGACCTCTGGAAGAGTCCCCGTGCATCTTTTGAACCATACGTCATGTTCGACCCCTGCAAGAGACCTCGTGCCATTGTGAAACTAGGGGGAGAAGTTTGTGTGTTGATTTTGAGGATAGCCTGTGTTGATTTCTAGGAAAACCGATGCATCCTCTGTCTGAGCAGATCGAGCCTGTGTGTGGAGTCTCTGTCCCAAAGCCATAACCATGAGACCATCCTATCATTGTTGAGCCTGTTTGGAAAGATCGTGTATGTTTTCCCCATTGGTTGTTGTGGCCACGCAGTGTTGGACTATGTGTGGCTTGTTGGCCAGTTTGTACCACACTCTCTCCAGGTGAGAGAGGTGATTGAAGTTGGAAGAATACGTTGTTTGTCCTATGAGAGACTCTCTCCAGGTGAGAGAGGTGTTTGAAGTTGGAAGAACAGGTTGTTTGTCCTGTGAGCGACCTTCTCCAGGTGAGAGAGTGCCCAGAGGAAGGAGAGAACTCCTGGAAGGAACCCTGTAGCTACCATAGAGCCTAGAGACTTATGAAACCCAAGGCAAGGGAGGTTAGCAGCCGAAGGACTATCAAGGTGACAGAGAAGGTGTATACTCCTGGGGTGGAGCAAGCATGTGGGGAAGGAGATTCTATGGGTAGTGAGTATGAGTGGTTCCTGGGAGAGAATTCCTTCCTTGTGACTGGGTGTTTTCTCTATAACCTTAGCCTAGCCTAGGATTCCTTGCCTTGGGGTGGAGCTTAGTCCCAGCTTGGGGGTGACCCACTGCTAATCTTGAAGAGCAACGTGGTCTAAGGATGGGAGATTCGTGGAAGGCCTACACCTGGTTGGTGGAATTACCACCGTTTCAAAGATAAGTACCAGATGATGTTATAATTACATTTCTGTATGTCTCTGTATTTATATTTATCATGTATTTTTTTGTGCATACAAATTAATGTTAAAGCCATTGATTATTTATAGTAGTAGTAATTCTTATATTTACTCTGAGTTTAAAAGTGTTTCATTTGATTAAATGCATGTCTTATATATATAATTAAGTATGAGATTGTTATTCTGCGAAGTAGTGCCTGCCCAGCCTAGAATGGGGGCATTATAGTTTGGTATCAAAGCATTATAGTATGAATGAGTGTTACATAATGGTATAAGAGCCAAGGTTTCGACGTTGAGCCTAGATGGGCCAGCTGAGTGGTCTTTGGACCAAGGGTTTGACGAGAAATTGTGTCTGGAGGACCAATTTCGGACCTTTGAATGCTCCTGAGTGTCAAGGAGTTACTTGATTGTGCTTACAAAGCTCAGGAGCTGTAGCGGTGTTATGAAACCACAGCTGGTGTGGTATATGGCCACAGGGAGAGAGGACTCCACACCAGAAGTGTTGGAGCCTTAGGATTTGTTCGGGAGGGAAGGCGAACCCTCATGACCGTCAGATCTGAAAAATGTGCACAGGGTTTAAAAACCCTTTGTAGTTGCGAAAGAACATGAAAATTGTGATACGCAAAATCCTTAAATTCGTCAGGATCGTCCATCAGGGATAACGTGGTTGTTGGTCGGCGTTTTGGCACCCTGAAAACCCAAGGGAAAGAACCCTTGTTTTCGCAAGTTGCGAAATAGAGAAACTCAAAATCCTGAAACGATCTACACCGTAGATTGTAAGTGACCGTCGGATCAAGTGGGAGAATAGATCGTAATTTCAGGATTTTGGCAAATGAAAGTTCGAGAGGTGAAGATGCACGAACTCCTGATGCCAGAAACCCTGAAACACTGGAAGGTTCTGCGTAGTAGATCTAAGAAAATTCTAACCATTGGATTTTCGATTGGAATGGATGTGGACACGTGGATGTGCACCACGTGCCAGTGAGTCGAAAAAACAAGCAAGAATGGTGGGACCCGATGATGTCACCGAAGTGACGTGGACCCTCCTAAATGTGCCACACGCTACCGTGATTAAGGGCGACAACTGTACTATGGGCCCGAAGAGTAAAGTAAATCAAAATTTCAAAATTCGAGAGTTAGAGTGATAAAGGGTTGGGAGTCACTACATCATGAACTTTCGGGTACCGAAGACCCGAAAACCCGAAACCCCAAAGTCCCAAAATCCCAAAATTTTTTAAGAACCATCGAGGATTTAACTATTGGATCCTCATGGACCAAAACCCTGAAACCTGAACTCTCGAAGTCCTGAAAATTGCAGAGCCAAGCAGAGCTTGAAAAATTCATGAAATTGAAACATTTTCTTAAATTGGATTGTTTATGAATGATGAAGGAATTTTCAATAAACAAAGGCCCGAAAAATTCTAGTCATCTGTGCATTTGTATTGCAGAATGTTGACGAGTGCCAGAACTGATTTGAATTGCCACAAAGTGCAAAGAAATGGAAGAGACACATAATGTTTCCAGTTCAAAAAATGAAGCTCATAAGAGATAGCGTAGAATTTTTTTATGTAGAGTGTGCATATCCAGCGCAAGGAGTGCTTATAGAGGGAACTTGTTTTATGTTCGAAAGACTCCAGGAGATGAGCGTAGAGGGTGCTAGGAGGGAACCAAAAAGTCTTTTGGAAAACACCATCGAAGCCTTTGAAATATTCGAAATCTTTCAAGTTAGGGAGGAAGTCAAGTCTAGAAGAATTGATACTAAGATATTTGGATAGAATTCATTGAGAACCTAAACGAATGGTAGGACTCCTTGGAGGTAAGACTGTGTAGAGGAAATCACCAAGAAAACATAATCATTGAGGGTTCTATGGAAGCTCTTCCAGGAGGGCATTAAGCAAGTGCATAGAGTGCACATAAGAACTCTATTTTGGGATCAGAGGAAGGAGAAGTGTCAAGAAGGAAGACATAATTTCTGAGAATTCTATGAGACTCTACCAAGAGGGCATTGAGAAAATGCACAGGATGAATTGAGGAGAAATCTATTTTGAGTTTAGTGAGAAGACAGAGTCACTAAGGATTCTGGAGAACTTTTCCAGGAAGGGCATTGAGTTGGTGAAAGTGTGCGTAGAACTCTTTTGAGTTTTGAGATAGGAGAAGTGTCACAGGAAGACACTCACAGGGTTACTCAGCACCCTATAGGCTCAGCAAAATGTGCTTGAGAAAGAAATTGCCAGAGTGCACCAATCTCCATTTGAAGGAGAAGGCAAGGGTTGAATCCCTTAGAGGTTCAAGTTCCGAAGCTCAGGAAGGATAGTGTTGTTGTGCACAGAGTAACAACAAAGAGGAGAAAGAGGTCGAGAAACCCTTCAAGGTTTCACAGTTGACAAAGATCAGGAGGGACAATGTTCCTAGAACACATGCAAGATTCAAAGGAATTGAGCTCATAGGGGAAGCGAAGGTCGAGGCCTTTGAAACTTCGGAAAATATTCCAAGGGGGAGGAATAAGTTCTAAAGCTTAGGAGGGAGCATAGCTGTAATTAGATTAGCTGGAGAGGAAGAGATCTAGGTCATCATATCTAGTGCAAAGAACCGATAGTCATCGGATCTGGAGGAAGGTGCACGGAGTTTAACCTCTGGGAGGTCATAAAGGAGACGATCTGTATGGACAGTGGAGACACTTTGTGGAGGAACTGCCGAAGTTGCGAGAATCATTGGATCTTGTAGAGCAGCAAGGGGATTAAGGATGAGTATCTTCCGATACTCTGAAGCTTAGAAAGGATAGCGACCATTAGATCTGGGTCAAAGATAGTCATTGATCTCATTCAAGAAATCGTGAATTCGGGGTTCCTGAGTTCAGAGGGCAGACCAAATTCTTGGTTCTGCGAAGCCCTAAGTCACGAGGAGCAAGGAAGGAGATTCAAACCATTGGATCTAAGCCATGGGAGAACCATTGGATCAGAACCTTTACGTTCTATTGCATATTGGGAGTTCGAGGGTTGAAAGAATTTTTTTTTGATTGCGAGGTCATGAAGTGTTGAGCGCTGAGGGCTCATAGAACATGTGGCACATCTGTTAGGTGGGGACCACATGGTTGACAGGTGGCATAGCAATAAGCGCTCAAAGAAAGGAGAAGCGGGTGACAGGTGCTGGACACATGTCGCCTGGAAAGGAGTTGACTCATCGCTGAATTTCGTGTCTTGGGGATTCATGAAGGAGGAGCACGAGGGCTCAACACTCCAACTCATGAAGTTTTCAGTTGCGAGTAGTGCTAGCACTTATCCCTAGCCAGTGGTTATGTGTGGAAGGCACTAACAAGGAGGAGCCATACCCATATCACATCTTGGGTATCAACGTCTGGAGAAAGAGGATTCGAGGGTCTTCGACTCATGAACTCACGAGTTGTGAGAGTCTCTTGTGCTAAGGTAAGGTCGTGGTTGCATGGAAATGTGAGGCTCATGCCTAGCATCAAGTTGCAAAGGTCGGGTTTTCATGAAGGACATGTGGATCAGATTCATTGGAGGTTCCAGCAGGGAATCAAAGGAGTCGCTTCGGCTCGAGGAGAATTTAGAACAATCCTATGTGGATCTTGGACCAAGGGCCGGACATCTGCGTTAGAGCTGAAGTGTTGGTTATAAGTTTGATAAAAGAAGCGTGAAAGATTCTGCTGCTATCATATATTCAGGTAGTATAATTTTTAATGGAAGCCATGCAGGTATGAGTTTTTATCACTCTTTTTGCATAATTTTTGAAAGGAAATTTTGGTAAGAATTTCCTCAGCTAGAGATATGTTAAAAAAATCACATGATTATATGATTGAATGCATACCACTGGATGTGGTAAAGGTTGTAGGCCTATATTAATTCAAAACTTTTTAGCTTCTGAATGCACACATTGACATAGTATAATGTCATGTTAATTTGGTTATGGGGTAATAAACAAAGAATTAAAGATAAAAACTAGTTGTAGGAATAAATGCCAGTAAGCTAGTCATGTATGAGACAATGACCTGGTTAAATATGAAAAGGTATGGAGAATGTGGAGACACATTGGCAAGAATTCCAACTCATGGATGGTGAGATACATGACTGAGATAGAGAGCATTATGTAATCAATGCAAGGTGCACTGAATAAGAATGCATTGAGAATTGCACTCATGCATAATGAGTGATAGAATTGTATACTAAATGCAATGGTTGAATATGTTTTGTAAGTACATGCATATATATTATTGCATGGAAATAATTATACTAATGGCTGAAATGTTGCTAACCCCTGAAGTTGAGAACAATTCAGGAACTGTTAAACATTGCAATAGGAAAGTTACAAGCCAGGTAGTCATAGGAGTAGAGACTACATAGAATTTTATGTTCAGAAAACTGAAATAATGAACTTACTATTGTTAATTATGAACATTCATATGCATAGAATGACGAGTCATTCTATTTGGTCAAGTTGTTTGGTAATTGTGATTGAATTGCTAGGTGAAAGAAATTCTAAGATTATTGCATAAGATGTTGTACATGTTGAATTATGATGTACAGAAAATACTGACAATTTGTTGGCAGTATGCAAGATGAAGTCTTGCAGGAAAATTGTATGCAGTTTGATGCCTATGGAAAATCACAAGGATGGCTGCATTCATAATGTGGCAACAACCAAGATGAATCATGAAATAGAATTTCATGTTTTGGGAATAAAAGTTGAATTTCCTTTTGAACTAATTGGAATTCCTAAATGAATTCCTTTATGTTCTCTCAGGATAACTTCATGTGGTTGATGCAGATGAGATGATGTTGATAAAAGTTAAATGTTCGCTACAAAGAGTATCTCGGGAAGATGTTGCTTGGAAGTCTTAGAAGGCAGTTGGAACTCCTGGAGCCACGGTGCTCTAAGAATTCTGGTCCAGCCTGTTGATGAAGCCCAAGGAAAGGAAGGTGTAGCACCGATGGACTGTGCTTGTGAAGGTGTATTCTCATGGGTGGGACAAGCATGTGGGGAATGAGAGACCGTTAGTTGGAGTACTGTCGAGGTTTGAATGGTTGGAGTGTTACTGAGGTCTGGTACCTTGGCCTAGACCATGTGGATAAGGATTGTGGACCATGGCTATCTTGGGAAGCCATTGCCCCGATGGATTCATAGCCCTGCTCCGGGGTGGAAGGTCGTCTCACTCAAAAGATAAGTACAATTCTCTATTTATTGTATGTTGTGTATGTTGTATATAGTTTTAATATTATTAAATTTGTTTGTATATACATTGCATATATGATTTCATTACCGCATCCATGACTGTACCTAAGGTGTCTCATATTTCATTACTTAAGAAATATATATACCTGATGCTAATCATGTAATCGATTGGAATATGATTCAGGTGGAACCAGAAGGTCTCCTGCAAGTGCATCCTGTGTGCATATTGGATAGGAAAATAAAATAGCTCCAGAAATGAGTTATTGAGCTTGTAAAGGTCTAGTGGACCTAGTATGGTCCTGAGGAAGTGACATGGGAGCATGAGGATGCTATACAGGCGTAATACCCGCATATTTTTGAAGAGTTTGGAAATCTTGTTGATGTTGTGTGAAAGTTTCACTGAGGACAGTGAAAAAATAAGGGAGGGGGATTGTAATGCCCCCAAGGCCAAGCCCTATTGTAAATCATGTTTATGAAATGAATTGTAATTATGTTTTTTATAGGTTGGTGAGCCAAGTTAATATAAGTTGGTGGGATTATGTGATTATTAGGCCAGAGAGCCTAAGTGTTGAAGACCAAGAGCCTGATTTTGTACATGTATCTATGCACAATGTTAATAAAAATATAAACACCACCACGTGCAGACCGACTGACCACAATGAATGAGTGATGGGGGACTAAGCTTCCACAGAGTGGGCAAGGGATTAGGGGCTGGAAGGTGGGAAAAGGGACTAAGTGTTGAGCCTAGGGGCTTAAGTCCTTAGGGAATATAATTTTAATATTATTCCAAAAGACATGTGAATAATATGTTTTATCTTAAGTTATTTTGGAAGGACACGCAACTTCCAAATGGAAGGATCACATGCAGTTGCATGGGTGACAAGTGTCAACCCAGGCGCATGAAAATAAAATGGCTGAGATGAGTCATGTTGGGGGTTCCTCCTCCATTCTACCTAACCATCTGAGCGTGAACCCATCCGACCTATGGAAGAGTCCTCATGCATATTCTGAACTGTATGTCCCATCTGACCCCTCAAAGAGACCTCGTGCCATTCTGAAACCGAGGTGTGAAGTCTGTGTGTTGATTTCGGGGATAGCCTGTGTTGATTTCTAGGAAAGTCGATGCATCCTATTTCTGAGAAGATCGAGCATGTTTGTGGAGTCTTTGTCCCAAATCCATAATCGTGAGACCATCTTGTCATTACTGAGCCTATTTGGAAATCCTGTGTCTATTTTCCCCATTAGTTGTTGTGGCCACATAGTGCTGGACTCTGTGTGGCTTGTTGTCCAGTTTTTACCACACTCTCTCCAGGTGAGAGAGGTGATTGAAGCTGGAAGAATAGGTTTCTTGGCCTGTGAGCGACTCTCTCCAGGTGAGAGAGGTGATTGAAGTTGGAAGAACAGGTTGCTTGGCCTGTGAGTGACTCTCTTCAGGTGAGAGAGTGCGCAGAGGAAGGAGAGAACTTCTGGAAGGAACCCTGTAGTTGCCACAAAGCTTGGAGACTTCTAGTTTGGTCTGTTGCTGAAAACCAAGGCATGGGAGGTTAGCAGCCGAAGGACTGTCTAGGTGACAGAGAAGTTGTATACTCCTGGGGTGGATCAGGCATGTTGGGAAGGAGATTCTATGGGCAGTGAATATGAGTTGTTCCTGGGAGAGAATTCCTTCCTTGTGACCAAGTGTTTTCCCTGTTACCTGAACCTAACCTAGGATTCCTTGCCTTGGGGTGGAGCTTAGTCCCAACTCAAGGGTGACCCACTGCTAAGCTTGAAGAGCAGTGTGGTCTAAGGCTGGAAGGTTCGTGGAAGGCCTACACCTGGTTGGTGGAATTACCACCATTTCAAAGATAAGTACCAGATGATGTTATAATTATGTTTTTGTATGTCTGTGTATTTATATTTATCATGTATTCTATTGTGCATATGAATTAATGTTAAAGCCATTGATTATTTATAGTAGCAGTAATTCTTATATTTAGTCTGATTTTAAATGTGTTTCATTTGCTTAAATGCATGTCTTATATATAGAATTATGTATGAGATTGTTATTCCACGAAGTAGGCCTGCCCGGCCTGGAATCGGGGCATTATAGTTTGGTATCAGAGTGTTACAACATAGATTTTCCCCTGTAAATGTTTCTTCCATGACTATGTCATTTCCAAAGGATGACAATCAGGGCCATGATAGTGCCATGTTGGATGATACAAGGAAAGTGAAGTCACATGGATGCCACATGGTGAAGTGGGTGGCCATTGGCCAATGACACCCTAAAAACTTCAGAAGGCCTTAACTCTTGAACAAGAACTTAGTTTTAGATGAGCTTCTAGTCATTGGAAATATCTTGGAGATCAGAAGGCAATGGTGCCTCTCTTTGAGGAACTCAGAGAAGCTATAGGAAAGAAAACAAATTATATCCCATCCCTTAAAAGGGTATTTAAGGGGTTGGGTGTGTTACAAATTAGGTGAGAGGACTTATAAACCCTCATCAAGTCCCAATTCTACCCTATCGAGTATGTAGAGGACCAATGGATTTGATGGCACTACTTTAGGCAGAGGCAGGGGTAAAGTGCATAGGAGTACACCACTGAGTTCATAAATATGGCCATCATGTTGGGTAGCTCTCCCAATAACCCAAATGTAGTCCTCAAGTATCTTGGGGGTTTATACAGTCATCTATGAAAGCAGATGATGCTCTTCAAGCCAAGAAAAATGGATGAGGTGTGTGTATAGAAACAATACCTAAAAGAAATAGGCCAAAAGAAAGGGAATCCAAGTGGTTCGAAGCAGAAAGAGCACCACGAAGCTTCCAAGGAGGGGAAGAATAAGTGGAAAGGGGGAAAATATAAGAAGATAAAAACCACTACACAAAAATGCAAAGATACCAACAACCATTGCAATCATTGCAACGTTGAAGGCCACAGCGAGGAAAAGTTTTGGAAACTACATCTAGAGATGAACTCGAAGAATCACAAGGAGGATGAAAAGAAAACGAACCATCTAGCCACTGTTTCAAGAAATTAGGTTGAAATTAGTTCAGATGTGGATGAAAATATTTTCTCCACATCTATGCGGAAGGATGTGAATATGAGTAGCCTTCATCACCAGGAAGAGAAGGAGATGACTGAGTTCTTCCACATCAAGATTCAGGTCAAGAATACCAAGATAGATGCTTTGTTTGACTTTGGTTTACAGGCTAATCTCATAGAAGTGGACATGGTCAGGAAGCTTGGATTGGAGGTTCATGATCATCCGATCCCCTATCCATTGGGTTGGGTAAACAAGGATGCAAATATAAAGGTAATGAAACATTGTAATATTAAATTTGTTGTAAGTGTTGATTTTTTTGATGAAGTGGAATTGGACATAGTACCCCTTGATGTATGTGGAGTAGTGTTTGGAATCGCTTAAATGTATATGAGGGATGTAATATTCATGCTGATATCCAACCAATATTGACTGATCAAGGATGGAAAGTCATACATCATCAACGTGCATAAATACAAGTCAAAGATCTCACTAGTAATTTCCAACCAAGCCAAGAAGTTGATTAGTTATAGTAAGAAATACGTTTTTCTTTTCTTAAGAGAAAATTGATCTGATATTGAGTCAATGACAGTGAAGACAACCCTGGAGGGGTGTACTAAAGAACATAAACACTAGTTGGAGGATTTGTTACAAGAATAAAGAGGAGTGTTACAGGAGCCTAAAGGGATACCACCCAAGAGGGAAGTGGATTATGAAATATATTTGTTTCCATACTCCCCATTATCGAATATTAGGTTGTATAGATAGCCCGTTTTGAAAACAAATGAAGTGAGGAAGCAATTGTAGTAATTATTGGAGCAGGGTGTGATTCGACCAAGTACCTCACCTTGTGGATCACCCATCGTAATTGTGCCCAAGAAAGATGGGACTTGGAGAATGTGTATCGTTTATAGGGCATTGAACAAGATTACATTGAAGAATCGGTATCCTCTGCCAAGGATTGATGATCTATTGGATCAGATGTAGCATGCCAATTACTTCACTAAGCTAGATATGAAATCATGATATCAATAGGTACGAGTCAAAGATGAAGATACCTGGAAGACTTCCTTCAAGACAAGGCAATGTTTGTATGAGTGGTTGGTTAGGCCATTTGGTTTATGCAACATACCAACTACATTTATGAGACTAATGAATGATGTTTTACACCCTTATCTAGATTCATTTGTTATTATTTATTTGGATGATATACTGGTTTATAAAACTACCTGGGAGTAGCACATATCACATCTTATGTGTGTGTTAGAGACTCTAAAAAATCACCAGATTTGTTTAGAAATTGTCAGAAGAACCACAGTGTTTTTGAAAGCTTGTCGATGTTTCGGATCCACAACAGGATCCATCTTCAAGACAAAAAATCCCGAGGAAAAATAAGAGAGGAACCTGAATAAATAATGATGAGGAGTGTGGGAAGCCTAAAGTCGGCTAAGTGAAACCCTAGGTTTTAGAAGAATTTTTAAAAATAGGTTTTTAATAGAGAGTTTGTTAATTAATAAATTAAGTGGTTTAATTTAATAATTTAGATGGTGTTAATATTATTATTAATTATTATGTTAATTATAGGTTAAATTAGGTTAAATTAGGGTTAATTTATTGAGGTAGTGTTAGTAGTATTATTATTGTATTATATGTTGGTATTAAATAGGTTGGTCATGATTTAATTTTAATTACCCAATTGATGTTAGTGATTATTAAGGTATTATGCTGGTTAAGGTTAAGTTAGGTTTAATTTGTAAAAAAGTAATAATATTATTAATAATGTGTGTTATAAGGATTTTAATAAGGTATGTTGGTATAAATTGGTTTTAATAAGGTTGGTTTTAATAATCAAGTTATGTCAAGGTTCGGAAAAGGTAAGGGTGTAAGTTCTAGAGTCCTGAGAAAAAGGTTAGTAATGTTTTCTTTTCTGAATGAGCGGGATCCAACTTTCACTAATATCTAAGCCACTGTCTCTATTTAGTTTATTGGGGTTTTTGATGATTTCGATTGCTTCTCTAATTCGTCTTTTAAGGAGATGGTCTTCTTTAGCTAAGATTTTGCTGTCTTCTAGGCGTATATAATGCTTAGTTGTGAGAGAGTGTTCAGCTAGTGCTGAGGTGCAATTTCGTTCATTTTTTATGTCAAATCTCTCACCACAGAAATCTAAATGATCAAATCACCAGATGTTGGCCAATCTCAAGAAATGTGAGTTTTCTCAGCAATCTTTACTATATTTGGGGTATGTGATCGGTGGAGGGGAGCTCAAACTATATCCATCAAATATGGAGGCCATCATGGAATGACCGGTCCCTACAAATGTCACTAAAGTTAGGAGTTTTTTTGGGGTAGAAAAATACTTGTGGAAGTTCATATTTTCATTTTCAGTGGTAGTTACACCACTCCACACCATAGAAACCAATGGTAATATTCTCTAGTGGGGGGATAATCAACAGAAAGCATCTGATGAGATGAAAATAAATATTAGTCAAACACAAATACTCATGATATTGAATTTGCAGAAGCCCTTTGAAGTGGAGACATATGCAAGTGGGTATGTCATGGGACTACTCTTGATGCAAGGAGGAAGGTCGTCTGCTATCATTATGAAACATTTCATGGAGAGGTTGTCAACTAACCTACATATGACAAAGATCTATATGCCTTGGTACAAGCTACCAAAAAGTGGAAGCAATATCTAATGTGCAAGGAGACCATTATCCACATAGATCACCAACCACTGCAGTATTTGTAGGCCCATAGTAAATTACAACAAACCAGGAAGTACAAGTGGATGTGTCTTTTACAAAAAAATCATTTGATCATAAAGTATAATAAAGGTATCACAGATAAGTTGGAAGACATGCTTTCACGGCCACCCACATCTGGGATTAGATCTTTTGGAACTCTGATGGACATGGATCATTTTACCCATTATGCATATAAAGAGGCATACACATAATATCATGACTTCAAGGAGGTGTTTCAACATCTACATGGCCAAATTCATACAAATAAGATGATGGTGAGGATGACTATCATTTCTAGACTGGATTACTCTACAAGTTCGATAGGATATGTGTTCCTAAAGGTGAATGATTGCATCTTATCAGAGAGGCTTAGATGTCCAAGGTTGCAGGATATTTTGGTTTTGGGAAGACAATTGCCAACTTATAGAGGTATGTGTATTGGCCCATAATGCAAAAATATGTAGCACGGTATATTAGAGGATGTATACTTTATTGTACCAACAATGTCAATAATAGGAAGTAAGGTATATACCATCCCTTACCTGTACCAAATCGACCTTGTGAAAGTATTTCCATGGATTTTGTGGGAGGTTTACCAACAACGAGGAAGGGACATGACTATCTATTTGTGGTATTTGACAAGTTCAACAAAATGTGCATTCTCGTGCCTTATAAAAAGACCTTCAATAAACAAGAAGCAACAAACAAGTTATTTGAACAGTTCTGGGTGCACTTTGGGATACCAAGAGCATCATCTCAAATAGGGATACCATATTTATCAGTGAATTTTGGACTACATTATAGGAGAAGATGGACACTAAGTTGAATAGGTCTACAAAATTCCATCCACAAACAAATGGGAAAACAAAATTTTTCAACATGACCTTGGTGCAACTTTTGAAGGGATACAATAAAAACCATCTGAAGACCTGTGATGAAAAGATAATCTATATACAACACTCTTGTAACAGAGCAGTCCACACTTCTACTACTAAGTCACATTTTGAAACTTGCTTTGAATATTTTCCACCTTCACCCTTAGATGTTGTATATGGAAAACAAGGAGGGGTGAGGGAGGACCTCACGAGAGATGCATTATAAGGAGAATTTTGTTTTGATAATATTAGGAAGATTCTTTTGCAAGTACAAGAGACATTGGAGAAGTCATAAGAAAAGTACAAATCTAAACATGATGAACACAAAACATACAGAACATTTAGAGTGGGAGACAGAGTATGGTTACATTTGAACAAGGAAAGGCTACATGGTCCTATTATGAATATCAAGGCTCTATAGTAAGGTCCTTTTGAGGTATTGGAAAAGGTAGGAGATAATACCTACATACTCAATTTTCCCCCATACATGCACATTTAGTTAGTAGTGAATGTGGAGAATATCAAACTCTATGAGCCTTCCATGTTAGATCAAGAGGACGAGAAGGTCCTACCTTCCATAGAGGATTTAGCACCAGATGTTCATGTAGAGTTAGAAGAGGACACAATTTTTTAGAATCAATCTAGAACTACAAGACATGGCTAACATGACCTTTGACAGATTGGGTTGAAAGGAAAACTTCTAGGAAAAGCAAAGTGGTACTCCAGGGAGAAGGTAGAGGAAATATTTCCTTACCTCATTCAATAAAGATTTTGGGGACCAAAATCCTCCCTAAATGGTGAGGTATTATCCATATTAGATCATTATATTGTTTTTCATCCATCCTAATCATTTTAGAGTGGAAAAAATGGAGGAATTAGCTTGCATGGCCATTTTAGTGGCAGATCCCAGTTTGGAAAATTGGGGTTTGGAACCTTTCGGGGCCATTTTGAGGAATCAAACAAAATTTATGTGGGTTAAACCTCTCCTATAATTAATATATCCTTGTGACACTATTATACGCATCGAGGCCTTTCCAACGATGAAAACTTCATGTCAATCAGAGTTCGTATGCAAAATTTATGCCTCTTACAAGTTGACCTACCATGTTGACCACCATGGTACGAGAGGATGCCATGTCATCCCCCGTTACTCATACATGTAAGGCTATCCATGTGAGTTATTTCAAGAATATTCTAGATGGTTCAAAGCCCTACCAAAATTGAGGGTTGAAGAAGTCAAAAACTTATCCTCAGATGGATATCGAGCTATATTAAATAGCAGGCCACTAGGAGCAGAAGGGTTCCATCCTTTTGAATTGTATCTTGTTCCATATCTGAGCAAAACATATGAGAGTGGTATTATGTGAGCATAACAGAGGAGGAGAGATTCTATAGAAACCATACATGCCACAGTTCAAAGGAAACTCCACAGAGAGTGTCTCTTTCTTTGTACTTATATTATTTATATACCAGAGAAAAGAGAATAGAGAAACCTCACATTCTAGTTGGGTTTTCTCCCGTATTGGGTTTCCCAGGTCATATCTTGTGTTTATTTGCGGATGGTGTGATTGTATTTTATTGTTCCCTATTTTCCACATTTTATCTATTTCATGCATAAGAAGAAAATTAGTCACTTAAAATTCTAGAGATCCAAAGGAAAAATAACCTTAATATTAAATATTTCAGTATTTTATTAGATCGGTTGTGACGAATTGTTCCAATCGAATATCCATGACAATTTACAAATCAAAATGTATCCAAGGGTAATGTGGCTATTGAAATAAATCCAAATCATCATAATATTACTAACATAATCAGTCCAAAGCATCATGGAATCAACATCAATTTATAGACTTAATAATATAAGAGATTTCCCAAATGGTTTTATCAAACATTTGATCATGTTTTATTAGATGAGAATCCTAAATTAGGTGGAAGGATAGTTCATCTGAAATTGAGGTAAATAAATGTTTTTTTCAATTATGATTTACTTGCTAACATTCAACATTCTTTTGAACATCAAAGTTATGAAGAAACCAAAAGATGAAAAGAAAGAGAGGATGATTTGCAAGTTGAATACGATGACTTGATGAAAATCAGACTTGGGTGTTGCAAGATGTTCTGACTAATAAAAAAAACCATTGTTTGCAAATGGTTATATAAGGTCAAGTAGAAAGAAGATAGTACACTTGACAAGCATAAACTAGGGCTAGTTGAAAAGGGATTTTCCTAGCAAGAAAGGATAGACTATGAGGATACATTTTCCACCACTGTCAAGTTGGTTATGATAAGGTTAGTTCTATCTCTTACTACTCATTTCAGTTATACTATCTATCAAATGGATATTAAGAGTTCCTTCCTTGATGGTCATTTAAAGGAAGAGGTTTATATGTATTAATCTCAAGGATTTCATGTTTGTACAAACAAACATTTGGTATACAAATTGGTTAAGCCTCTTTATTCCCTCAAACAGGCTCCAAGATATTAGCACATCAAACTTGACAAATATTTGTAGGACAATGGATTTAGAAGAAGCTTAAATTCTGATTCCAATCTCTACTAAAAAAGTGAGGATTGTGATGTGGTAATATTGGTGATATATGTAGATGAAATTAACATGACAAGTAGTGAGGTAAGAGCAATTATCTAGGTAAAATATAACTTATGTTTCACTTTTGACATGATAGAGTTAGGCCTCCTACATCATTTTAAGTTGTAGAAGTTTGGAAAAATAACAAATGTGTTTTTGGTTCACAAACCAAGTATGTCAAAGTCAAACTAAGTATTGGTCTAATGAAAGAAACTAGTCTAATGGACTCATTTGTGAATTAGAAAAATGAGTCGATTTAAGGAAACTAGTGGAAAGTTTGATTTATATTGCAACCACTAGGTTGAATTTTAGTTTGGTAGTCAACTATATATCCAATTTTAAGACAAACCCTAAAGTACAACAATTGATAATAGTAAAAAAGGTTTTGATAAATGTTAATCGTATAATAGATTTGGGATTATTATATGGTGAAAGTGACGCACTTTAATAGAATGGCTATATAAATTCTAGTGGGACAAAGATCGGTGAATGATTAGAAATCAACAACTGGTTATGTGTTCAATCTCATAACAACTGCAGTTTCAGGCTTAGCAAGAAAATACATTTTGATTTACTTTCTTCTACTAAATCAAACTAGAGGGAAGTAGTAAAGGAGAATGTGAGAGCATAGTTTAGATTACAAGAATACTTGGATATTTAATTATTGAACAAACCAAGCCAATAGTGCTTTTCTATGACAATCAAGGTAATATAAAATTAGAAAAGAATCTAATATTTTATGAATGCACCAAACACATTGATGTGTATTGTCATTTTATCAAACATGTTTTAAAATATGAAGAGATTGAACTTTAATATTGTATCACACAAGAGTAGATTGAAGACATCTTTACCATGCCACTTGCTTTAGATAAGTTTTTCAAATTAAAAAATAAGCTTGGTGTATTTTCCAAAATGATCATTAATGGAGGATTTTAAGAATGGTCTTTTATGAGTAATTAGAATTTGCTTTCCGTAAATACATAGTACATTAATTTTTTTAGATTTAATAATAAATAAATAAGAAGAGGTTACACAACATCGTTCTCTTGTTCATTTGTACGTATGTAAGAAGACACATTATGATTTGATGAATAACAACTTGATTGTTACATTCTCACTAGCTTGGTCTCCTCTCTATTCAATCTTTATGATGTTAAACCCCTTTTGGGATTTGGATTCTAGGAAGCAAGATGAGAGATTTTTGTTGAAGTGTCTAACAAAATACAATCATTCAACAAAATAGGGGAAAATAATTATTTTGAGGTATACCTTTAACCAGAGAAGTTTATGGTTGTTTTGGTTGTTTCATGATTACTTCATCTCTAATGGCCACCTCTTTTATAGATTAAGCTAAGGACTTGACCCTAGGAAAACTAGTAACCTCCTCAAATTCCCTCTCTTCTCTGCCGAAGACCTTTTCAATATTTATGGGGATATTACCATATATTCTCCTCTAGTTAGGCCTTCCAATTTTTCTTAAACAAACCACCTTCAAATGGACATAACCCTACAATTATGACCCCTAAATATCATCCTCACATAGTCCACAATTTGCAAATATTCACTTGCAAGCCTCTATTTCCACATGCTTCAATAATTTTTCCCTGAGATCCATTCTTGCCACATACCTATTCACATGTTTTCTTGACCTTACGTAAAAATCTATGGATGTCCCTAAACTATTTCCTAGATCTCTTAAAACAACATCGATCCATAACTTGAAAGGGAGTGTGGGAAGATTGACCCGGATAAGTTGGGCATGGGATATTTTGATCCTTAAGTCGAATGATGGGGTCGAACCTTTCAATGGTAGGATAGTTGTACTTAATTCACATAACCATATTTCAGTGAAAGGATAAATGAACATAAGTCTGAACAATTCATAGTACTTTTCTAGCCTATTGACCTCATATCCATCATCAAAATTAGTGGTAAGAGAATCTAAATCAAACCTCGTACTAATTGGCATCTTATTATCTTCGACAATGTCAACATCCCTTATTTTTCAAGCCCTGTTACCTACAAATTCAATTTATAATATTTGATTTGTTGACAATATCCTAGGGAAAAGGGGCCAAAACATCCCTATAGGATCAAAACCCCAAGGGAATGTTGACATTAACTTTCCCTTCAACTACTTTTCGATGATTTCTTGGGTGAGCAAAACCTAGATCTCCATATTTATTATCTTTTTATGATTGAGATCATCTTTGCTACTACCATAGTGCTAGAATTTATTCATAATATTGGAATATCAACCCCTCAATTGAATTCAATGAGTAATCTATGAACTCCTCCTTCATTGAAAATATGTTATTCTTAGTTTTTTTAGAAGGAAAAGAAATGTTTCAGTATTGAGGATTGGTCATGACCTAGCATCTATTAATATTATCTCAAGACCCTGACATGTAGCTACATCATTGTGCAGAGACAAAATCTCATCACCTATAATAACCCACTGGTGATCCTTAAAGGGGTAGGCTTTCATTCTTGCTAGATGTCTAGGTCTCAAGTTATTAAAATGTTTCCTTACATTCAAGGAATACAAGCTCTTAGCCAAGACGAAGTAGTTTTATGTCATACTCCAGGACTAATAAGGTGGTTTCAACCCAATGCAGTATCCACCAGATACCTAGTATCCCTATCTCTCATCGCTAAGACTACAAAGGAAGGTTCATGTGGTATTCACAACATATATCCATCAATTCCATATGTGAAACTTAGGATATTAGATATTAATTGTAATTTAACCTCATGCCCAAGAAAAGAGATCTATATTATTATTATAATTGTATACTATTTTCTTACTACAAAAGATACTACTTTTACTAAGTAATTTTGTTTATTTAAATTTATTAATTATTTTTAAATAATAATTTTAATTCATACTTGCATCTCTCAGAACCACTCACAACATCTTGAAAACTTGTTCTAGTCGTTCCAGTGTTTTTGGAGAGCTTGAAACGGGTACAGACATTTTGAATTGACTAGGAACAATTTTGGGAACTTGGTAGCTTCAACTTCAAGGAAATGCGATGAGTTTCTCATATTGATTTTTAAACTAAAATTATATTTTTGGTGTTAACAAGTACCAATTTTGGATACCATTAAATTGAAATGCAAATATTTTTATTCAATTATTACAAACATCTAATTTATTACAATTTTTTTTATTATATTTATTCAAAATATCACTATAAAACAAAAACTAAACTACACTTAAATCTTATTTCAAGAATGATTTAAATAAAAAAGCTTAATAGTACTCAATTTATATTTGTGGATATGAATAGCTTTTAATGCATGCATGTTTTTCTTGGAACCTCTACTAAACATGAAAATCAAATAAATCAATGCCATGTTAATGAAAAGCATTTTCTCTACTCTTTTGTTGCTATCAACAAGCCATATCATTGTTTTTTATTGGATTTTCATATTCCAAGAGTAGTATTATTTAGCTTTTTCCAATCACCAAAACAATGGTTTAAATTTATGAAGATGTTCAAAGTTTATATATGTAGGGTTTAATTTTACAAAGATGTTAAAATTTTATATATGTGTTTTGTTTCTCACTTTTAGATTTTAATGGACATTAACTGTTAAATATATTCATATAATTATTAACACAAGTTAAATTAATAATTTTGAAACTATACTTTTTCAAGAAATATAATGTTTTAATTTTGCAAATACAGTTCTAAATTTATACTTATTAATACCAAAAATATAATTTAATATATTAAAGTAATAAAGTTTGATACACTATAACTTGTGGAACAACCAACACTTGATAAATTCAAGTTCAATCAATCAACTCAATTTAGAACTACATGCAACAAATCCAAAAGAAATTATTCAAGGAAATGAAGAACAGGTTCCAATGGAGATCGAGGACATTATGACTATTCAAGGAAATGAAGAATTGGTTTCAATGGAGATCGAGGAATTTAAGCCCGGTCATAAGGAAAACCAGGAAATTCCCAACAATAAATCAACACTTTGAATTATGCATATCCAATGTATATTTTTGCTTTAGTGAGTTTGTCAAAATTTGTTATCATATTATTATATTAAATATTTAAAAAAATAGTATATTTAAAACACTACTTATATTATAACATTTTAAAACTATACAATTATACTATATACATTTTAAAACTACATAACTTATATAATAATAAGTAACTTATACAATAATAAGGGAAGGGTTGTAATTAATACTTAGTTATTTTAAATCAAATCAAATCAATGTTTTTTTTGGGAGTAATAAGCATGTGGTTACAAAGTATTTAATACTTTATAGTTTTGGTGTATATTGTTAAATTTAAATAACAAAGTATATAGAGCATTTTTGTTCTAAGGCTTTTGCGACCATTGTTTTGATCAGAAAGTTCTTTCAGATTTATCGCATACATTTTTTGATTTTCATATAGAGCATTAAAAACGTCCTAATCTAAATATTTTATGTTTTGTTTTTTTTGGTTAAATTTTCTGTTAAATTTAACTGGTAATCTAGCATGAACTTTAAACAACAAAAAATACAATTCATACATTTAAAAATGCAATTTAAACAACATAAAATTGAAAAAAACTAGATTGATTAGACAACACTGTTAAAAACTCTATAACCCGGTCCTTATTGCTTCCATTGTTTCACCTTCACTTGTACTTGATTGCTTTATATTTTCACCTATTCTTCACAGATACTATCGGTTCACCTATTCTTCACTTGTACTTGATTGATTTATTTATCGGTTCACCTGTTCTCCACAAACCATGATTTTCTCTGACCACGGGTTTATACACTTATTGAACAAGGGTTTTCCACCATGGGGAGTTGCCATTTTTCTGTACTGACACGGTTTTGGGAAGCATGTATTGACATTTCAAAACTGGGAGAACATTACTTCAAGATAGGGTCGTTTTTACTAGAAAATGGGGTCGTTAAAGAGTGTTACCACAAAGAGCTCAAAGTCGTGCCGCTGGAATACAATTACCTGACCATCATGTCCATGAGTGGTGTCTATTCTTACGTTGTAAGGAAACTATCTTCTCAACGAATGGGATGGTGTGGAATTGTAGTCCATATAACTTTTCTACATTTTCTTCTCATTTTCTTCTCATTGTGAAGTTGCAGACCCCATATGACGGGTACTGATCCATACCCAAAGAGATGGGCTTGACGCGATGGGATTGATGGTTGGCCAATATGCATTAAGGGCATGGAAACATGACTGAGCAGAGAGGCTGAGGGAACATTTTACATGATGTAGGAAAAAAATGTAAAATGGATTATTTTTTTAAAGTTTAGTAGAAAACTTGGCTAAAATTTAAGTGTTATCTATAGGTTCACAAGTCATAGTATTAAAGGCATAGGTCCTCCTTGCCTAGCCTAGGAGTGCAGTTTTGAGGATATTGGAAACTATCTAGAATTTTGAAATTTTACTTATTATAGATTATAGTAAAAATATTTTTTTCCAAAACTATTTTGAATACGCAATATACAATGTCATATTTGAGCATCTTATCCTGAAGGTACTAGAAGAACAATGGCATCCATTCAATTTTTTTTTATATAATTGTTTGAACATCTTGTTTATGAGTGGTTTCTATTCAATATATTTTTTTGATTTGGGAACGATTTTTCTTCAATGTATATTTTTGTTGGTTAGTACACCGTCTTTAAGACTTTGCTTTAACTTTCAAAATCACATTTCTTAAACTAGACGCTAACCCTATAAACATATTTTTCTCTAATATACTTTTTGGGCCCATGAGCCAAGTCCATTCAATATACATTTAGCTAGACGCTATCAACATCTTATCTTTAATATACTTTTTGGCCCATGAGCGACGTCCATTCAATATACATTTTCGTTGGGTACATCTCTTATGTTGTCAGCATCTTATCTTACTTTTTGGGCCTGTGAGCGAAGTCCATTCAATATACATTTAACTAGACGCTATCAACATCTTATCTTTAATATACTTTTTGGCCCGTGAGCGACGTTCATTCAATATACATTTTCGTTGGGTACATCTCTTACGCTGTCGACATCTTGTCTTACTTCTTGGGCCAGTGAGTGAAGTCCATTCAATATACATTTAACTAGATGCTATCAACATCTTATCTTTAATATACATTTTGTCCTATGAGCGATGTCGAATCAATATACATTTTCATTGGGTACTTCAATTACGCTGTCAACATCTTGTCTTACTTTTTGAGCCCATGAGCGAAGTCCATTCAATATATTTAACTCCGCGCTATCAACATCTTATCTTTAATATACTTTTTGACCCGTGAGCGATGTCCATTCAATATACATTTTCATTGGGTACATCTCTTACGCCGTGAGCCTCTTGTCTTACTTTTTGGGCCTGTGAGCGAATTCCATTCAATATACACTTAACTAGACACTATCAACATCTTATATTTAATATACGTTTTGGCCTGTGAGTGACGTCCATTCAATACACATTTTCTTTGGGTACATCTCTTACGCTATGATCCTCTTGTCTTACTGTTTGGGCCCGTGAGCGAAGTCCATTCAATATACATTTAACTAGACACTATCAACATCTTGTATTTAATATACTTTCTGGCCCGTGAGCGATGATCTTTAATATACCTTTTGGCCCATGAGTGACGCCCATTCAATATACATTTTCGTTGGGTACATCTCTTACGCTGTCAACATCTTGTCTTAATTTTTGGGCTCGTGAGTGAAGTCCATTCAATATACATTTAACTAGATGCTACCAACATATTATCTTTAATATACTTTTTGGCACGTGAGTGGCATCCATTCAATATACATTTTCATTGGGTACATCTCCTACGTTTTGAGCATCTTGTCTTACTTTTTGGGCCTGTAAGGGAAGTCCATTCAATATAAATTTTACTAGACACTATAAACATCTTATCTTTAATATATTTTTTGGCCTGTGAGTGACGTCCATTCAATATACATTTTCGTTGGGTATTGAGCGAAGTCCATTCAATATACATTTAACTAGACGCTATCAACATCTTATCTTTAATATACTTTTTGACCTATGAACAATGCTCATTCAATATACATTTAACTAGATGCTATCAACATCTTATCTTTAATATATTTTTTGGCCCATGCACAATGTCCATTCAATATACATTTTCATTGGGTACATCTCTTATGATGTCAACATCTTGTCTTTGGAATGGATGGTGGTGGAAATGTAGTCCACATACATTCTCTAGATTTTTTTCGCATTGTGTCCAGTTGCAGAGCATATACAGTGTGCCTATTGCGAGAGTATAATGTGTATTGACTCTACAATCAAAGAGATTGGAAATATGGTTGTTGGTCGACAACCTGCCTCAAAAGAAAAATGCATGGAAACTAATCATTGGTAGTACATGTACCTTCGTAAATGTTTTATCATGCATTCAAAATATGCCAAGTATATTTCGGTCCTCGAAAATATTTTCAAAGAAAATATTATGTTTTCAATTTAAGGTAAAGAAATGAGTAAAATAGGTTTATGTGTTAGGTGATATGGCTTCAAGCGTCCTAAGGTAAACAATTGTGTCAGCTGCTCCAATCCTCGTATTCTCTTCAGCTTCATACACCCAAAATTTTTGAAGAAATGATGGCAAAGCTTCACAATAATGTTGCAAGCACCTGAGACCCGGGGGGCGGGAATGGAGACAAAATGACTAAGACCTAGGGGGTGGGAATAGAATTTTGAAACCTCCAACATCTTTGGTCGGCCTCTAATGGCATCAGGGTGTATTTTTAGTATGGGGCACGTAGTTTTCCGGAACTACTAACTAGATTTTTTTTTTCTAAGTTTTTTTTGGAGACATGGGGCTCCTTTACTATGGGATTTTAACTAATGGCCATTTTTACTGTTGTTTTTCTTTCATTGTTGGCAGGTCCCCCACTTTTAGTGATTGTTCATTATTTTTGGAGGAACCTTCTGGTAGTCTAGCACTATTTTTACTTGTCTGGTGGGGTCCGTATGTCAGTAGCCGGAGGCTTCGATTATGAATAATCCCCTATCATTCCACTTACTCTGGATATGACAGTGTTGTTTATTAATTTTTCATCTTCTTCTTGCTGCCTTAACTGTTTTACTTCTCGCTCCCTCCTCTTTACTGGACCCGTGGCTACGTTGGTATTCACCCCCGAGGAGCTTATACTATGGGAGCTAGGTGGCGAGTTTGTTTGGTTCTAGTGTGCTCATATGACGGAGGAGGCCATCAACACACTCATGAGTGTGGATGACGAGGAGACCTGGAAGAGGGAAGGCCTCTTCGACCCAACCCCCTCACATTTAAATCTGAAACTTCGCACTATCAGGAATTTATTACACTCAGAGCCGTCACCTCCCTCGGACCCTACTCTTACTCACCGCATTGTTTTACCACCTTTTGTTAGTTCTTTGGGTTTCAGAGCTCATGCTCCTGTTGTTCACTCCATGTTTAGTGATCCCCATCTGAGTTCTGTAGTAGGACTTACACAGTCAGTTGGATATACTATGATAACTACTTCTAATCCAGGCTCTCAGATACCTTTCGCTAAGAAATCATGGCCTCCTAACTGGTCAAGAAGAAAAATGATACTCGGGGATGACCTCGGTCTGGAGGAAGCGACTAAATTAGCTCTGAATTGGTTGGATTATTTTCATACCATCGCAGGTGTACCACACCTATTTATAGTTGGGTAAAGACCCATTGGTTTCATATTTTGGGAGATGTCCCAGAGGTATTTTACCTTCTGCGTGGCTGGTTTGGTTTCAAATTTCATTCACCGGAGGATGTTGCTAAGATTTTAGAGGGACTATGGCCATATGATGGTGGTAGTATCATGCTAAAATGTTGGAGGATCTCTTTCGGCCTTGCACATGACTACTTTCAGTTTAGACACCTGTGGGTACTCTTAACCGGTCTCCCACTAAATTTCTAGAATTTAAAGGCTCTAATGGTGATTGGAAATTCTATTGGCCAGTTTATTGGTGTGGATGAACAAGCACTTGGAGCTCCTAAAAAAATTGGGCAGAATTTTAGTAGAGGTGGACATTCACTCAGGGTTGTTGGAGACCCTTGAAATCTAGTGGAGAGACCAATTTTATTCATAGAGGTTGGATTACTTGGGCCTCCCCTTTTTCCACACACTATGTCATAGGACTGGACACTTGAGAAACTCCCGCCAGGGCATAGTGGTTGAGGAGGATTTTGAAACACTTACTTTTAAACTTAGATCTATATGTCCTATTTTATTTCATTCTTTGACCTCTTTGGAAAAGATAGTTCTAGATGCTACCTGTCCGGAGACTAATATGCATGTACAATCCTGCTTATCCGAGCTGACTACTAAGACAGACTCTTTGGGCCTAGAATTTTGTGATCCTAGTCACTCGGGGGATAAGACACAGGTGGATAAACCTCTTTTTTCCCTTTCTCGAGAGGTGTCTAGGATGTCCTTCCAGGTTACTAGCTTTCTGCTTGGGACAAGATCCCACACTACTAGTTCTATTGCACACTTAGAGGTTATTTCTTTAGAGGCTGAGGAGAGGGTTAAGGAAAATCTTATACTCTCGGGTTTTAGAGAGGAGGAACCAGATGACTATACTCTGGTGGAGACTTTGGATACTTTGGTGCCTCTTCTTCATGAGGTGGGGGACCCTGTCCCCCTCATAATTTTTCAAGGAAATTTAAGGATGAGAGATGGAGACTCAGTGAAATATCATTTCAACTCCTTCAATACTAAGGTAAGCCAGTTAGTATTTGTTGAGATTAAAATTTCAAATCAAGATAAGTGTATTAGTTTTCTATCCTTTTTACCAGACTCGTGAGATAGTTTGGTTGTGGCACTAGGTAGTAATACAACTGCCTTGAAGTTTGATGAAGTGGTCTCATCCTTGTTGTTGGAGGAGATGAGATGTAAGAACATGGAAGGACAGAGCAGATATGCATTATTTGCAAGAGGATGTTCTCAGGAAAGAAATAGATCTAAGTCCTCAAGTGGGATATCTAAGTCTAAGGGAAGATGTAAGTTTCCAGGAAAGTTTGTAAAGGTATGTTGGAGATGTGGAAAAGAAGGGAACTACAAGAAGCAGTGTAGATCCAAAATTGAGAAAAAGAAGGGATTTGAAGAATATCCTTCTATAGAAGAAAAGAACTCCAAGTAATAAGGAAGGTATGTGTAATTGGATTCTTCAAGCACACATGCAGATAATGAGGCATGGTTGGTTGACTCAGGTGCATCCTTTCACATGACTCCCCACAGGGAGTGGTTCCTTGAATATGAAAGGTATGATGGAGGTAATGTTTTCGTGGGTGATGACTCGATAACGAGAATCATAGGTCCAGGAAAAGTAAATTTGAGGCTCATAGATGGAAGGATTGGAAAACTACTTGGTGTTGTTCACATATGAGTATTGGCCGGAAATTTGATTTCTGTAAGAAAAATGGATGATGCAGGGGCAAAAAAAAAATTTGAAAAGGAAACCTGCGGGATGGTTCGAGGAGAAATTGTGATGCTGAAGGGAGTTCGGTTTGGAACTCTATATAAGTTGCAAGGAGAAAATATTAGTTATGGGTGTAATAGTTCCATTGTTCCTGATATTGGAGTTTAATAAGAAATAACTCCTACAGTCGCTGGAGAAAATTTTATGATGTGGCATCAAATATTGGGGCATATTAGAGAGAAGGGTCTTCAACTACTACACGATAAAGGTATGGTTGAAGGTATGTCTAACCTCTCTTTGGATTTTGATTTCTCTGAACATTGTGTATATGGAAAGAAGAATCGGGTAAGATTCCCCTCTGGTGCAATGAGGGTAGAAGCAATTTTATAGCTAGTTCACAATGGTGTGTTTGGACCTATGCCAGTTCCATCATTTCAAAAATCTATGTACTATGTATCATTTATAGATGAATTCTCAAGGAATACTTGGATATATTTCCTCATGAAGAAATATGAAGTCTTTGATAGGTTTAAATATTTTAAGGCTTTTGTTGAGAATCAAACATAGAAAAGAATTAAGGTGTTGAGGGCAGATAATGGTGGAGAGTTCTGTGAGAATGAATTTGAAGAATTATATAAGAAGAGAAGTATAGAAAGGAATAAGACTACTCCATATACACCTCATCAGAATGGAGTTGCAAAAAGGATTAACAAGAGGTTGATGAAAAAATAAAGGTGCATGCTCAGTGGTGTTGGGTTAGGGAAATAATTATGGGCAGAGGCAGTGGGTACTGCATGTCACTTGGTCAACATATCACCCTCATCAATTTTGGATAAAAAGAATCCATAAGAGGTAAGGAATGGTAAGAAACCTTCTATCACACATATCAAGGTATTTCGTTGTGAGGCCTATGTTCATGTTCCAAAGGAAAACAAGAATAAGCTAGATAAGAAGGTTGAAAAGTGTATCTTTATTGGGTATAAAGATGGTCTCAAAGGTTATAATATTTGGAACCCAGAAACTAATAAGGTTGTGTATAGATGAGATGTAGTATTTAGATAAATGAATGATGTTTTTAAATAGGAATTCCTACCAAGTAAGGAATAACCAGAGAAAATAGAGTTTGATTTAAAGGATGATGAATCAGACTCTCCAAAATAAATTGAATCAGAAGAAGAACATCCTAATACTCCAGTATTGAGCATATTGGTTCGAGAAAGAAGGATACCAGAAAGGTATACTCCATCTGATTTCCATTCAAATTTTGCATTGTCTATTATTGATGATGATTCTAGAACTGTCAGGGAGGAAGTGGATTCAGAGGGTGGAAAGATCTGGAAAAAGGCCATGGATGAAGAAATGGCAACCTTGGATAAGAATGATGCTTTGGATCTATTGTAGTTGCCGACTGGAAGAAATCCCATTGGCAACAAATGGGTATTAAAAAATAAGTTGAATGCATAAGGAAAATTGGAGAAATACAAAGCTCGATTATTAGCAAAGGGTTATTCCTAGGTTGAGGGAATTGATTTTGGTGAGATTTTTTATCCTGTTGCCAAGTTAACCTCTATAATATTTCTATTATATGTTTTTGCTACATTTGATTTTGAGGTAGAACATATGGATGTAAAGACAACATTCCTACATGGGGATCTAGAAGAAGAAATCTATATGAAGTAGCCAGAATGATTTGTTGTGAAGGGAAAGAAGCAGTTGGTATGGAAGCTAAAAAAATACTTGTATTGTTTAAAAGAATCAGCAATGATGTGATATCAAAAATTTTATACTTACATGTCGGGACTTGGCCTCACAAGAAGCAAAGAGGATCACTGTGTATATTTTAATTTAATTGGTGATCATTTAATTTATTTGGTCTTGTATGTGGATGGCATGTTGCTGATATGAAACAACAAGGAGATTATCCAGGTTGTGAAAACTCAATTGTCCTGTAAATTTGACATAAAGGATCTCGGTGCTTCAAATTTCATTTTGGGAATGGAAATTAAAAGATATTGGAAAAGGAGGAAACTCTGGTTAAATTAGAGAAAATATGTTGAGAGAATATTGCAGAGGTTTAATGTGACATCCCCAACCACCCATGTTGGGCCATGCTACATGAGACAACACTTTCTTTCTCTCACTCCAAAACATACTGTAACATACCTAACATTCAACTGAGCTATGCCACATAAATTTTTTGAACTGCAATTAAAAGGTACACACACAACACTCTTGCAAAATATTTATATATAGAACATAACAGAAAAATACATTACGTAAATACATGAATTCTTACTGAAATAATAGTAAACATAGACATGCAACATATACAAGAAATACCCATAAACATACATACAACTATAACAACACATATGATAAACCCATAAAAATAAACACATAAATAACAATGCAACATGCAACTTTATCACACAGTTGACACTTATCTTGGTAAGAATATAACCAATTGCATCCAGACCTTCCATGAACCTCCCAGCGTTAGAACACACTGCTCATTACTCTCAGCAGTGGGTCACCCCGAGCTGGGACTAAACTCCACCCGGGTAAAGGGATTCCTACCCAGGCTAATCGCTCATAGACAACAAGAAAACCTCCATCACAAGTGCCAGTCAAACTAGCATCGTACAGTCTCTCATTCCCCACATACACGTCCCACCCCAGGAAGTGTGCCCCTCCTCTGCTCAATAGTCCTTTGGCTGCCCCACTTCCTTTTTGGGCTCCAACAACAGGTCGAGCAGGAAGTCTCAGATCCCTGTAGTCATTGTTTAACACCTTCAGGAAATCAATTCCCAACAATTCTCTCACCCAAAGAGAAATTGCTCATGGGCCTGACAACCTTCCTCCTCAATATCCCATGAGCCTGACAACCTTCTTTTTTAGTCCAACTCCCAAGATGACCAATAACTCAAAACAGATATGGCTATGGACATAATTCAGGTACAATGAAAAGAAGGTACATAGGAAATCTCAATGACTATGTGAATGGTCATGGAATCTTGGCTGAATGATGGAAAAGTGATTGAAGGTGTGTTGGAAATGAACTAAGTCCCAACAATATGTATGCATGTCCCCAACTTGACACTCGTCTTGTTGGGAGATACTTTGGCCCATTTGTCCCCAACTTTAGAACTTAGGATAAAATGATTAGCCATACTTTATGATTTAATAAATATTAATATAATATTTCTTTTTGGTTCGAGGAGCAATGGTGATGCTGAAGGGAGTTCGGTTTGGAAATCTATATAAGTTACAAGGAAGAAATATTAGTGATGGGTAAAATAGTTCCATTGTTCCGGATATTGGAGTTTAAGAAGAAATAACTCCTACAGTCGCTGGAGAAAATTTTATGTCGTGGCATCAAAGATTGGGGAATATTGAAGAGAAGGGTCTTCAACTACTACATGATAAAGGTATGGTTGAAGGTATGTCTAACTTCTCTTTGGATTTTGATTTCTCTGAACATTGTGTATATTGGAACTAGAATCGGGTAAGATTCCCCTCTAGTGAAAAGAGGGCAGAACCAATTTTATAGCTAGTTCACAATGGTGCGTTTGGACCTTTGTCAGCTCCATCATTTGGAAAATCTATGTACTATGTATCATTTATAGATGAATTCTCAAGTAATAATTGGATATATTTCCTCATGAAGAAATATGAAGTCTTTGACAGGTTTAAAGAGTTTAAGGCTCTTGTTGAGAATAAAACATAGAAAAGAATTAAGGTGTTGAGGACAGATAATGGTGGAGAGCTCTGCGAGAATGAATTTGAAGAATTCTATAAGAAGTGTAGTATATAAAGAAAGAAGACTAATCCATATACACCTCATCATAATGGAGTTGCAAAAAGGATTAACAAGAGGTTGATGAAAAAAGCAAGGTGCATGCTCAGTGGTGCCAGGCTGTGGAAATAATTCTGGGTAGAGGCAGTGGGTAATGCATGTTACTTGGTTTCCCCTAGGGGGGCAGCTCAATTGGCAAGTGCCATGAAAATGAAGTTCTATGAGGTTTCGAGTTCAATTCCCCCCGACTTACCTTGTGTGCCACGTAAGGGGAATCGTGGGCACACATGGAGGTTATAGTGGTAGTGGTTGGATAACATGGCCACATGTAATATGAGCACGTGCCCAACTAGTTGCTGATTCCACATATCACCCTCATCATTTTTGGATGACAAGAATTTATAAGAGGTATGGAATGGTAAGAAACCTTCTATCACACATATCAAGGTATTTGGCTATGAGGCCTATGTTCATGTTCCAAAGGAAAACAAGAGTGTGCTAGACAAGAAGATTGAAAAGTGTATTTTTATTGGGTATAAAGATGGTCTCAAAGGTTATAAGCTTTGGAACCCAGAAACTAATAAGGTTGTGTATAGACAAGATGAAGTACTTAGATAAATGAAGGATGTTTTTAAATAGGAAGTCCTACCAAGTAAGGAATAACCAAAGAAAATAGATTTTGATTTAAAGGATGTTGAATCAGAATCTACAAAAGAAATTGAATCAAAAGAGGAACATCCTCATACTCTAGTTTTGAGGATATCAGTTCGAGAAAGAAGGCTACCAGAAAGGTATACTCCATCTAATTTCTATTTAAATTTTGCTTTGTCTATTATTGATGATGATTCTAGAACTGTTAGGGAGGAAGTGGATTTAGAGGGTGGAAAGCTATGGAAAAAGGTCATGGATGAAGAAATAGCAGCCTTGGATAAGAATGATGCTTGGGATCTAGTGTATTTGCTAATTGGAAGAAATCCCATTGGCAACAAATGAGTAGCATAAGGAAAATTGGAGAAATACAAATCTCGATTAGTAGCAAATGGTTATTCCTAGGTTGAAGGAATTGATTTTGGTGAGATTTTTTATCATGTTGTCAAGTTAACTTCTATAATATTTCTATTATCTGTTTTTGTTGCATTTGATTTTGAGGTAGAACATATGGATGTGAAGACAACATTCCTACATGGGGATCTGGAAGAAGAAATCTATATGAAGTAGCTAGAAGGATTTGATGTGAAGGGAAAGAAGGAGTTGGTATGGATGATAAAAAAGTACCTGTATGGTTTAAAACAATCAACAAGGATGTGATATAAAAAATGTTATACTTACATGTCGGGACTTGGCTTCACAAGAAGCAAAGAGGATCACTGTATATATTTTAATTTAATTTTTCATCATTTGATTTATTTGGTCTTGTATGTGGATGGCATTTTGTTGATAGGAAACAACAAGGAGATCATCTAGGATGTGAAAAATCAATTGTCCCATAAATTTGACATGAAGGATCTCGGTGCTTCAAATTTCATTTTGTGAATTGAAATTAAAAGATATTGGAAAAAGAGAAAACTCTGGTTAAATCAGAGAAGATATGTCTAGACAATATTGTAGAGGTTTAATGTGACATCGTCGACCACCCATGCTGGGACATGCTACATGAGACAACACTTTGTTTCTCTCACTGCAAAACATATTGTAACATACCCAACATTCAACTAAGCTATGCCACATAAATTTTTTGAACTGCATGCAATTAAAACATACACACACAACACTCTTACAGAAGATTTATATATAAAACATAACAGACAAATACATTACGTAAATACATGAATTCTTACTGAAATAATAGTAAACATAGACATGCAACATATAGAAGAAATACCCATAAACATACTGACATCTATAAGCACACATATGATAAACCCATAAAAATAAACATCTAAATAACAATGCAACATGAAAATTTATCACACAGTTGAAACTTGTCTTGGTAACAATATCACCAACTATGTGCAGACCTTCCATGAACCTCCTAGCCTTAGACCACACTACTCATCACTCTCAGCTGTGGGTCACCCCGAGCTAGGACTAAACTCCACCCGGGTAAAGGGATTCCTAAGCAAGCTAATGGCTCATAGACAACAAGAAAAACTCTGTCACAGGTGCCACTCAAATTAACATCCTACAGTACCTCATTCCCCACATGCCCGTCCCACCTCAGGAAGTGTGCCATTCCTCTGCTCATCAGTCCTTTGACTACCCCACTTCCTTACTGGGCTTCAGCAACAGGCTGGATAGGAAGTCTCAAATCCTTGTAGTCATAGTTTATCACCTTCAGGAAATCAATTCCCAACAATTCTCTCACCCATAGAGAAATTGGTCATGGGCTTGACAACCTTCCTCTTAAATATCCCATGATCCTGACAACCCGCTTCTTCAGTCCAGCTCCCAAGCTAACCAACTATTCAAAACATATATGGCTATGGATACAGTTTAGGTACAATGAAGAGAAGGTAAGTAGGAAATCTCAATGGTTATGTGAATGGTCATGGAATCCTGGTTGAATGATGGAAAAATGATGGAAGGTGTGTTGGAAATGAACTAAGTCCCAACAATATGTATGCATGTCCCCAACTTGAAACTTGTCATGTTGGGAGCTACTTTGGCCCATTTCTCCCAAACTTTAGAACTGAGGATAAAATGATTATCCATACTTTATGATTTAAGAAATATTAGTATAATATTTCTTTTTGGTTTGAGGAGAAATGGTGATGCTGAAGGGAGTTCGATTTTGAAATCTATATAATTTGCAAGGAAGAAATATTAGTGATGGGTGTAATAGTTCCATTGTTCCTGATATTGGATTTTAAGAAGAAATAACTCCTATAGTTGATGGAGAAAATTTTATGTTGTGGCATCAAAGATTGGGGCATATCGGAGAGAAGGGTCTTCAACTACTACACGATAAAGGTATGGTTGAAGGTATATCTAACTTCTCTTTGGATTTTGATTTCTCTGAACATTGTGTATATGGAAAGCAAAATCAGGTAAGATAACCCTTTGGTGCAATGAGGGTAGAAGCAATTTTATAGCTAGTTCACAATGGTGTGTTTGGACCTGTGTCAGTTCCATCATTTGGAAAATCTATTTACTATGTATCATTTATAGATGAATTCTCAAGGAATACTTGGATATATTTCCTCATGAAGAAATATGAAGTCTTTGATAGGTTTAAAGAGTTTAAGGCTCTTGTTGAGAATCAAACATAGAAAAGAATTAAGGTGTTGAGGATAGATAATGGTGGACAGTTTTACGAGAGTGAATTTGAAGAATTCTATAAGAAGTGAAGTATAGAAAGGAAGAATAATACTCCATATACACCTCATTAGAATGGAGTTTCAAAAAGGATTAACAAGAGGTTGATGAAAAAATCAAGGTGCATGCTCAGTGGTGCCCGGTTAGGGAAATAATTTTGGGTAGAGGCAGTGGGTAATGCATGTTACTTGGTCAACATATCACCCTCATCATTTTTGGATGACAAGAATCCATAGGAGGTATGGAATGGTAAGAAACCTTCTATCACACATATCAAGGTATTTGGCTGTGAGGCCTATGTTCATGTTCCAAAGGAAAACAAGAGTAAGCTAGATAAGAATGCTGAAAAGTGTATCTTTATTGGGTATAAAGATGGTCTCAAAGGTTATAAGCTTTGGAACCTAGAAACTAATAAGTTTGTATATAGATGAGATGTATTATTTAGATAAATGAAGGATTTTTTTAAATAGGAAATCCTACCAAGTAAGGAATAACGAGAGAAAATAGAGTTTGATTTAAAGGATGATGAATTAGACTCTACAAAAGAAATTGAATCAGAAGAAGAACATCCTCATACTCCATTACTGAGGATATCAGTTCGAGAAAGAAGGCTACCGGAAAGGTATACTCCATTTGATTTATGTTCAAATTTTGTGTTGTCTATTATTGACGATGATTCTAGAACTATCAGGGAGGAAGTGGATTCAAAGGGTGGAAATCTCTGGAAAAAGGCCATGGATGAAGAAATGGCATCCTTGGATAAGAATGATGCTTGGGATCTAGTGTAGTTGCCGACTAGAAGAAATCCCATTGGCAACAAATGGGTATTAAAAAATAAGTTGAATGCATAAGGAAAATTGGAGAAATACAAAGCTTGATTAGTAGAAAAGGGTTATTCCTAGGTTGAGGGAATTGATTTTGGTGAGATTTTTTATCCTATTGCCAAGTTAACTTCTAGAATATTTATATTATCTATTTTTGTTGCATTTGATTTTGAGGTAGGACAGATTGATGTGAAGACAACATTCCTACATGGGGATCTGGAAGAAGAAATCTATATGAAGTAGCAAGAAGGATTTTCTATGAAGGGAAAGAAGGAGTTGGTATGGAAACTAAAAAAGTACCTGTATGGTTTAAAACAATCAACAAGGATGTGATATCAAAAATTTTGTACTTACATGTCGGGACTTGGCTTCACAAGAAGCAAAGAGGATCACTGTGTATATTTTAATTTAATTGGTCATCATTTGATTTATTTGGTATTGTATGTGGATGGCATGTTGCTGATAGGAAACAACAAGGATATTATCTAGGATGTGAAAACTCAATTGTCCTGTAAATTTGACATGAAGGATCTCGGTGCTTCAAATTTCATTTTGTGAATGGAAACTAAAAGAGATTGGAAAAAGAGGAAACTCTAGTTAAATCAAAGAAAATATGTCGAAACAATATTACAAAGGTTTAATGTGACGTCCCTGGCCACCCATGCCGGGCTACGCTACACGAGACAACAATTTCTTTCTCTCACTGCAAAACATATTGTAACATACCCAACATTCAACTGAGCTATGCCACATAATTTTTTTGAACTGCATGCAATTAAAAAATACACACACAACACTCTTACAAAAGCTTTATATATAAAACATAATAGACAAATACATTACATAAATACATGAATTCTTACTAAAATAATAGTAAATGTAGACATGCATCATATACAAGAAATAACCATAAATATATAGGCAATTATAACCACCCATATGATAAACCCATAAAAATAAACACATAAATAATAATGCAGCATGCAAATTTATCACACAGTTGACACTTATCTTGGTAAGAATATCACCAACCATGTGCAAACCTTCCATGAACTTCCCAGCCTTAGACCACACTATTCATCACTCTCAATAGTGGGTCACCCCGAGCTAGGACTAAACTCCACCTAGGTAAAGGGATTCCTAACCAGGATAATGGCTCATAGACAACAGGAAAAACTCCATCACAGGTGCCACTCAAACTAACATCCTACAATCCCTCATTCCCCACATGCCTATCCCACCCCAGGAAGTGTGCCCCTCCTTTGCTCAACAGTCCTTTGGCTGCCCCACTTCCTTTCTAGGCTTCAACAACAGGTTGGAAGTCTTAGAGCCTTGTAGTATTAGTTTAGCACCTTCAGGAAATCAATTCCCAACAATTCTCTCACCCAGATGGAAATTGCTCACGAGCCTGATGACCCGCTTCTTCAATCCATCTCCCAAGCTAACCAACCAGTCAAAATAGATATGGTTATGGATACAGTTCAGGTACAATGAAAAGAAGGTACATAGGATAGCTCAATGGTTATGAGAATGGTCGTGGACTCTTGGATGAATGATGGAAAAATGATGGAAGGTGTGTTGGAAATGAACTAAGTCCCAACAATATGTATGCATGTCCCCAGCTTGACACTTGTAATGTTGGGAGCTACTTTGGACCATTTGTCCCCAACTTTAGAACTTAGGATAAAATGATTATCCATACTTTATGATTTAAGAAATATTAATATAATATTTTTTTTTGTTCAAGGAGCAATGGTGATGTTGAAGGGAGTTTGGTTTGGAACTCTATATAAGTTTCAAGGAAGAAACATTAGTGATGGGTGTAATAGTTCCATTGTTCCTGATATTGGAGTTTAAGAAGAAATAATGCCTACAGTCACTGGAGAAAATTTTATGTTGTGGCATCAAAGATTGGGGCATATCGGAGAGAAGGACATTCAACTACTAAATGATAAAGATATGGTTGAAGGTATGTCTAACTGCTTTTTGGATTTTGATTTCTCTGAACATTGTGTATATGGGAATCAGAATCGGGTAAGATTCCCCTCTGGTGAAACGAGGGCAAAACCAATTTTATAGCTAGTTCACAATGGTGTGTTTGGACCTGTGTCAGTTCCATCAT
The DNA here is from genome assembly GCA_009831015.1 of Picea engelmannii. Taxonomy (NCBI): domain Eukaryota; kingdom Viridiplantae; phylum Streptophyta; class Pinopsida; order Pinales; family Pinaceae; genus Picea; species Picea engelmannii. Next base: position 888,008 of record ML780584.1, read on the forward strand.
TTGGAAAATCTATGTAGTATCTATCATTTATAGATGAATTCTCAAGGAATAATTGGATATATTTCCTCATGAAGAAATATGAAGTCTCTGACAAGTTTAAAGAGTTTAAGGCTCTTGTTGATAATAAAACATAGAAAAGAATTAAGGTCTTGAGGACAGATAATGGTGGAGAGTTCTGTGAGAATGAATTTTAAGAATTCTATAAGAAGTGCAGTATAGAAAGGAAGAAGACTACTCCATATACAACTCATCAGAATGGAGTTGCAAAAAGGATTAACAAGAGGTTGATGAAAAAAGAAAGGTGCATGCTCAGTGGTGCCGGGTTAGGGAAATAATTATGGGCAGAGGCAGTGGGTACTGCATGTTACTTGGTCAACATATCTTCCTCATCAGTTTTGGATGAAAAGAATCCATAGGAGGTATGGAATGGTAAGAAACCTTCTATCACACATATCAAGGTATTTGGCTATGACACCTATGTTCATGGTCCAAAGGAAAACAAGAATAAGCTAGATAAGAAGGATGAAAAGTGTATCTTTATTGGGTATAAATATGGTCTCAAAGGTTATAATCTTTGGAACTTAGAAACTAATAAGGTTATGTATAGATGAGATGTAATATTTAGATAAATGAATGATGTTTTTAAATAGGAAGTCCTACCAAGTAAGGAAAAAATAGAGAAAATAGAGTTCGATTTAAAGGATGATAAATCAGACTCTACAAAAGAAATTGAATCAGAAGAAGAACATCCTCATACTCCAGTATTGAGGATATCAGTTCGAGCAAAAAGGCTACTAGAAAGGTATACTCCATCTGATTTATGTTCAAATATTGCATTGTCTTTTATTGATGATGATTCTAGAACTGTCAGGAGGAAGTGGATTTAGAGGGTGGAAAGCTCTGGAAAAAGGCCATGGATGAAGAAATGGTAGCCTTGTATAAGAATGATGCTTGGGATCTAGTGTAGTTTCCAACTGGAAAAAATCCCCTTGGCAACAAATGGGTATTAAAAAATAAGTTGAAGGCATAAGGAAAATTGGAGAAATACAAAGCTCGATTAGTAGAAAAGGGTTATTCCTAAGTTGAGGGAATTGGTTTTGGTGAGATTTTTTTATCCTGATGCCAAGTTAACTTCTATAATATTTCTATTATCTATTTTTGTTGCATTTGATTTTGAGGTAGAACAGATGGATGTGAAGAAAACATTCCTACGCGGGGATATTGAAGAAGAAATCTATATGAAGTAGCCAGAAGGATTTGATGTGAAGGGATTGAAGGAGTTGGTATGGAAGATGAAAAAGTACCTATATAGTTTGAAACAATCAACAAGGATGTGATATCAAAAATTTTATACTTACATGTCGGGACTTGGCTTCACAAGAAGCAAAGAGGATCACTGTGTATATTTTAATTTAATTGGTGATCATTTGTTTTATTTGGTCTTGTATGTGGATGGCATGTTGCTGATAGGAAACAACAAGAAGATTATCCAAGATGTGAAAACTGAAATGTCCTTTAAATTTGACATGAAGGATATCACTTCTTCAAATTTCATTTTGGGAATGGAAATTAAAGGAGATTGGAAAAAGAGGAAACTCTAGTTAAATCAGAGAAAATATGTCAAGACAATATTGTAAAAGTTTAATGTAACATCCCTGTCCACCCATGTCGGGCCACACTACACGAGAGAAGCCTTTCTTTCTCTTACTACAAAACATATTATAACATACCCAACATTCAACTAAGCTATGCCACATAGATGTTTTGAACTACATGCAATTAAAACATACACACACAATACTCTTGCGAAAGCTTTATATATAAAATGTTACAGAAAAATACATTACGTAAATACATGAATTCTTACTGAAATAATAGTAAACATAGGCATGCAACATATACAAGAAATACCCATAAACATATAGACAACTATAACCACGCATATGATAAACCCATGAAAATAAATACGTAAATAACAATGCAGCATGAAAATTTATCACACAGTTGACACTTATATTGGTAAGAATATAACCAACTGCGTGCATACCTTCCATGAACCTCCCAGCCTTAGACCACACTACTCATCACTCGCAACAGTGGGTCACTCCGAGATGGGACTAAACTCCACCTGGGTAGAGGGTTTCCTAGGTAGGCTAATGGCTCATAAACAACAAGAAAAACTCGGTCACAGGTGCCACTCAAAGTAATATCCTACAGTCCCTCATTCCCCACATGTTTGGCCCACCCCAGGAAGTGTGCCCCTCCTTTTCTAAGCAGTCCTTTGGCTGCCCCACTTCCTTTCTGGGCTTCAACAACAGGTCAGACAAAAAGTCTCAGAGCCCTGTAGTCATTGTTTGGCATCTTCAGGAAATCATTTCCCAACAATTCTCTCACTCAGAGAGAAATTGCTCACAGTCCTGACAACCTTCCTGTTCAATATCCCATGAGCCTGAAAACCCACTTCTTTAGTCCAGCTCCCAAGATAACCAACTACTCAAAACATATATGGCTATGGATACATTTTAGGTACAATGAAAAGAAGGCATGTTGGATAGCTCAATGGTTATGTGAATGGTCATGGACTCCTGGCTGAATGATGGAAAAATGATGGAAGGTGTGTTGGAAATGAACTAAGTCCCAACAATATGTATGCATGTCCCCAACTTGACACTTGTCATGTTGGGAGCTACTTTGACCCATTTTCCCCCAACTTTAGAAGTTAGGATAAAATTATTATCCATACTTTATGATTTAATAAATATTAATATAATATTTCTTTTTGGCTTAATCTCCTTAGCTTAGCCCGTTTCCCTAACTTTTGGCCCCCCTTTCCCTAACTAGTGGAGTTTGGTCCCCCATCTCTTTTATCATGGTCGGTCTACATGCAACAATGTATTTTATATTAATCATGAGATATATACAAAAATAGGTGCAGTGGCCTTTAACATCTAGGTTCTCTGGAATAATTCCAAAACATAAGCATCCCAACTTATAATAACTAGCTAACCAACCTATAAAACATATCATATACACAAAATCTCCCTGGCCTCAACATCGTGCACACTTAAGATGTTGTGCACGGTATCCTGGAATGTGCACACTTCCTCATTTTATTGCGCAGTACATGCACACACTATGCCATGAAAGGTGCATACAAAAATCATATCACAGAGATGACCAACTTACGTACATTCACATTTACATTTACAATTGGGTTCGACCGAGGGATATTATATTTAATATGCAGGAATGTAAACTAGTCAAGGTCTCTATTCCTCCTGGTGTAAAGTTATATGTGTATTAGTGTCCCAAGACACAAGAAGAGGAGGAGTACATGTCTCATATTCCATATGCGAGTGCAGTTTGTAGTTTGATGTATGCAATGGTTTGTACTAAACTAGACATTGCACATGAAGTGGGAGTTTTGAGTAGTTATATGTAAAAACCAGGGAAGGAGCATTGGAAAACAGTAAAAAGGGTTTTCAGGTATTTGTGTGGCACTACTAGCTATGGGTTGTGCTACCAAGAAAGACCATAATTGGAAAAAGTGTTGGACATACATGGCTTTGTGGATGCAGACTGGGCTGGACATCTGGATCATAGGATATTGTTAAGCCCTAATATTGGCTCATTACCCCTTAATTGGGGCATATTATATTAGTAATGTTATTTTATTTATGTCGGCTTTAGGCCATGAGTTGTAATTATACCTCCTAGTCTCCTATATATACCAAGGAGACATTTTCATTTTGAATCATCTTGTACTTGAATATTTAAGTAGGGTAAAAGGAGGTTTCCCCCTAGAAGAGGATTATTATCTAAAATTATCTCTCTTTCAAGGTGTTGAGTAATTTTTCTGAGGATTTTCTATGCTATATTGATATTTGGTTCTTAACATATGGTATCAGAGCTCAAGGTCTTGGGGTTTCGCTGCTACATCTGAGATACCTTGGAATTTTTTCTATAACTTTTTTTCTACACGTTCTCAGAAGGAATGTATTGGAGAATATTTAGTAGACGGACAAAGGTATGTTGGGTTCAAAATTCATCTCCTGAGGCCTTATACTTTCAAAGATATAGCCTGTACAAGATAGGGTTCTAGAATCATCCTGAACTGAGTCATTGCTGCATGTTCACTATAAAATGTTTTTTGTAACATTTCAGACCCTAAACTATAGAGGCTATTTACAAAAATTAGTAAGGTATTTGTGGTTAAAAGTTCATCTTCTGGGTCATCTTAAATTTGTAGATACACCTTGTGTAAGATAGGTTATCTGACTAGTCCTATTGACTAGTCTCAAGAAAGTGTTTCAGGTAAAACAATCATAACTTCTTCCTAGAGTATCCAAATTGTGTGAGACTAGCTTCATTGTATCGTGGACAGTCTGTAGTATTTCTGGTGCAAGTTTAAAATTTTTATATCAATTATTTTTTCTGGGGCATGCTATACAAGTGAGATCTCCTAAAAAGGCCAAAAATCGGAAAGTTGTGGGGAAGTTACCATAAATTCCACTTGGATCATCCAATTTTGATCAGACCTATGGCATTGTAGAGAAGAAATATCAAAGAACTACATAAAACAAATTTTCATACCTAGAAGGGCCGAAACTTGGGAGATACAATAGAAGAAATATTGTCTAGCAGAAGCACCTCAAAATCAAGGTTCAAAAGTGATACTTGGCCAACATGCCACCAAAAAAGGGAACTTCTACACCAAATAAGCCTCCAGAAAATCCTA